>VYZM01023095.1:318753-329072 GCA_013398915.1 Dromas ardeola
GGCGGGGGGGAAGATAGGCTGCAGTTCCGTGGACGGTGAGAACATTTGCACACTGAGAACTAAAAGTGGAGCAATAGGACATATGGAAAAACAGACCACAACCGTCACAGTATTTCCCATTTGTAATTCTACTCTGTATTTCCTTTTAAATACCAACTTGTAGGTACTTACTGCGAACTTGGTAATAACCATTTCTGGGGCTAAAAATCTCACATTTTCATATACAAAGACCTCCCCTTTTAAGTTTTATTCGCAACACCAAATGAAAATCAACATCTAAATACAAAACATTTTCTTAATGTTCTATTGTGTTTATTTGTTTGGGGCCTGTGTGTTTATCCCAAATGCTTTTTTAACCCCAAATGGTGGTAAGAAATCCTCCGCACAGTGGAGAAAGAGCTGTTGCCACTATGAATGTTACCGCTTAAGAGTTGCCACAATAGAAAACAGACAAAATAACCTGGCTTATATTTATTTTCCATTTCCCTGGAAAAACACTGCTGTTGTCATTTTTGCTGCTTTCTGCTTTTCCCAGAGCACGTGCCACATCAGTTTTTCAGTTCTTTAAAGTCCTTTGTGTCTGAGCAATTTCCACACGTGAGGGAGAGGAAGGGGAAAAAACAAACAAAACCTGCCACTGTGGTAGATTCCACCTTCAAACATTACCAGGTTGTCAGCAAAGGCTGCTATTACAACCACATTCTGGAAAAAAAAAAACAAACTATTTTTTGTTCACTGTAGATGACAGTCCAGCTGCCAACAAAACTGAGATCAGGATTTTGCCAGCTTAAGCATTCTCTGAAGTTCCTGAAGTTGCATGTTGCCTTGAGTAATCATCATCCTGATTGCATCCTGTAAAACAAAATGGACTCTCCTGAACTGAGCGGCTGTACGCAGCCCAGGTTTTACACAAGCACGCGGATTTTAACACGTTAAAATAGACACAATTCTTACCGGCATTGTCATGATCTATTTCTTTGTGTGAAGTAACGCTATAGTCACTGAGGTGGTTAAAAACCAGATGAATAAATTTTCTCCAGCTCCTTAATGATGCGTTTGGGGGGCTAGTTATATCTTTGCTTTAAAACTCAGTTTTGAATTGTGTTCAAATGTGTAGTAATGTTTTCTTTACGCTTCTGTGTCTACCGCCTTTGCAAGTAAACAGTGACAACTGCGCAGGGGCATGATGAAGGCAGAGGATTTACAGAACAAAAGTGGCTGTTTCTCTCAACATTAAATTAATCTAAGTGAGTCCTGTAATGCTTTGTCTGCATAGCTCAGCCACCAATTCCTTGAGCACTGTCGAGAAAAGGGAACAAACTAGAAAGCAAAGGACGGGAGACATCCAAGAAGCGTAAAGGCTTCTGCATTCCGTACACGCTTTGTATCCACAACCGTCCGATTTGATTTTGGATGAGCATCGTTAAATATAATTGAAATTAAAGATGAAAAACAGAAGCTATAATAAAGCCTGAGAGTTGTTAAGTTTATGCTAGTTAGCTACTATTATTCAACATAATTTTTCAGCTTCGTGGTTTAAGCAAGTAGGATTCGTTGGGGTTTTAGCTTTTTAAATCCAGATTATGATCTGCAAATCAGAGACGCGTTTACTACTGCCAACAGGGGGGATGACACCTAGAGCTGCTGAATGAGTTCGTCACACCAATGCTCCTTCAGAGACATCGGCGGCAGCGGATCTCCTGCCAGCCCAGCGGCGACACCTCCCACACGGCGCCCGGTGGCCGGGCGGAGCCGGGGCGCGGTGCTCGCTCCCGAGGGCCGGCGCTCGGGGACGCGGGTTGCCCGTCCTCACCTCTTCTGTAGCGTCTTTATTTCTCCTGAACTCCTCCCTGGCCCAGTCCTTTAAATAGCGGCGATCTGCTTCGGCGGGGACCTGGCGAACGGCCCGCAGCAGCTTCCTGTAGAGCTGAAGGACCTGCTGCCGCCTCAGGAACTGGGAGGGAGAGAGGGGAGGCGGGACGGCCGCAGCCTCAGCGGCCGTTTGCTCTGAGGGACATTTAAACGAACCCCAAGTTCCCCCATCGCCTTTCACGGCAGATGCCGTACCGCCATGGGCCCAGGACAGGGCAGATCTCACGGAATGGTCTGGGTTGGAAGGGACCTTTAACATCACCCACTTCCAACACGCACACGCACACACGCACACACAGACACACACACAGACACAGACACACACAGACGACCACAGGAACACACCAAACGTGCCCCGGAGCATTACAAGGGCGAGTGACAGCTCGCCTTCCCGGCCACCACGGAGGACGGACCGCCCGCCGCGGCCCACAGCTTCCCCCCCGCCTCGCTGCTGCCATTTGCCGGCCCGGCCGAGCCCCTGTCAGCATGGCGACCCCGCCGCGGCATACGGCCCCCGCTGGGCCCGCCCCAGGCGGGCGAGAAGCGGCCTGAGCCGCCCGCACGTACCTGCTTCAGGCTGAGAGCGCCGGGCGGGAGGCGGCTGGCGGCCATGACGCCCAGCTCCGCCTCTCCCGATGCCGCCGTCACCGTCCGGCCCTCCCCGGGCGGGCGGCGCCCAGCGGCCGCCATTTCCTGGCCCGCAGCCGGGTAGAGGCCGCTGCCCCGGGAGGCGCAGACACCCCCCCCCTCACACCGAGAGGCTGGTCGGGGCCGGGCTGCGAGAAAACGTGGGTGCTCACGGCCCGGGGCTGCCGGGGAGCGACGCCCGGCGGCAGCCCGAGGAGCCCAGCTCGGCCCGGCGGGAGCTGCGGGTGCCTGGGGGCAGCCCGAGGTGCTTCCGTCAGGGGCAGCGGAGCTGTAGCTGCGTAACCGCGGGCTGGGGGGCGTTTCTTCAGGTTCGTCTCCTTTTCTTTCTTCCAAAACTGCAAACAAGCTCCACCACCAAAACAAGCACTCAAGTAACCGGCGATACCTGGGCATGGCACAGAAGGGCTGGTGGAAGGCCCGTGCTTTGAGGGTTGATGGAGCCGTAAGACCAACATCCTGAACTGCAGGATCAAGTTAAAGCAGCGCAGTAAGATCTAGAAGGCGTCTGGGCAATTACAGGGCACTGCGCTACCTTTGGCATCTTCAGTGCTTGCGGCTGTGCCCGGACCTGTAACTGTGGCCAAAGCTGGGAGGCACTGACCCTTTCTTTAGCACCGATGCATCAGTGGATACAGACAGGGAGCTGGGCTTGCAGAGAAAAAACAAGTTAACTGATGCCGTTACCAAAATCCCTAACAAAACTGTCACTCTCCAAACGAGGTTTGTAGTTTAGAAAGCAGACATTAGTTTACTTACAGCGCCAGGTGCGTGGGGAATCTCTCCTCCTGTCACGCACACCCATCAGAACTCTTCGCGTGATTTTTATACACATTCTACAACATCATTATAGTATCGGTACCTCTTACCTATATTTGATTGGTTAGTAATTTACATACAATTACACCATCAAGTGGTAGCTACCACCCATGCTCAAGGGAAGGGTCTTCACCTGGGCAAGGGTCGTCTTGACCTACAGGTGTGATTTTTAGTATTATAATGAAGGTAGATCATCTTAGGAGACTAAGAATTTCCACTTTCCTGCCAAGTTGGCTAAACTTCTCAAAACGTGTAGGTTAGTACCATCCTCAAGGTCCTTATGCTCGATGTGCCTCCTCGAGAAGGATACAATACTTGCCTCCCTTGATGAGGAGTTGTTTTCATTAGCTCATGCTTGATAAATGGAAGCATGGAATCCTCATTATTCATGAGAATACACATAAGACTTTTCAACACCAGTAACTAATAACATCCGAAGCAGTATCTTGTACAATACTTCGCGCACACTCGAGGGTCTCTGGTGGTCGACTGGGGAGAGAGACCCTTACTCTTTTTACCCTTATTTGGTCAGGATTGGTCAGGGTTCACAGTATTAATGCCTTTCCTTTCTGTGTTACTTACTCAGTGGTTGCTTCTACCAAATACAGTGTTAATTTTTTTGTTAATTATAGACAGAAAAAAAAAAACCCAACTTTTGTTTAAATGTTTGTGCAGTAAGCATTGCTGATAAAATTGTGTCTCTATTGTAATAACATCCCTGCAACAAATTATAATTTGCATTTGAAGTATATCCTTGCAATCTTAAGTTTTAGTTTCTAAAATATTTTCTCCAAGTTTCCTACTATACATATTCAGTATAAATCTGAAATGGAAGTACATTTTGGAGAATTACCTAATTACTAAATTACCTAGTTACTAAACACACCTACTTCCACAGTTCAATTTCCCAAAGCACGTAAGCATTTGTATAGATGTGTAAAAGAGATCTAAAGAACCCTGGAAGGATATTATATAGAACCTGACATTTAAATTCTGATGGGATAGAGTTCCCCTGTTGAGTTTTCAGTTCTGAAATTTGCTCATCATGAATGAACTGTGGCAGAACTACACAAATACGAGAAACAACCTTGATGGGGCATTTCACACCTCTGGGTCTTGCCACTGCTGCATGTCAGAACAGCTACAGCAATACTTCAGGTAAGGTTTTTCTATCTAGAAGCCCAAGAGAACGATCACATCTTTGGGATTACACCCACATTTCCAGCCATTTTCTGATCAGCTGCACCACACTGAGAGCGAGACACCTTCAATTTTTGTATGCAAAGACGACCTTCAAAGAGAGTTTAGACCAAGGGCATTTAAACAAAGTTTCCCTTCAGATTTTCACTGTGAGAAGTCAAAAGACTAGATCCCAAATCAAAACTCTGTGCTGGCATTATCCTCATAAAAGGAAGAGAGGTGTTGAAGTTGCATAAATCACAATACTTTTTCATATGAAAATTTGTATTTGTGCACTGCTAGAGAATGCGCAGCAGCATTTCCATCTGCCAAATTTGGTTAATTTATTCAGGCTTTGATCAACTGAAAGAACAGGCATCGTTAGTACAAACAGTGGTACCTCTTTTTATTAGTACGGACAATATAAGATGCATAGCTTTTGCAATGAAAAATCATGTCCATGCTCTAAGACATCAGGTTAATGAAAGGTCCTCAGTGTCTGCCTTGGACAGAGGGGCAAACTTCACAGTGTAAACTGGTAATACAGGGAACGATCATATGGCATTATTCATAAAAATCCCTGCTGATATTGTCAAACAAAAATCAGCAATAATTAAACAGAATGCATTTAACTGCAGAACAGTTTCAAGTATTCACTTATTTTTTTGGTTGTTTAAAACCATCTGCTTCCCCAGCTCCCCCAACTCCTTCCCAAAGAGGCACCAGCCACACGGGTGAAGCTAAAGGATGCCTTTTTGCAGGACACCTGAAGTTCTTCTAATGCAGAAATGCCTTCCCAGAAGCAAGACCGATTTTTCTTATTGCAACAGACAGTGGTATGAATAATTTTACCTCTGTGAACATTACAAATACTTTTTTTTTAATAAGTAATAAGTTACCACAAGAGAAGCTGAAGAAAGTTTTCGCTATTTGTGGGAACAGGCAAGGAAAGAAGACAGTCTCACCATTGTGTAATTCTCCTCTGACAAACGTGGGAGAATGTACCTAAACCATTTTGTTCTCAGGCAGTCTGACCGCCAAAGGGCAGCTCCCGCATGTTAATCCTAGTTTAAAAGAGGCCTTAGGAACTCCCCGATGAAATGCCGTTTCATATATTTCAGCGGTTTAGCAGCAATCAGGTATTGACTTTATCTACAGAGTCTACAAAGTGTCCGAGGCAGTCACCAGTTCAAACCACTGTCTGAGTGCATCGCTGAGAGTTTCTGGAAGCGCGTTCACATCCCTAAGGATCATGTAGAATGGGAATGGGAATTCTTCCATGTAAGATCGGATTTCAGGCAATTCTCCAGGTCCTTTGAATATAGGTACTTTAATGTCCAAAATGGAATCCTGTAAAAAAGAATTGTTCCGATTACTAAACCGCATGCATCTTTTACAGGCCTTTGATTGATATTACTTCTTGTATTTTTCAAACACTTATAATTCCTCCTCTGTTAAATTAAAAGTTAATAGAGAGGTTTAAGGTTAAAAGCCCTAAGTGGTCAAGGGTAAATCGAATCAAAAGCTGAACAAAAAGCAGTTAAGTGCTTTTGCCCTTTTAGATAAAAGTTCTCTAATCAATGAATTACAGGCTAGAAGAGACTTAGCTTAAGCTTCTGCAATACTGAGTTCTATAAATAAATCCCACTTTTCCTTAGTATTTTATGATTTGAGTTTACTGTTATAGCTTTAGTTTTATTTATACATTTGATGCCTTTCTGGCACACTGTCATCTGTAAGCTCTTTAGGGCTAAGAGTTCAACCTGCATTTGTGCAGTGATTGAATACAACAAGATTCTTTAACAAATTATTTGATAATATTTCAACAAATACTATAAAGACAAAAATCAGATTAAACTCCAGCTGTGCTTCTTGTAAAATAACTTCTTAGTTGCTCAGTGTAGCATCTCAGAAAATTAATAAAGCTTATAAAAAACACATTTCACTGCCCAGAATTTTTGTTTGACATTATAGTTATGTTTCATCAGAACCTAATAACACTTTGTCAGCAAGAGAATTAATTTTTCAACAATGAATATAGCAGATCAGTTTTGTATGGAAAAATAAAGATACAGGAAGAAAACATGAACTACAAAATTAGAGCCTCCACCTAATTCAAAGTAAGACTTAAGTTTGCTCACTTATTGCACTACATACAGAGTCTCCCTGAAAAGCTCCCTGATATTTCAGATTCCCAGCCAAGGAAATTAAAAGTTTTATTTCACAGCTACCAAATACAGTACCCAGCTTTCCCAATTCAGGCACTAAATAACTCTCATCCACTCCTTCCTGTCTAATATTTAATCTCATACTGTCTCCAGCTGCCATATCAAATGGAGACCGCTGTCAGAAATTATCAACTTGAATCAAAATTGAGACGAACAAAGCGTGTCTCAAACTTTGAATTTGTCAGCCTGCCAGCTACTTCTCTGGTGGCCAAAATCTACAGCCGTTACATTTGAGGACTGGAGCTTTTACTTAGGCTTTCTGTATCACAGAAGCTGAGGGTTTGTGGTTTTTTTTTTTGTTTTTTTTTTTTTTTTTGTTTGTTTTTTTTTTTAAATATAAAAGAGGCTAAGTAGGGAGAAAACACAGATCTGACAGACAGTGTGAAAAACCAAAACTGGGCTAAATATCTTTGACCTCTGCAAAAGATAAGACAGCTGTAAAGCACTACAGAAGACAAGAAAAAAATTCTTATGTTTCTCATTCACTGCACTCGAATACTTCTCCCTTGTTCACTTACTTACCCGGGAATTAGGATTGTCCAACACCACAAAAATAACAAAGATATTGGCATTCTGAGCTGCATGAACTGCTGCTGTCACTCGTTCCTTGCCTTCCAAGAAAAGGCCTCTTCCATCAGATACAATCAAAAGCAGCTGCGCTGTTTCTGGGCACAAAGAACATTTTAAATTCCAGTAAGTTAGAGTAATCAATTTAAAAGGCAAACAGACTATTTTATTGTTAGTCCGGTGGGTATAGTGGAAAAACCCTCAGAACATTCCTATAGAAATTAAGTCTTTATCAAACAGAATTCTGTGACTTAACATTAAGCTGCCGTTACGAGTGGGTCAAGAAAGGCAGTTTTTCCCACTGCGCAGTACCATTGAGAATAACTGGGGGAAAAAAAAAAAAAGAACCAGTGCATCAGTACCCTAAATCAAGGATGAAAGACATAGTAAATACCTAATGAATTGAGTCATGGTCATTCACGCCTGGTAAGCGCCTAGAAGTTAAATATTGGCTGAATTATAAGAGTCCGGCCACTAGATCACTACCTCAGCTGCTGCAATGAAACAGAGAGTCCAAATCTGTTCCTCCAGAAGCAGATACCTATGGGTGCATCCGTATTAGCATTTGTCACTTTGGACTATGACTGGGCTTTTGAAACGTGTTTCCCTGATGTCCCCACTTCAACAGACTTGGCCTCCATCAGAGAACAATTGTGGATTACTTTTGGAGGAAACTGAACCAGAAGCCAGGCTCCAGAGGCGCAGTCAAGGCAGTCCAACCACTACAGGGCATTCAGCCCTTGGGACCAGTCCAGCTAGTCTGAAGTAAACCTCCTGAAACATACACAGCACAGATGCTGTTCCTCAGCACCAGACATCTTCTGGAGACACGTTACTTGAACCACATTGCCCCCAGAGTCAGAGATATATCCCTCAAAAGGGAAGTTTTAACTAAGTTATGTATCTGTCGCCTTTTAATTACAAGGGAAATAACAGCAACTGCAGTCAGGAATGCAAGTACTTCTCTCTTGTCCCCCCCCGCAGCATAATGGCTAGGTAGCGATGCAGAACGCTTACTCATTTTCTGCAGACAGGCCCCAAATGTGACAGGGCTTGATCTTTTTTAAAAAAAAGGGGTGATGTATCCTACTGCCTTTTCTCTTGCTAGCTCCCTGACTTTGGGGAACCAATGGCTGCTCTCGCATTGCTCCTGCATCCCAGCCTAGTTCAACAGGACTGGATGCTGCTCCCCCTCAGAATATTCTGACAGCCTGGCCACTCTGTGGCAAAGCAGCTGTGGATTACAAATCCCAGATTGTCCATTTCTTGGAGTACTTTAACAACGAGAACTTTTTAAAACACAGGTGCCACCATGACAAGCTTTTAACTAGCACATAGCAACCTTTTAGGCTAACTATGGGTCAGCCGTGAGGTAATGATCCTTCCAGCTTTTCTGGGAAATTCAAGCAGCTCATGACCTAAACTGGCACCACAGTGAGAGGCAGGTAAGAGGCAAACTTTCATCCTCCTCAGAACAGCGTGCTTCTGGATACCGAGAGAACTCAAGCTCTCAAGCAAGAGAAGTGCCTAGGGAGTCATGGTCACTAGGAAGCTTGACAATGCTCTGAAGCAGGCAGTGTCTAGGACTGGAAACGCGATGTAAAGGGAGGCAGGTAAGGCGTACCCTTTTAAAAAGCCTTAAACAAAATTTCAATGAATTATTGACAAATACGAAGTAGGTGTCTTTTGGGTTTGGAGCTAAATTTCAACCAAACATTCCTTTTGACAAAGCAAAACCCAAAGCCCTAATTGCAAGTGATGTCTCGGTGCTAGGAATCTTTCTGGCTGCTAGGATATTGCTTCAGGACTGTAGTGAGCATTCTGCTGCCACGGCAACAAGCATAGTAACAAGAAAAAAGCTCACCCGGATTAATATTTTGAGACAACTGCTGTGCTGCAGCAAACATATTGGCTGATGATTCTAGAAACTGCAGAGGAAACAAGTAAGAACATTACATTATCTCATCATAAAGTAATAAACTTAATAATGGTAACATTTTTAAAGAACACATTTCTGTATTTCAAACGCCAAGACAGTTTAGGTCTGACCACCTACAAAGATACAGTCCTTGGCATTTTCCTAAATTAACTCCTGCTTCAAATTTAGTAAGTATTTTTGAACTACAGAATCTTCAGAAAAGCCTTCAATCTGGATTTAGATGTTTTCCGATGCTAACAAAGTCATTAAAACATCACTAAATTGTTCAAGTGATTAATGACATCATTAAAAATAAACATCCTATTCCTAGGTTGAACTTCTTTGGCTTCAACTTGCAACAGACGCATCTAGTTACATATTCCCCATTAAAATTAAGGCCATCAACTGTCAATCCTCCCAATTTTGGCATTTATAAGATTACTGTTGAGCTATGTGGGTCTCCTCCTTTTCCATTTAATATTAACAGAAGATCTGATTCAAGTCTGGAAAGGTAAGGCTACAAAAACCCTCCTAAAGAAGAAAGCTTTGCAGCTGTCAAGGAAGAGTTATTTTCTTCCGGAATCAGTCAAGTCTGACAAACATACAAAGCTCTTCCTCCTCCTACTACAGTGGAATCCATGGCATGAAAACCTCCTAAACGCCAACAGACTTTGATGTTATCTGGCATTGGGGTACCCAATAGCTTGCACCCAAAATAACAGTTTTAGACCCAATACAGAGAAAGGCGAATGTCTGGAAGTGGCACACATCAGAACAAAGTGAGAAAACACTCTTACTATTACAAAGTTGTGACCATTCTATCTCTTTGTTATCTAACCAGCTATCACACTCTCAAACAACCAGTAAACGTTACAAAGTGGTCATGAAACCATGAAGCTGCTGATGTCTTGTCTGGAAAAGATTTGCAAACCCATTGCCCTAGAGGCATTCGTGTTGTACCTGGGCTATTTTTGTTTTCTTCTGCTGAAATTTGCAAAGACGCAATATCCGTGTCCCTGACTGGTCACTGAACTGTTCATGGAATGGGTGCAGCAGCTGAACAGTCTCTCCAAAGCTTTAAAAAAAAAAAA
>VYZM01023096.1:0-67648 GCA_013398915.1 Dromas ardeola
TACCATTCTGTGATTCTGTTGTTCTTATCAGGAGCTGGACCGAAGACCTATTTAGTGGAAACAGTAGTTTAGATTCGAAAGATGGCATTCTTCCCTTGCACCTACAAATGCCTCAGCTTTGTGCTGAGGAGGTCTCGTGCTTTCTTAAAAATAAGAAGAAACAAACTGTGATCATTTGTTAGCCCCACCAAGTCATGACGATCAGCCCTCTTCCAACGTGAGCAATTACTCTGCCCGTATTTCAGCAGGGTGTGAAGTCTGTCTTTGAATTTCCCCTCTGATCTCTATTTACTGTCTTCAAACACCTCCTTCCCTCCTCTCATTTGCCATACCCTTGACTTGATAGCCTTCAGGCCATAAGTTTGGAGGCTTTTCTTGACTGCCTCACTGTTTGCTTTGACTTCATTTAATTATGAACTCCACCACGACTAGAGTCGACTTTGCACTGAACTCTCTCACTCTATCCTTACTTTCTGATTCCCGTAATGCCAAATTTGAATACTTTTTTCTTATCTAGAGTCACACTTTGGGAGAAATGGGTTCCCTACTGCAGTGATCTCATCTCCTACCTGGAACATGGGTTTTACACTTCACATACAGCTGAAAAGATCCATACGTGAAGTCACTTAACTTGCAGGTATCTGGTGCAGAGGGTAAGACCAAGGAGAGCATCAGCAAGCCGCTGTGGGGCAGCATGAGCTAAAATGTGAGGGAGATACACTAGAGAAGCAGATACCATTGCCAAAGTAAATGAAGCTCCTTTACCCAAGTGAGAGGAAGGAGAGCTGGCAGTACTCCAGCGACATGGAAGTCCCTTGCCTATGCATCCAAATTAAACGTTGTAAGTAAGGTTTTCCAGAGCATAACTTTTTGCCTGAAGAGACTGCATGTCCATCGTCCCACTGCTGCCTTCACCGGCACTGACTGGAGGTTACGGGTCAGGAACCTTCACTGCTCCTGTCACAGCTGCTGCCACATTACTGAACACATCAGCGGCAAATGGAAGACAAAAATGATGTGCTCCTTTATGGAAAGTTTGTTGCCTTGTGCTAGATGAGGGCATGTCTTCGATGTGCTCATCTTCTCTGTCTCTTCTTTAATAGCAGGAGAAACATGCTGCTGGAAACACTGTCATAAATCTTAGTGCAGTCGTTGTGGAACAAGGGCTGATGTCATGTTGAGCTGAATGTTTTCACTCACATAAACAACAAGAGGAAAACTTATCTCAGGGCAAAGAATTGAATTCAACCCTGACGCACAGTGGCAACTCAATTAGTTAATGAGTTTTTAAGGTATTTAGATAATAACAGATAGAAAGTCCCAATTTCTACTATACTCAGTAGCACTGATTTGTGTTCTTGAGAATACTATTTGCCATCAGTCTACATATTTAGACACTTAAATACTTTTTTCCTTTTTTACCTGTCCCTTACTTGCCCCAGCTCATGTTCTTTCTACAGGGGGTTCAATACCCTTCCTCTTCTTTTCCTATCTGACTGAGTCCCTGTCTGCTGTCTGCACCCACCACCGCTTCCACTCCTGTCTGGAAGAGGAACTCGGCACAACGCTCCCTGGCAAGCCCAGGCAAGGCAGCCCCTCAGCAGCAAACCCACCTCTTCCCAGCACAGCAAGTGGTCCTCTTGCCGAACACAGTATGCCCGACCTCTCAGACTCCTCTGTCGGCCAGGCCAGGCTGCCTGGCACTCACTGGGCTCCGCCAAAATCAGCAGGCTGTGAGGTACAACGGAACACGGGCCGGCTCCCAGCATTCGTGACATGAGGTGCTCTGTGGCTGGTACGATCTATTAACGGGAATTAGGAGCAGATGAAATGACATCTATGTGATGCCGTCTGCAAGAGCGCTGGGGAAACAGCTGCGGTGCACGGCATGGCTCTGTGGCCCCAACCTTATCACTTGGACCTTCCTTCTCCCTTGGCATTGCCTTGCTCTCCCAGCAGCTACCTGAAAGCCTGGATCATCACAGACCCCAGACAACAGCTCACTGGTTCAGCCCGTGTGGTGTCAGATACGGGTCTGCCCTGTTGGTCATTCTTGGTCTGTTCCACAGGAGGAAGCTCAGGAAAAGCATGCACCATCTGAGATCCTTGAAATACAATTTAAGAGGTTTGTATGTTGTCCTGGGCCTTGGTGCAGGGATGACTCTTATTTTTAATACCTTGCCAAGTCTACAAAGTCAG
Organism: Dromas ardeola; assembly: GCA_013398915.1. Classification (NCBI taxonomy): domain Eukaryota; kingdom Metazoa; phylum Chordata; class Aves; order Charadriiformes; family Dromadidae; genus Dromas; species Dromas ardeola. The sequence goes on from VYZM01023096.1 coordinate 2,200, forward strand.
GTATTACTGGCTGATTTGCTCTGTGTATGGACAAGGAATGTGTGTGATGGATGGGGAAATGGCATGGGAGAAGGGGAGGCAGGGAGACTACATAGAGTCCAAGGGAAAACAAGCGCTTCTACTCTAAGTGCAATGCCAGCAACCCGGCATCACCAGTGTTGCTTAGACCAATAATGGCTTCAAGATGGGGGGCATGTCCTGGCCTCTTAAAAAGAATTGAAATGTTGTGTTATCTTTCCTACTTTATTATTTAAAAAGCCAAAAATGTTCATTTCCTCCACCCTGGAGGGGTCTGCAGCCTCCCCGCAGCTGGCTTCCCGGTGCACTACAGGATGTAATATAACAGCCCAGGGAGCAGCTGGGAGGAGCCGCTTCCTCAATGGTTTCTGACTGTTCCAAAAACAGCGGCTGCAAGCTGTGTATTCTCACGGGAGGCATTTCTGCCCACGCACCATTCACCCACACACCACTCACCGCGGCAAGGCAGGTCAGCTCAGGAGCCTCAAACTTCTAAAAGCCTTCTGAAATGAAGTTTCTCCCGCAGTTCCCCCAGCACGCCGCGGTGCCCGCAAGGCGTGCGTGCAAGGTCAGCTCCTTCTGCCAGCGACCTCCACTCTTGATTTCCTCCTCCTGAGCAAGAGGCAGGAAAGGCAGAGCCCTGACACACTCTCTGGAGGACTCTGTCTTTCATTGGCCTCTTCCCTTTAACCAGACTAGAGCTGCACTTTCCAAAAAGCCGATTTTAAGACCGATGGTGAAGTCTCAACCCACCTGAAGTGAAGACAACAGAAAATGTGAAAGCCGAGGGCTATTTACTTGTAGCACAGTCAAATATAATCACACATGAGACATCCCCACTGACACAGATGTTTCTCATTGTAGCTAAGATTCAAGCTACAATCTTTAAATTAAATTCAATTTTTAATACCGGAACACAATCACCCTATTAAATACATCCAATGAAAGAATAAGCCAAGCACATGCCATACACATCTGTTTAAACTCTCATCCATCAGTCACGTCCAGGAGGCAAAATGAGCTCTTTGCCAACTAATTACAGACCAAATATCACTCTGGAATTACTCATCTACCAATTTTAAATAAGGAATGAACTCTGAGAAAATTGTGACCGACCAGCACCGAAAACCAGGAAAGTCCACTGAATAAATCATTCCCGATTAATTTTTTGCTCAGCACTATTATAGTGCCAGGGATGAGTAGCTGGAAATGGGAAATAATTAGTGAAGAACTTTAGGATAAAAGGTTTTTTACCTGAAACCCATTTTGGAGTTTCTTAACCATGGGTCTACCCAGGGAGCAGATCTTGCTAAGAATGCTTTGCGAGAACTTTGATTTTTATTGCATTCTAATGTGATTTTAAAGCTCATTAAAGCAACCCCTTCTGTGCTGCCAGCAACGAAAGCCTTAATGTTAAGAGTCCCCTGGAGTCCACAGTGCAGATAAGCACCGTTGTTTTTCACTAAGCTCAGCCTCGTAAGCTACCAGTTCCCAGACAGAACAGAAGCTTGCTGCCAGCAGCAACCTGGAAACCAGATTTCTAGATAACGCGCTTGCAGCAAAGACACGGCCCTTTCTGTACAAAAATGCGTTAGCCATAGAAAATAAGCAGCTGCATGTTGCACGCCGTCCAGGGTGTAACACAGAATATGTGCTGAGCACTTCTTCAAACCACTTCTTCCACCTTTTATTTACCAAGTGTTCAGAGGAGAAGCACCCAGGTGACACTACTTTTGCTCATCTATTTGCAATGCAATGATGAGTGCACCTTTTAAATGCCGTAATTAACTTTCAAATGTAAATCATCTCAAAAAAAAAAAAGCCAACTCCTGGAGCCTCTCTATTTGATCCATGGCTCCACATCAAATTTGTCCAATTTGCAAGTAAAATCGATTGGGTCTTGTTCCTAACTGACAGCATATTCAGCAGAGGATCAGGAAGTCAAATTGGTTGGTTTTTATTGACTAGCAAATCACCCACTAGTAATAATGATTTTGTGATACAAAAACTAAAATAGATTGCAATGCATTCTCCTGTAGCGTATGAATTTTCCATGGAAATTAATAGAATTAAACTTCAGGACCTGATTTACTAATTTAAACTATGTCAGTAAAGGTGGACAGATCTGTTGAGTCAGCAAGGGTGTGGGTTAGGCTTTCTTTATCTGTAACTGGACTAAAACGAACAATTGCAAATTTAACTACTGAATGAACTGCTTGTCCAACAAATCCGCATTTCAGTTAAAGCGTATTATGAATGCCTGAAAAATACATTCAGCTAAAATCTAAGGACAGAATTTTCACAGGTGAAGTTGTAAACGGCTCTTGTTCTCAATGAAAACTAGATATCTGCACTGACTTATCCCATAATTCTGTAAAACATTTCATCTCCCCTTTACTATTAGACTTGGCAACCAGTACTACTTTTTTAACCTTTGTGGGTGCAAAGGAGTGCTGGATTCAGCAAGAACCTTAAATGGAAGCAACAAGATCTTTCTTTCATTGCATATGTTGCAAAATGGAAAAGGTGCCCTTAGTGCGAAAGCAGGAGTTATTTTAACTTTCATCTCAGGCAAACGATGTGGTGTATGCACCTCTGTGATGTGCAGACAACCTGGCTACCCTGGCGGGGTTAGCTACGCTGCGTGGGCTCTGGTCTGGTCTCAGAGTCAGGACATCTCTGCTTACCTTCAGGTATTCTGTGTGGGTAAAGACCATGTAGGCTGTGGGCAGCGCAACGACATCGCCTACACACGTCGGCACAGTCCCCAACTTGCTTTTGATCACGGCCAGCCAGCCCTTGACCTCAAAAAGGCGTTCTTATGTGGTTTCTGGATCATCTCCTATAGTAGAAACCCTTTTGCATTTTTCCCTAGGAGGGGAGCCCACACAAGACAACATGTCCATCATAATGAGAAGATTCACAACTAAAGCCTGGCCACAGTGCTGCTGGTGTGGAGAATCTCTTTAACAGCATTTCCCCTAAAAAGCTAGCGGACCTCTTCAGGACATGAATAGCTGGCGAAAGCTGTTATGATTTATGGGCTGTGCACAGCGGTGAGGAGATATTTTAGTTTGAAGAATGGCTTTGGAGCATCCTTCCCTGCCTATCATACCAGACTCCCATAATTTATACATGACTCTAATGACCACGATGCCCTAGACCCCGGACTTCTGACTGACTCCAGCCCACGCTAGCATGTGTCAAGACAACCCTCATACCCTTTCACTGTACGCTGTGCTACCAGGCAATCCCCAAGAGCTCGATTTGGGAGCTCCCTGTCACCAGAAGCCACCCCAAGGAGGACCCCTTTTGTAACACAGTCTTCAGCAGGTATCTAGAGAGCAGGGCAACAGCATGGACACTCTTCCATCTCAGAATTGCTCTTGATGTCTCTGGAATGTTCAGGGTGGAACAACACATGCCTTTTCCCACCAACTACTGGACAATAAACTTGCTATTTCTCCCTGATCACTCCTCTGGGTTATGTTCCTGAGTGCTGAAAAGAGGCATTTAGACGTCTTCCAAGTGAAGAGATACTCCAGTCGAATTTCATAAATGCAAATGTCAATGTTCCAGTGGTGAGCAATATTGTACAATGACTATCCCCACTGTAAAGCTAAAGTGAGAAACAGTTTACAACCAGCATTAGCGCTGTCTTTCCCAAAATCATCTTATAATTCCCAACAGGGCAGTTCTCGTTATGACTGTATGGGAGTGATGCAGATCATCTGATCTGTTTGGATTGTGAAGTTCCCCAGGTGCACAGAGCTCTGTCTGCGCCCCCTCTCAGTAGTTTGGCACGTATTTCTACTCAAGCCAGACCCAAAAATTAGGCTAAGGAGCACACAGACCCCTGGGATGCCAATCAGATCAGCGTGTGCTCTCACAGCATGTCTAACGCTCCAGCAACCTACTCATAAAATACAGGTGTAACTCCTTAAAACACAGGAGGAAAGAGATCCGATGTCAGTGTATCACTCACCTTTTATATAGCAGCTTCGTGTTACTGCCTTCACCTGGGGGGTGAGAGACCCCAAAACACCTGCCCTGATTATGGGAAAACCACTCTCTTAGGAGGTGTGTTTTTCAGTCCCTTTGACCTGAACACAGATCTCCTACATCCTGGGCAACCTCATTAACCCTTCAACTGTGCTAAGAAATGTCATCAGTGTCTCTCCTTTAACAAGACTAGTTCTTTTCCCATTGCTGATTTTGGAGGTATACATCATATGCACTAAACTCTGGCAGAACAGAAATAAATGTAAGACCTTGAACATAAGTGCGTAATAAGAAAGCATATATTTTTCTTAATTGAGTAATAGGCCCATTAGTGTTAATAACAGTATTACTGTAGACATTAGGGTTTAAAATGTCTCTATACTAAATCACAAGGGTATTTTAGATTAAGATGTGCTCACCAGACAGTAAATCTTACAACTGCTTGCACTTGTGACTGGTGCTAAGGACTGTAAGAAAGGATGAATGTAAGTATACTAAGAGCTATCACAATACGATATTGAGAGAACAGACTACACTGTACAATGGAGTATATGCTCAGAGGGCTGGAGCACCTCTCCTACGAGGACAGGCTGAGGGAGTTGGGGTTGTTCAGCCCGGAGAAGAGACGGCTCCGGGGAGACCTTATAGCCCCTTCCAGTATCTAAAAAGGGCCTACAGGAAAGCTGGGGAGGGACTCTTGATCAGGGAGTGAAGCGATAGGACGCGGGGTAACGGCTTTAAACTGAAAGAGGGGAGATTTAGATTAGATATTAAGAAGAAACTCTTTACTGTGAGGGTGGTGAGACACTGGAACAGGTTGCCCAGGGAAGCTGTGGATGCCCCATCCCTGGAGGTGTTCAAGGCCAGGCTGGATGGGGCTCTGAGCAGCCTGGTCTGGTGGGAGGTGTCCCTGCCCAGGGCAGGGGGTTGGAACTAGGTGATCTTTAAGGTCCCTTCCAACCCGAACCATTCTATGATTCTATGATATCACTATTGCCTGTATCCCACAAATTTATATGGAAAAATGTATGGTTTAGGAATAAAAACAATACTCTTAAAAGCTCAGAAAGAGAGAACTGATTGGCCAAGTTGAGGTCTCTGGTATTTGTCATTTGGGAGTGTGAGTATAACTGCAATGATTTTACTTGGTTAATGTGCTTACTTGATGCTAGCGCTAAACGTTTATCTTGATTCTACTGTGCCTATTTTTTCCATATTACCATCAGACTGCCAAGGACAAACCTAATTTAAAAAAAGTTATTATTCTATCACTTATCTATTCTCTACTAATTTCTAACAAAGTGGCCAAGAAGAAAAGGAAAACTGGAGCCTCCGTAATACTGCCTAGACTTTGTTCATTATGGGAAAAGAAATATGACTAATACTTCAATCTCCTGTTCTAGTGAGTCTGATTGCTCTTACTCAGTGTCTTGCTTCTATAATATATGAGATAAGCTAATCTGTTTATCACTACTGGAGGATCATCCTTGCAATAACTCTTACACTGAAAGTCATTTATATGCATAGATGTCTCAGTGTGCCTTCACAAGAACTCCTGCGCTATGGCCAACATATAAATACATAAGCTTCTCTTGCTCATTTTGGCTGTCAACAAAGAAAAATGGCAGTAATGACCATTTAGAAAGAACTTCTTTTCACACATGCTATAAAGCTCATGGTCTGGGGGAATCAATAAAAACCTCCTTGCACCCTTTTATATTTGCAGGACTACAGTGGGATTTTTTTGGTTGTTTATTTCACTTTTTTTGTTCTTTTTCTGCTATTAAACCCTTTGATTCCCAGCATGTCCCAGAGCCTCAGCTCAAGTGGGATCCTCATCTAAAATGGAGATGACCTGAATAGATCAGAATCAGTCACCTGGAGAAAAAGTAGTTATATGTTTTTAAGAAAAGGAAAAAATCCTAAAGATATCTATATGCACAAAGCTTCACTGTGACTTTGGTAAACAAAGCATCTAAAGCTCCACATGTGGTCACAAAACTATGTCACTGCAAGAACAACAGAGACCTGGTGAGACAGCTCACACACTGGGCTGCTGCCACGGATGGATAAAAGCTCTTCAGAAAGGATGGGCAGGAGCATTGAGGAGAGGGTTGCCATGTGAAGGAGCAGCTCAGACACATGCAGGGAGCTTCTCTACAGGATGGACAACAGTCAGGTTGGGAGCTTACGTGTCAGGTGTGGAAAAGAAGCCAGTAAGAGGAACATTGTGGTGGGAGTGTGTTACAAACCAACCAATCGCAATAAGGAAGTGGACAAGCCTTCTCTAACCAGCTCTGGATCACATGCCCTTGTTGCCGTTGGGGACTTTAACCTCCCTGATATCTACTGGAAAAGCAGCATGGTGCAAGAAGTTCAGGAGATTTCTGGAGTGCATTGGGGATAACCTAGAATCATAGAATCAAATCATAGAATCACAGAATCATTTTGTTTGGAAGAGACCACCAAGATCACCAAGTACAACCATTAACCTAGCACTGCCAAAACCACCACTAAACCATGTCCCTCAGCACAACTACACGTCTTTTAAATGCCTCCAGGGATGGTGACTCAACCACTTCCCTGGGCAGCCTGTTCTAGTGCTTGATAATCCTTTCAGTGTAAAAATTTTTCCTAATATCCAATCTAAACCTCCCCTGGTGCAACTTGAGGCCATTTCCTCTTGTCCTATCACTTGTTACCTTTGAGAAGAGACTGAACCCCACCTCGTTAAAACTTCCTTTCAGGTAGTTGTAGAGAGCGATAAGGTCTCCCTTCGGCATCCTTTTCTCCAGGCTAGACAACCCCAGCTCCCTCAGCTGCTCCTCATGAGACTTCTCCTCTAGACCCCTCACCAGCTTCATTGCCCTTTTTCACAGAGGTACTGGATGGGCCAGCCAAGGGTGATACACAGCTTGACCAGTTGCTCACTACCATGGAAGGACTGGTTGGGCAAGCAATGATCATTGGCATGCCTGGATCTAGTTACAATGAGACAGCCAGAGACCCGACAGGCTTTGTTCAAGAGGGCTGAGAGAAGTGGCTGATGCCACAGCCACAGTAGCAGTCATCTTTGAAAGTTTCTAGAGATTAGGAGAGATCCCTGATGACTGGGGAACAGCAAATATATCAATCACACCTGTCTTCAGAACATGTCAAAAGGATGATTCGGGGAACAGCAGGACGGTCAGCTTAACTTCAAACCCTGGGAAATTCATAGAGCAAGTCCTTCAGAAGAAAGGCTCCTTGGAAGCCATGTCCAAGCAACTTTTGCAAGACTTTCATCACTTTCTCCCATAGTAGTCTCATACTCACTGGGAGAAGCCACTGAAACTCTTGAGGGCAGGGCTGTCATCCAGAGAAGCCTAGACAGGCTGGAGGAAGTGGTGCACAAGAACCTTATGAAATTTGAAAAAAAAAAAAAAATCACAAAGCCTAAGTCCTGCCCCGTGAAGGATGAGTTGGAGACCAATGGGCTGGGGAGAAGCTCTGCTGAAAAGGCCTTAGGGCTCCTGGCAGGTGACAAGCAAAGAGACCAACAGCCTCCTGGCTTGAGTGAACAGGAGCAGAGCCAGAAGATCCAGGGAAGTCGTCATCCCTCTTCTAGAGAGCACTTGTAGATCATATCTAAAATACAGTGTCCACTTTTGCACATTCACACGTCCCCAGTACAAGAAAATTATAAAGAAAAAAATAATTTCCCCCGGAGGAGAGCTGAACCCCAGGACAGGCTGCGCAGAGAGGCTGTGCAGTCACGGTCCTTGGAATCCCAAATGGAAAAAGCCTTGAGAAACCTGGTCTGCCACCTGGGTGACCATGCTTTGAGCAGGACATTGAACTACAGATTTCCCAAGTCTCTCCCAACCTAAATAATCTTGTGATTTGAATGAGATAGAGACAACCTCAAATGATACACATCATACAGACTAATCCACAATTAGTAACAATAAATATCCACAATGGTAATGATAAATTCATGCATATTATGATGATTTGTCTCAGCTCTTTTCATCCTTTTTCCCAGACTGCTCTTCTACTGGGGACCTGAATATCTCCGATAGCCATGAGCCATCACCAAACAAAAGAAAGTGAAAGAGAATCACAACACTGAAGATGTGCTTTATGCTTTCCATCACAGTTACACATTCGTGACTGTGTCTTCTGTGTTTTGTTGTTGCTGCTGGATTTTTTTAATGCTTTTTTTTTTCCACTTCCTCCTCCTCCACCTCAATTTCAAATCGACCTTTACAACACCAACCATTTGGCCAAGCAAATTTGTTCCACATCTATAGGCTTCTCCCAGAGTGAAAGCGTAAGTTGAATAGTAATACGATGGCTATACATCAATAAATGCAGTCCTTGCCATTATGTCTAACTCTGTATATGTATAATGAGTATTTCAATTATGCAGCAACTGGAATTTCAACCTTTTGTGTGTGTATATCAGCACATCAATTTAATGGTCTTTAGCATAGATGCTTCCAGCTTATGAGCAATATACGAATTTGCAAGGGGACAGTTGCAGTCACAGTTAAATTTACGGCTGGTAGATGAACCATAGCTACTCTGGCATTGAAATTCTCAACACAAAATCTATTAGAAATATATATATAAGTAGGGGTTGCACAGAATATATCCCTCTCTCCTTTATTTGCATTTAATCAGCATTCCTGAGGCTGACTTAAATCATGTCCCACTTACAACTTCATAATGCGAAAAAAAAATCTATCTTTTATATCGGAAAATAACACATTATTTTATATTCTTCCCTGCAAGCAGGAAGAAACCTTCCAGTCAATGGTTACAAAGGCTGCTGATCTGCTCCTGCTGAAAACTGCTGGGTGAACTAATGAGGTTATCAGCTGATCTTAGAATTGCTCCTTGAAAGCCCTTGATGCAATCAGTGCATAGACTTAAGCTGTGGTTTGCACCACTTCATCTACCAGTGGTGATGGCTACAAGCTGCACCTATATTAAATAAGCAGAAAGTAAGGGCTGTATTGTCATGTTGTTGCCACAGGCTCCAAGGAGGAGTGCCTGCAGACCCAATCTTCAGCTTTATTCCAAGAGCACACGATGAAAGTTGTATAAATGCCACTTTTGCAATCCTACAATTATAGGCCAGATGTGCACTCAGTTAATTTACTGAAGGCTGAAAACTCCTATAAATTACAGCATCCAGTAACTCCAAAGAAGCAAAAAGAAGAGGGAATGGTGAGACACAGGGAACACAGTCTTCCTCTGCAGTAGAAGCCGGCTTGTTGTGCTGGGACGTCTGAGGACAGCCTTGCCGTCTTTTCGGATGTGCACCCTACGTTGGCACCTCAGAGCCAGGCACACTGGTCCGGCGGCCAAGTCTGCTCAGTAGAACAGTGCAAAATGGTTATTTCACATGAAAAAGCATGGTTTACTGTGTTCAGATCTATTCAGAAATAAAGTCCAAATGTGGCCAAATACTCAGATACAAAGTCCTTGAGCCTGCCTATCCCTTTTGCACTGTTTAAGAATTTTTGTGTGGTTATTTATCCTGATATAAAGTGGATCTGAGAAGACTAGTCTCACGGGAATGGGGGAGAGCTTTCTATTCCAATAGAAAAAAATAGATCCCCTGCCCAAGAAGCACAGGTTTTTTCCCCTCCCATACATATAGTAAGACCTGCACTGGAACTGTTTATGAATGGGTATTACTGATTCTTACCCAGTCAACATTCAAAGTGCATTTGTCCCAAAGTGATGGCATTGGAAAAAAGATGCAACACACGTTCCCTACTGCAAAATGCCAGTCTTTCCTATCTCAGGAACTGAATGTTGTCATGCCATAATTGATCCCATCAAGTGTGAGCTTAACTGCTGCCGAGTTCATTCATTCTGCTCAGCACCCATTTCAGAGTCAGCTTGGTGCAGCCACTGCCCGAGTTCAGACAACCCAAAATGAGACAATTCATAGGCACCAGCATATTTTCAGGGAAGAGCAACTGCCTGCTCGTGTCAGGCTGCTAAAAGTAGCCAGACTTAGGGCTTTTGAAATCAGAAATCTCTGCCTTTATTTGGTTCACTAGTTTAGTGTAATTCTGTATCAAGTGAACCAGGGACACCAATCTCATCACTCCTGGGTGCTGCACAGCTCTGCTCACGTTCTGATGGGAGAAAACAGGCTTTGGTCCAAATGTCCGTCATGTTTAGATTGTGATTTTTTTTTTTTTTTAAAAAAGGAGTTCACAAATTGAATATTTTTTACAGAAGGATGCCATTGTTTTACATTCAATGAAAGCTCTTTAAAATGTTGCATCCTTTTTTTCCTGTCCAGAGCTGGGATAACCTAACCTTCCCAGGCTTTCATTGCCCAGCTTGCTGACTTTTTAAACACAGATTTATTGTTGTTTATCTACTCACTAGAGTGGAGCTTACTGATCCATTTTCTCTTGGATTATCATTTTTTAGTAAATGCTTCTTGATTTTGTCCTCCAGAGGAACCTCTTTGCAGCTGAAAGAAGAAAAGGGAGAGGCAGAAACACCAACATCCCTATTTCTTCACAATGATTTGCTACAGCAATTGCTTTGGATATACTGTAAAATAAAAGCAGAATGAACAGTAATGTCTGGTATGGCGGCTCCAGTTCTTTATGGAGGAAGTTACCTCCTAACATCTTTTGACATAAATTAAGTGGCAAATAATGATTGTCTGATAATCACAACAGAGCAGACAATCGTAAGGTGCTGATCATGACTAAAGTTGCATTTTTCACAAGGTTTTCACAGAATTGGCTAGAAAACCCACATGGACAATTTTGATGACCATCTCTTATGGAAGCCAGTGGTGAAGAACCTGCATGGAAAGGACCCCTGCGCTCAGTGAGTGCACTCTAGTCCTTTCTTCTCTTGTTCTAGTGCTGCCCTGAGACCTTCTGAATCTGCTGCGTTTAACCCCAAACAGCACGAGAAGGAGTGAGTCCAGGGGAAGGCAGTGGGGAAAGAGGCAGTTTATTTTACCAAGCTCCTTGGATGCTAACACCTTCCCTTTCTTCAAGCCCTACACCATCAAATTCCTTGGGGTGAGCTCTGCAGAGAGGAGCACAGCTCAGGCAGCTGGCTCCATCTCCTCCTTTGCAGGCAAGTAGGAAGATACTGATGCCAAGCAGCAAAAAACCTTGGAGGACCCCATCTCACCAGTAACTGTCTAGGGAAGCTGGGGAGACAAGGCTGAAGAAAAGTGGTGTGAGTACAGTGCTGTGTATTTTAATTGTGTCTTCCCCCAGCTCCTGCCTTGTGTTGCTCCTGATGAGCTCTTTAGTGGTCTCTAAGCACTTCTGGAAAGGACCTGATGATGACTCCACATATCTGGATAAGGTGTGCTGCAAGTCATGTTAACCCACGTTAGCAAAGGAACACAGATACAGTGACTCTTCTGTCTGGGAAATTAAAAAGTTGGCAGGATTTAATTCTGTCACTGCACATCGCTTTGCTGGTTACCACTGTGCCAGAGCAGCTTCAGAGCAGGACCTGCCCTTTGCTTCAGAGGTGGTAATCTCCATTCTGTGCCTCACTTCAAATTAGCCGATCTAGTTCCTTTTGGACATGCAGGACAGACAAGTATCTTCTTTCAACCAGATTAGTCGAAAACTCTCTGAACTGCTTAAGTCCAGGAGGGCTTTTTATTTCTGACATCAAATAAAAAATGTTTATACGTGACCTACAAATTCAATAAAGGAGATCCCATTAACTTTAGACTAATACACTGGCCTCTCTAATTATTCATTAGAAGAAGTGCTGGAAGCATTTTGCTCACTTTAAATGACTTTGCTACAGTGTCAATGTCCTTCTGCGATAGGCCCTTCAAGGGCAAAGATGCTTAAGAGTGCTGACAAGTCTTTAAGGATAACCTCTGGGCAGAATGGTCCATCCAAAGACAGGGAGACAAGCAGATGTATCAGGAGACCAGTCTGGCTAATCAGGGAACTCATAACTGAGCTCCAATGCAAAAAGGATGTACACGGGAGGTGGATGTAAGGACAGGCTACAAAGGACGAGCACCATCAGAATTAGAGGGTTCATGGGTTGTACTCTACCTGGGTGCCAGTTACAAGGGGAGTTCCTCAGGTGTCTATCCTGGGACTTACCCTATTTAATACCTTTATCAATGATCTAGAGGATGAAACAAAATGTACCTCATCAAGTTTGCAGAAAACACCACACTGGGGGGAAAGTCAATATGAAGCAGGGCTGCTACTCAGAGGGACCCAAACAGGCTGGAGGAAAGGAACAACAGGAACCTCATGAAATTCAACAAGGACAAATACAAAGTCCTGCCCGTGGGAGGAAGAGCACCTGGCAACAACACAGGCAGGGGACTGGCAGGCTGGCAGCTCTGCAGAGAAGTCCCTGGAGGTTCTGGCAGACAGCAAGCTGGGCACGGGCCAGCCATGTGTCCTGGCAGAAAAGAGACCAACAGTCTCCTGGGCCAAACAGAAGCAGAGACAGGAGATCCAGGGAGGTGATTATCCCCCTCTGCTCATTGGACCACATGTAGGTACTGCATCCAGTTTAGGGGTGATACAGGGAATACAGGAAAGACACTGATAAAATGGAGCGAGTTCAGTGGATGGCAACCAACATGGTTGGGGCTGGAGCACTTGCCGTATGAGAAGACGACTGGGGAGCTAGGTTTGTTGAGCCTGGGAAAGGGAAGGCTTCAGGGATCCTAACAGCAGCCCTTAGTGCTTTATGGGAGGTCGTGAAGGAGACAGAGCCAAGCTCTTTACAGTGGTGTATGGCAGGAGGATGACAGACAATGGATGTAAACTGAAGGAAGAGAAGTTTGCATCAGATGTAAGGATAAACTTTCCCCGTGAGGTAAGTCAAGTACAGGTTCTTCGAGGTTTTAAAGACCCAACTGGATAAAGCCCTAAGCAACCTAGTCTGATTTCATAGCTGACCATGCTGTGAGCAGGAGGTTCAACGAGAGACCTCCTAAGGTTCCTTCCAGCTTCCATGACCCTGTGATAACTCACATATTGTAGGTATAGACAAGGAGTAGTGCAACTGCCATATTTCACCAGAGGAGTGATTTACCTAGTCCAGGATCTTTTTCCTAATATTCACAGGCTTCTGAGGAAGATGCAAGAAGCCCTACTGGCTACTGTAAGGTAACAGAGGGCACCCAGGAGAAGTTTCTTGCAAATGTTAAATATGGTGTCAACGGACAGCCCAATCAGCAGCTTCCTCCTCATGAGATCTTTGAGAAAAATGGCAGCAAAGTCACCAAGCAGACCTCTCATTAGCCCAGTGTTGCCAGCACATGAGTTAGAGCCACCTGGAGTGCAGACATTTTGGCAAGAGCTAGAGCATTTAAGTCCTAAGTGTGAAACCTAAGTGTGAAACTTGTCCTACAGTTCTAACTGTGGTGTAACTGGGTAGCAAGGTTCTGCCTATGTACACACCTACTGCACTTGCGTCATTAATTTCCTGGGTGTCCAGAAACTCCTGAGCTCATTATCTGCAGGGATGAGACAATGGACTGGCTTGAGACAACAGTCCGACCCGAGACAAGGTGATTTACTGCCCTCCTAGCGACCCTTGCACTAAACTCTTGACTAACTCAATTTCAGGGACTCTTTCTGGCAGCTCCTGCCTGTGCCTGGACCAATTTGTTTGTCGCAACGTGCCAAGTCACATCCTGGCGTGGTGAATCTGGCCATTCCAGAGACTTCCCAGGCAGTTCCTGCTACAGAACTGACCTAACTGTACATAGATAAGATACTTCAGTATATAGTAGTAACTCTGTCTGCAGGTGCAAAAATGGTCACTTTAGACAGTCTTCTGTGCATAGTTAAGATAGTCCGAAGATATTTTGTACATAGTTAAAGACAATCAGTACTAAGGGATCTTTCTTGTGCTGGAGTGGTCCCACAGGACCATTAACAAAGCAGATACAGGAATACAGGAATTCAGCAGAACAGCAGCTTGGGGACTCACCCAATCCAGGTGAAAACATCATTGCAGGCACATCTGCAGTCTCCCTGTAAATTATTTATCTTTATCACAGCCTTCTCAGGAGCCCAGTGCATCTACATCTTCTATTCTCCATGCTGTTTTCACAGGATGTGCTCCGGTGCAGGTGTAGATCCAACGCCAGAGCTCCCAGTGGGGCTAAGCAGGCAGAGGGTGTGTGGACAGCTGAAGGCACACTTTGCACATAAGCTCTAGCTTGTGCTCAGGATGGACTGGGGATGGTGGTGAGGAAGCATGCCCACAATGAAGCTCCATAATTTGTTCTTCTACAAATGACAGTGACGGTATTTTGAAGCTAAAAGGCAGCAGTGTGTACAGAAGTACCCAGATCATAGAATCACAGAATGGTTTGGGTTGGGAAGGACCTTTAAAGATCATCTAGTTCCAACCCACCTGCCATGGGCAGGGACATCTTTCACTAGATCAGTTTGATCAAAGTCCCATCCAACCTGACCTTGAACACCTCCAGGGATGGGGTATCCACAACTTCTCCAGGGAATCTATTCCAGTGTCTCACCGCCCTCATCACAGAACTCAACTTGTCAAAGCCTCTTCAAACCTTCTCTGAGCCTCACAGTGGGTAAGTCCTTCTTGGTACCTTCCTGTGTTTGAAACTACCAGCTCCCACACTGAAACAACCCATACAGTGTTTTGCACCAGGAGGTGCTAGTCCATTTTAAACCCAGTAAGAAAAGAAGGGAGGCGAGGCGAGGCGAGGCGAGGCGAAGGGAAGNNNNAGAAAGGGAAGGGAAGGGAAGGGAAGGGAAGGGAAGGGAAATTGAGTTCATTTGGAAGAGACTTAAAAGGATCATCTAGTCCAACTGCCTGACCAAAAGGTCAGGGCTGACCACAAGTTGAAGCATGTTGTTTAGGGCATAGTTTAAATGCCTCTGAAACGCTGACACACCTGGGACATTGACCACCTTTCTAGGAAGCCTGTTCCAGTGTTTGACCACCTGGCACAGCTTTGAACCATTCCAACATGTCCCTATCACTGGATCCCAGAAGAGCTCAGCACCTCCCTCTGCACATCCCCTCCTTGGGGAGCTGCATGGAGCAATGAGGTCTCCCCTCAGCCTCTTTCTCTCCAAACTAGACAAGCCGAAAGTCCTCAGCTGCTCCTTGTAGGATGTGCCTTCCAGCCCTGTCACCAGCTTTGTTGCCCTTCTCTGGACGGTCAAGTACCTTAATATCCTTCTTAAATTGTGGGGCATTCAGACTAAAGTATCATCTAAGATGTTATTTATTAGAGCCAAGACTATATAGAAAGATAGAATTGTACAGATAACCTTACACCCTTTTCAATGCTGGGAAGCCCGAGTGGTAAAACATCAAACCACCCTCCAATCCATGCACAGCACACTGTGCAGATCCCACCCATAAAAAGACATTCTCCCATTTTGGTCATTTGAGCTATTATAGGATTTTCTCACAAGGAACCAACTCTATTCGTCATTTCCACTGTCAAGCAGGAAGCATGTTTGCACGAGAAGTTCTTGCTGTACTTTTTAATAAAGGCAAGGCCACGCAGGTGGTGTGATCGCTCATACCAACTGAGAACTGCCTGCCGGCTCCTCCGCTCCCGAGAGCTGGCTACGTTAGGGAATCACACAGCGCAGCCCCAGCCCTCCACACCCAGGACAGCCCCTCCACTCACGTCAGCTTGCTTTAAACATGAAAGCAAAACCTGAAAACCTAACATCCCCTTGCTCTTCAGTCCTCCCTGCAAGTACCACTGCATGGACTACCTACGTCAGGAGGAAAGCGCCGCGCTGCCAGCGCTCATTCATCTTTTATAGGCCTCTGTCTCCTTCCTACTGGAGCCTTCGCTTGCATGAACATTTTCTTTTTTCTCTTGTGGGGTGGAAGGATTGTTTAACTGTGTCTGCTCTGGCTTAGAGAAACATGCCCGTGTGCAGCTTGTAACTCTGCTACCAGACTTCCTCGAGCAGACTGGCAAGAAATGTTTTGGTCAGATAGTCTAACTGTCATAAATTCCAAATTCAGATACTCTCAGCTACTAAAAGTGTCAAGTCCTGTTTCCACTCTTTTTTTAATGGAACATTTGGAGTTTTCTGTTATGTAAACAAAGTTTTGAGACCTATGTTTTACCTAAATATAGTTTTTCAACTGTTAAAAAACCAAAATTAACTGTTCCAATTGACATGAAATCTGTTTGGCTTTACTGTTAGGGTTTTGTTTGCTTTGGATCAAGGCCAAATAAATTTATTTTACTGTTTTTCATTCAGGCCATGAATACAAAAAAACAGCTGTTTCCACAATTCTGCCCCTCAGGACAACAGGAACGGTTTCCTTCTATAGCAGGAATTGACCACCAAATTTTCACACTCCAGTTAACTCCTACCAGAGTTAAATGAAAATCAATTTTTCTCTCGCTACACTGCCTTGCCATGTTACTTTCCTGGGTTTGCTTGGCTGTTCAAATTTTGCTGCTATCGGTGACTCAGGAAATTGTTTTATGATGCAACACCTAACAATTCTGCCTGCAGAGTTCTTCTGATTTGAGCTAGCAACCTACCTGGCCTTCATATCTGCAAAGCATATTTGGTCTTCCATTGATATAAACTGAAATAACATTAGGTCCTTTTGTCAAGCAGACAGGGCTCTGCTGACGTACTGGTCTCAGAGACCAGAAGGTACTGAGACATCCTAGGCTAGGAAACACTTTGGAAAGTGTTTTCTGACAGATTCAGGGAGAAATGGAAGGTTTACACCAATTTTGTCCATGTTGCATCACCTATTCAAAGCTATTATCCGTGCCCAACAGAGGAGCCACTAAATAAATGTTTGGCTCTAAAGCAGCACTAGGATGTTCACCGCATCCTTTTGACTTGCTCGCTGTCTCCTAAAGCTGCCTCCTTGCTGCTGCTGCTCAGACTCACAGCCAATTTGTCTGGGTGGCTGATCTGCCCCAGGACCAGGCAGCAGCTCTCACATCCAGCACCACAAACGCATCCCTGGAAACAACAATGTCCACGTCTCTTCTCCTGCCCACAGTGTGTCAAAGGCTTCCTGAAGAAGGCAGGTGATAAATTTGGCCTACAAAATAAAAGGCCCTTCCTTTGCTCCCAAAAAAGGGAGAGAAAGTAGAGAAGGAAGCTAAAACTTACCTCTATGCTCCCTCCCATCACCAACCCAATTCCAAGGAAGGAAAAATTCGTGGCTTTAAGCTAGTAAAAACTGCAGTAGTAGGTTCTGCTTATACATCTACCATTGAATAATATGATTCTTGGCCCTGGTGGACAAAATCCCACGAACCCAAATGGGAAACAGGGTCTCTGGTTAAGGTACTGGTCCAGGTTTTAAAAGATTTCAGTTCAAGCCACATAACCATCCTGGTTTTGTCTAACTGATAGCCTGAGCCCATGCTCTCCTTGAATCCAAACTCTTTCATCATGAAATTCACTCTCAGGTAGTGGTTTCGAGCACATTCTAAAAACTAAAAGATTCAGCATGGTCCGTTTGTTAGTGAAAGCCCATGCACATCCTACTGGGGAGCTGAATATCTGTGGTAGCCATGAGCCACCCCCAAACAAAAGAAAGTGAAAGAGAGTCACACCCGGCAACGCTGAAGATGTGCCTTACGCTCTCCATCACAGTTATACATTTGGGAGTGCACCTTTAGTGTTTTGTTGTTGCTGCTGGATTTTTTTAATGGTTTTTTATTTTCCACTCCCTCCTTTTCCACCTCAATTCCAAATCGATCTTTACAACATCCAGCATTTAGCCAAGCAAATTCATTCCACATCTATAGGCGTTATGCCCTAGACATTATGTGAGACGCAGGCAAAGCAGACAGCATGGTGCCTAAGTGGGGATGCACCCTGCTTTTTATCCTGCTCTCCAGGTGTTTCTGAGGACAAAAGGAACTGTTCAGCTTCTCCATCTGTGTTTGCTGTCTGTAAACCTAGTCTTTAGCTCCTCCAGGGAGAAGGTTGGCAGCCAGGAGGGAAATATCCCATGCACCGCCAGCTGGGTACAATTCTGGTTTAGGACTTACATTCCTAGACCCAGATTAACCTTTTTCTGAGCAATTATCTTGTCTAGATACCGAGGGAGATAATTTTAGCTGGAACTTCAGTAATGCAAACAAATAGCAAAAAAATGCTCTCTCTGTATCAGGAACACCAGAATGGTCATTTAAAAGATTTTTTTTCAGATGAATCATCCACATACATGTACTTTTTCTGTTTTTCAAGGAAGCAATGTGCAAATAACTAAAGGTATATCATAAGTATTTGAAATAAATAAAAAGGATTTGCCTTGGTTGAAAGCAGATTTATAGAATAACAGCCTAAAATCCTTGGAAGTCTAGGACCTCTTCTTCTCACCTTTGTAAACGTGAGTGACTCACACGAGCATTCGGACCATCATTTTCTTCAGAGTCAACGACAGGAGAAGCCCACTTTGTCTCCAGAGGGGTGATTCATAGAAGTGAACATGCAACAGTGTTCGTTCTTTTTAATTGTTTTCTTCATGCTAAATTATGCAAATCTGCAAAGATAGGAATCATTAAAACTCTGAGATGGAGAAGAGGCATTAGATTTAATTCCTTCCCATATCAAATTTCTGTACTGTATATTTCCTAAGTGATTCAATGTCAGGTGACGAGCTTTACTTGTCAGGTTATCCCAGTCTCATCATCAGGAAATTTGTTATGGAAGTTTCATTTTCCATTCCTTAACTTAATCTTGTTACTCCTTAATTTAATCCTATTACAACCAGGATTGTTGCTGCTAGCCATGTCCACACATCAGCACTGAAATGAAGAATTAAAATGTGGAAATTCAAATGATTTTATTACAACTCCTAGAGCAGCACAATTTCTAGGTGGTGTTTGTTCCAGGGGGTGGTTCATCCCATGCATGGAGGGAATGGCACGCTAATGCTACTTTACCTATGCCAGTTAATTGGTGTTTATCAATTAGGATTGTGTAAGTAATTTTCCTGATCATGTAAGAGAGACTAGAGCTGGCACAAAACATCTATACTCATAGCAAAATAAAGCAAAACTGCTTCTTTGCACTCCTTGTGGATATTTCAGAAATTCCCCATGGGCTTGTCTTAGCTCTGAGGTATGATCTCGGGTTAATATTTTCGATTAAAGCAAAGGAGGAAAAGGAAAGGGGAATCAGAACAGAAATAACATCTCAGATCAAAACAATCCTTTCTTCAGCTTCATTTCAGTGTTCTGTATAATTTGTTTCCAACTGCTATTGAAACAGAGGTTGGCTGCTTTTCAACAGCAAAGCTTAAATATATAGACTGTGTGTATATAGACACATATGCATGAATATATATTACACATATACTATTAAAACTGCAAAACAAAGCATATGCAAGTCATAATGCCATATTTAAGGTTACCCATGCTCGTGTTGTGCATGTGTTATGACTCAGTTGTAAGCGACATGATCACGTGCTATTTTCCTTAAGATCTCTGTTCATTCAGTGCTTAAGTATGTACCTCTGTGGGTCACAGTAGCGTGGGTTAACCCTCCACCTGCAGAACTGTGATGAACTTGCAGCATCTTCCAGTCTCTCCATCATACAATAAAGAGATAATGGAGAAATCAAAGGGTTTGACCCAAGCTAGCGCCCTGCCAAAATTCCCATGTTGCTTCAAGGTGTGGGAGTACCAGAGCTGCCTGCTCAGAAAGATCTGCACCATTCTGCCACAAACAGATTTTCCAATTTGGAAAATTTCAGCTCAAATGATCAAACTGTAGTAAGGAAAAAGACTGTACACTGGGAAGTGACTAGACCCTGACATCGCAGGCAGAAGGCCTCTGTGCTACTCTCGTCTTCGCCACTGAGCAACTACAGTCCTCCGCAAAGTGCCATGCCCTTGTTCCCTCAGTTGTTCTCTCTGTAAATGGTACAAGCAGGCGGTGTTTCCACTCTACTCCTGACAAAAGACCTCAGCTGTTGTATAAAGCCATGATCTCTCCATCCTGATGTTCTGATTTTACTGTAAAGGAGTCTGAATTCCACCTCAACCCCTCCCCAAGTCAGCTCTCCCTTGACATCCCCTTATTTGATCTTTTTACTCTTTTGATCTGGAGCATCATTTCCCCTCTCATAGACCTAGGCTGGAGCTGACGATCTACCAAACACTCCCACCACATCAAACCTCGGAGTTTTATCATCAAATCACAGAATGGTTTGGGTTGGGAGGAACTTTTCAAGATCATCTAGTCCAACTGTCCCCTGCCATGGGCGGGGACATCTTTCACTACATTAGGTTGCTCAAAGCCCCATTCAGCTTCACCTTGAACACTGCCAATGATGAACACGTTGAACATCTTATGTCAATTTTAATTAGAATTGTCTATTGTGGTGGGAGAGTTCAGCTTTGTATGTCACCTGTAGATACTGAGAAGCACTTAATTTCTGAGGAAGGGAACAGAGAAATCTTAAGGGAGTTTGAAACTCTGTCTCAGCTCCAACCTTGTACTGGTGGCTGGGACGCCTTTTTCTTCGTCTTTGGATGTGTCCCTCATGTCCTTGCGCTTACATAGATGGTATTGGTATGGAATTTGTTGTGCACCTTTCTCAAACTAACCACTTCATATATTCGGAAAATTGAGACAGCAGTTACCATGTGCTTCATAGCTTCAAGCTCTTCTTCACAACTCCAAAACCTGTATTTTTTCATTTTAGAAGGAGCTGAGATTGCAAACACATCACACAACTCCAAGAAACAAAGGGCAGATAACTGTACATTTGAATTTCTAACACTCAAGCTTTAATTTGGCCTTGAGAGGGAAGCTAAAATAGCCAAAACTTGGTTGTTAAAAAGACCTGTCATTAGCTCCCATAAATCTTACCCCTTGTTGGGGCAAACCTATTGCCCCTAACGTAAGCAACAGTGGAACAACCTGATCAGGGAAACGGCTCACATTTTCTGCATATCTGTTACCTAAAGTCAGTAAAACTGTCAAAAAGGAGCATTATAAGCTTAAATTGAATTGATTGCTGGGGAATCAGCATAACACCGGAGCGATGAACTTCTGCTCCTTTAGTAGAATAAAAACCAAGTCTACAGTATTTGCTTATTCATCCCCATTTACAGTCACTGCAGCAAACCAACCTGGAGGTCACCGATGCAGAAAGCCTTCGCTCGCACGGTTTGTGTGCTCGTGACCAGGAACAAAAGACTTTTTATTCATGCACTATAATAAAACAGGGACCAAATTTCCTGTTGGGGAATATAATCAGAACTTGAATGACATCAGCAGAGATTTGGTTTCCACCGAATTTCAACTAGCATAAAGCACTTTGGAGACTGCCACCAAATTAGTCTAATAGTTTTGCAGTAAATCCACACCTAATTTACAGCCATACTAATGGGAACTGAATTTACCTAAATGTGCGTGTGTTCTCATCATAAAGTCAGCAACTCCATAATTCAGTCAGCTACTAGTAAGACTGGCTCCTGGGGACTGAAGGTCAGGCGTGGGCTCTCGTATTTTGGTGGTTTAGACACTTCATGTTTAATTAACATTTGTGTAAGATGACAGAGCTCTTCAGTGTAAACTGCTGTACCTGGAACAGGGGAGAAAATCGACCTCATTTAACTCTGTTATGCAACGGCACATATGACTCGATGCAGTCATTTCTGAAGGTCTGTGGCATTTTGCAGTTGGCTGTAGCGTATCAAACCATTATGGCATTGCTGAGAAGACAAATGTCCTTACAGGCAAATGTAGTTAACAGCACGACGGCTTGCAGGGCAGATGGATGAAACGAGCATCTAGAAACGAGCAGCTGCTACAGTGACATGTCTCCCTTGACACAGCCTCGCCAATCCAGGATGACTGTACCCTCTGTGTGTTGAGGGAGCTCCAAATGGAGATGTCTTCACATCTCCACTTGTCTTGAAGCAAGCAGTATACCTTTCTGAAGCTCATCTCTTGAATTTTTTAAGATCCCAGCTGGATTTATATTAACTTGCAAAGAAATATATTTGCTCTGTTTCCAGGTTCATAAATACTTGACCGCTTTGTGAAAAGCTCTTAGTCCTGGTATAATCTATTCAAGCAAGATGATCTGTGAAAACAATGGTCTGCAAGCTGTTCCCATGGTGCAGAGCACTGCGGTTAAGTGGGTGCTGTTTGTGCCTATGTGGAAATGCATCAATGTCCATGTGGTCTCAAAACACTAAAAGTGCACTGTGTAATCCAAGGCAAAGTATTCTGGACTGCATCAGAACTTCTGAGCAACTTCAGAAGCCGTGAAAAACCGTCTCCCTGGGAGCTGTCAGGCCAGATCACAGTGACTTTTATGAACTTGTGCCACCTTCTCCAGTACATCTGGGTCCTTCAGGACCTTTGCTAGACAGGTGTAAGGGGTCTGGCTAGGATGGAGTTAACTTTCTTCCTAACAGCCCATATGGAGCTATGCTTTGGATCTGCGGCTGAAACAACGCTGGTAACACACCAAAGTTTTGGCTATTGCTCAACAGAGCTCACACAGCACCAAGGCTTTCTCTCTTTCCTACTCTGCCCACCCCACCCAGCAAGTAGGCAGGGGGTGGGCGAGGGGCTGGGAGGGGACCCAGCCAGGACAGCTGACCCCAAGGCATATTCCATACCATATGACGTCCTGCTCAGCAATAAAAGCTCAGGGAAAGGAGGAAGAATGAGGCATGTTCGTGGTTATGGCGGTTGTCCTCCCAAGCAAGCGTTACGAATGCTGAAGTGCTCCTTGCCAAGAAGTGGCTAAACATCTGCCCATCAATGGGAACTAGCAAATAAATTCCTTTTTTTTTCGCTTTGCCTGTGCACGCAGCTTTTGCTCTGTCATTACCTCAAACCACAAGCCTCCTCACCTTCCTTCTGTTTTCTCCCCAGCCCTCAAGCAAGGGGGTAAGTGAGCAACTGTTAGCCAGGGTCAACCCACAACAGTCTTTTTCAGGTGCAGCATGGGACTTGAGGTAACAACAGTTTTGATTTGAGCGTGCTATCAGCAGTTATAGTTGTTAACCGGCAGGTCCCGTGCTGGTCACAGTGCTCGCCTGCTTTACTGCAGAGCCCAGGGCTTGTCAGTGGCTGCTTTTGCTGTTTGCTGTGGTGCTTATCACTTTTGATAAAAGCAACAGCCACGCGCCAGGGCTGGCATATGGCCCTGCTGTTCCTCTGCTGTGTGAGCCACCTTGCAGAGAGCATGAGGGATTACACCTCCCTCAGCTCCTCCGGGATGGATGCGTCCATGGGCTCCCAAGTTTCTTGGACTTCTTCACACATGCTATTTGATCATACTATCGGCTTGTTGGGTGTGTGGAACCTGGCTTGGTCCTGGCAGAAGAGTAAATAACATGTTGGTGAGGTGACAAAGAACTGTGCCCCAAGGTGGCCAATCAGGTCTGTGGGAGGATTTGGGCAGGTGCCTACGGCGGTTATCATCTCTGACAGCCTGAGATTTTACACTTGAACAGGCATATAAACCCGCTGAATTGGCACACCATTTGAAAGAAGGGTGCCTTGCCTAGCTCAGTGAGATCCAGGAACTTTTAGCAATGTTTTGGGGCTTGGCCTGTGCCTACTGAGCCTCTGTCCAGCACCGTCAGAGGAAAAGGATGAGGAAGTGACAAAGTCACCAAGGAGAGGGAAATCACTCAGGCCCTAAACCCCAAAGTTTTAAAGGAGCTGCAAGATCTGTGGAAAAATTACAGCCACAAGCCAGTTGAGTGGATTCCTGCCTTGTTGCTCCCATGTTGGGATACTGGATTGCTGTCAGGAGTCAGACAGCAGGCAAGCCAGGCAGCTGGGATCACTAAAACACTGGGATTGACAAAGCGATTGGAAAGGGAACTGGAACCCACAGCCTTTGGACATGGTTCTTCTTGACTTTGAAAGCCAGTTACCCCCTCAAGGACAATCTGGTAGGCTGCCTGGCAAGTGTACCACCACCGATGAAGGTATCCAGTGCTTGAGGGAACTAGAGATGGTGGGACTGCACCCAGTCCATGTGGCAGAAGGTGGTACGTAACTCACCAGTGTCGTATACCAACACCCTGGTGCTGATGCACTGGCTGGACTCTGAACCGCTAACTGTGGAGCGACTGTTTCAATGGCTCCAGGGGTTCAAAAAGAACCTCCCCCGCAACCATGGGCCTATGTCTCAGCTGTCAGGGATGCCCCATGGAGTCAGCTTCACCCTGCAAGAGGGAAAGGGGGAGCCAGGTGCACACCATGCCACCCTGTGGTTCCTCCTGCATGACCAGAAGGAGGACATGAAGAAGTGGGACAATGTGCCCACCTCAAATCTAGAAGCCCACATACCTGAACTGCAAGGAAGACCACAAAGAAGCACCCACCCAAGATGGCTGACAGTCCAGTTGCCACCAAGATAGTGGAAGACAACCAGCAATGCCCCAGACACAGAAGAAGAGCTGAGAACACTTCTCCTCCTGGCCTTGGTGAAGGAACTTCTGGTCTAAGACCACAGGACTCAAGAAAGTGAACACACCAACGAGGAATAGAGGGTTCCTGTCTCTGGCCAGGCAGAGGAAAGGGACAACCAGATTTACCAGACAGTGTGGATTCAATGGCCTGGCACCACGGGACCCAGAGCAGTAGAAGGCTTTGGTGGACACTGATGCACAGTGTACCCTAATGCCACCAGAGCAGAAGGGAGCAGAACCCATCTGGATTTTTGGAGTGACCTAGACTGGGAATGTAAGCTTGGTGAGCTCGTGAAACATCAGGACGTTTCGGGAGAGATGCAACATACAGACTGGGCTCATGATCGAGGGGTGGACTTGACACTGAAGATAACACACAGGTGGTTGCTGGCAGCGTTACGGAGGGCAGAGAGAAGATAATTCAGAAAGACAGGCAAGAGAAGCATCAGGCAACCCAGCACTGAAGTCTTCTCTCTCTAACTAATCTCCGTACTGGAACTGTATTGCCTTCAGCCACATGCAGAATCTACATCTTGAAATTTCACAATGGTGAGACGCTGACACAGGATTTGGGCTTCTCAGTACTACAGGATTACAAAGAACAAGCAATAGCTTCTGCGGATACAAGTCAGCATGGCTCCATTGACTACAGCAACCTCACTGACTTAGATGAGACTTAATCGAATGCATCTGTGATCACGCATTTTATTTCACTATCCTATTTTTTCCTTCCCCACTGGGGTCTCAAACAGTTATTCAAAACATTGACAAGGACGAAAGTCAACAGAGTGTCATTAATACCAACCACAGCTTCAAAGTCTGCCTGTCCACTGCCCATACTCCACCTAAATTAAATTTGGTAAGATTTATCTGAGCCTGATGTAACTAAATCAATCATGCAGAGCACTGACCTCTCCTACCACAGGCTCCTGTGCCCCATCCTACATGTTTATTTCAAAGGTAATCTAATTTACTGCAAATGTGCTCATCTAGCTGGAAAGCAGACTGTGATAGGTATTCCAGAAGGAAGAAAGCTTTCCAGAAAGCATGGCTCAGTGAATTCCTTTATATGAAAAATACAGAATATTTTTTGTTGTTGTTGATCTGCACTGGAATTATTCAGCCACTCCCTGCTCTTTGTCTCAATACATTTTGGAAGCACAGTTAAGCTCCTAAACTCCAATCAGTTCAAAATGGAGTGGAACGCACCAGCCCTTTCCTCTGGGTTTTCCATAAAGAGCTTAAGCAACCCTGGAGAGCTGCTGGGTAACAACACACTGCCTGCAAGGCACCTTTGGCAAACGAGAGTGAAATTCTGCCAGTGAAATTCTACCAGCAAAATGCTGAAGTACAACAGCCTGTCGAGTAGCCAGCAGTGGTAGAGCCTGCTTTTGTAACACCGAAGAGAACCAGAGCACGACACTTTGACCTAAGTAGCAATGGGAAAAGAGACTTACACCGCAGAGGTCTCATGTTCCTAAATACAGACAACCCCAACCAGTGCTGAAATTATTAGAGGACATTACTCTGATTAATAGCAAGTGTCTTCTAGACACCAGCTGTCTTCTGTCCCACTCCAGGCTGTTTGACCCCACTCACCTTTGCTTCCCAAGCTGTACGTCGCACTTTGGCTTTGTTTCAGCAGTGTGGTGAGGGAGACATCAGAACCAGTTCTGCTTCCAGTGGCACAACCCCCAGCAATACTCCCCTCTTACTCCATGAGGTGTAGGAGAACAGGGTTGGGAGGAGGTGTACGCAGGTGTCCACTGGGGCAGGGATGAAAGATGGATGGTCCCAACACCAGGCAGAGGGTGAACTGGGAGAGGATAAGAGACTTGTGCTGCGCTCAAGACATTTGGCCACTTAGTATCATGGCAAATTTCACAGGTTGAGTCCCAGCAGAGATTTTAGCATGTATGAAGGCAACCTTCTCCAAAAGTTCCTGTCTGGCCTCTTTCCCGCAAGGCTCAGTGGTGCTGCAACACTTGGTGGTGGCGTGATGCTCCATTTTTCCAGTTTCAGGACGGAGGTGGAGTGCTGAAAGACTCAAGGAGAGAGGCATCACCTACCACTGCTACCAAAGTTCCCTGTCTCCTTGACTATCCCTTTCCATGCTGGTTCACTTAGCAGCGGGACTGCTACAGAACTACCCAAATGATCAGAAAGATGTCCAGAGAAGCAGGGTGGGCACCATGAAAAGACAATATTGGAACTACATTTTAGCAGACAGCGTGATGCTTCCAGACTCCCATAAAAGCTGTGTGACCAGTATCTGATCACCAGAGACTGACAGGAGGCTGACAGCAGGGAATGGACTAACAAGGGATGGATTCTGCCTGAGCATCCATGGAAATAAAATCTACATGAGGGCCCTGACCATCAGCTCCGGTTTTGAAAGGGAGGCATTACTTACGGCGTGTAAACAACCACTTGGACACTTTTACCATTTTAAACTCCTTGTTCTCTTATACTCTGTTCCATTTGTTGAGATTAAATAGTATCGTGCTTTGCTGTAGCTGTTTGTACTCTGTTTGACACCCAGAAGAGGTTTGCAAGGGCTGAATTCAGGGACCTGTGCTCACTAACACGGCCAATACAGAGGCTGCCATAGCCCAGCCCAGGCCTCTTCTAAGGGTGGGAGGCTCAGAAATATTCAGAAACAAGAGAAGCAGAGAAAAAGGGCATTCCGTACTCAACACCTCCAAGAATCCAGCAGCAGTTTAGGTTTCTAAATGCAGTTCAGGGGATACCTAGCTTTGAAAATCTTTGGTTCACATAAACTCAAGAAAGGAACTTGCTAGTGATTCAGTTGGAAAATCAGCCTTAGGCTGGGAAAGACCTCAAAGAAAACAGGAAGGCAAAAGGAGGTATGTGTGCTTGTGGTTTACAGGAGTAGACTCAAGACAGATGGTCCTTTCCAGCCCCACATATCAATGACTAGATAGCACCACCATCCACAGTCCTAAAACTTTGACCTGTATCCTGAAGTCAAGGGAGACAGCTGCGAGCTCCCACAAAGGATGCCAGATAATGAAAAATATATACTCTATGAAAAACAGGGGGGAAGGTTAAAAAATCAGTTAACTTGAACTCATTAGTTTCCCTCTTCCCAACCACCTGATTGGTTTCAACATTTTTCTATCGGGGATCCACATCTGCTCGCCCTCCTTATTTTCATCTGTTTGAGAGGAGTGCCTTCTACCCTACAGCATCTTTGCGGAGCGTGGCAGCACGAGTAATCCCTGCTGCGGGCCCTCACCCAAATGGATGAACAGACAATGTAGAGATGTGTTACTTGTGTGCATGCAAAAGCAGTAGGATGGCTGGCTGAGAGCACAGGAATAGCTGCCCTCCACTGTATTTGTATAAATGACAATAAATAAAACAGAGCAGAAGGGTGAGTTGATCAGACGACACACTTCCATCAACAGACCCTGTCTGGCTGTAGGCTGCTGCCCTCCTATGGCAAGCTGGGACAGCCGTCCTTATCTCCAGAGCAGCTCTCTCTATTACTAAAATAAACCGAGTTCAGTTGCTGGTACCAGCTGCCAGAAATTACAGCTTCCAAAACACCCAGCGTGCCGGCTCACTGTCTGTCTGAAGTAGAAAATGAGCACCCTGCGGCACTCAGCCTTTCTGTCCTACGAGGGAAGCCTTTGCGGTTGGAAAGGACTTTGTGCTGCTCAAGGAGCAATTGCCATCCTGAGCCTGTGTGTGATATTGTTAGCACTGAACAATGATGTCCCCACAGAGAGGGCGCGGATTCGGGGCTCTTCTCCCTTAGTGACAGCTTTTCGTTGCCATTGTTGGGGTTTTTTTTCTAATGTCTGTATCTTGGCAACACCGGAGTTGTTGACTTGGAAACTCAGTGCTTTAAATAATGCTAGGCTTGTTCGAGCGTTTCTGATGAATCCTGCATCTGTTACCATGGCTGGACTGTGAAGTTAAACCTCAGCACAGGTACCACGCGTTTGCTTTCCCCCTAATGGCCCTTGCAGTGAGTTCCTCAACTGCTT
The DNA here is from genome assembly GCA_013398915.1 of Dromas ardeola. Lineage (NCBI taxonomy): Eukaryota > Metazoa > Chordata > Aves > Charadriiformes > Dromadidae > Dromas > Dromas ardeola. The sequence goes on from VYZM01023096.1 coordinate 30,673, forward strand.
GTCAGCTTTATCCCCCTGGTTCAGAAAACTGCCACTGGTAGCAGTGCTTTTTCCCCCAAATATCCCATACACGTCTTACTTCCACCTTTGTTCTCATCCTCAAAGTCCTCTTTTTTTCAGAGGAAATGCCTCTGAAAAATTAAGATTCCCCCAGGAAGGAAACAAGGCAGGACCAAAGTGGCACGTTAAGCAAGTCCACTGAAACAACAGCCCCTTCCACTGAATGAAGAAAAGCAGTTCATGAAGGCTGACACCAACCTAGCAGAAAGGACCTTCAAGTAACTGAAAATCAAAGGATTTATATTAACAAGGAGACTTTTCTGCTCTGAAAGCCTGAATTTTTATGTGCTCGGCTTAAAGCGTTGCAGCGTACTAGCCGTGAGAGAAGCAGGTCTCTCAGAAAAGCACAAAGGGGCGAGTTCAGACAACCTGCAGCTGCTAATAACTGCTGAAAACTGCATCTTTTTTACTCACAGATGTCTTACATCATGGCTCTCAAACTTTACTATTTCAGCTAGAACTTTTTCTTAAAAGTACCACTAGCAATCCTTTTTTTTGGTCTGCACTTTTATTTTAAGATGTAACTTCAGCATCCCTGGACTTCTACAGTGAAACAGATGTCTGGGAGAGCCTAATGTATTTTATTGCTACTAGCACGAACTGAAAAGCAAGAATTCAATTCTGCAAAAATATTCTGAGGCTATAAAATCTGCTTTTTGCTCTGATATGGAATGAAATGAAAATAGGTTGCAGTTTGAAAGCCTGAGCTCAAAATCACAAGGACCCAGAGTTACAGTTTCATCTTTCAGAACTGGAGCCAGGGCTGGTTTTATATTTAGAGCCGGGGATATTTGGACATAGGCAGAGCCAGGCTTAGAGAGGTTCACCTACGGCAGTTGTCTGAGGCTACACTAAGTTCAGAACAGAGAATAAGGGGAAATAAGGCTAAATCAGGAGCACTTCACATCATCCAAATAGAGCTGGGAGAAAATAAGGCCCCTTAGACTCTGAACAGTCCTCTCCATCACAAATCTAATTCTAACTCTGTATACAGGCATGAAAGCTCATACGTAGGAGAAATTTAGAGCTGTTTTCTTTTCCCAAAGCCCATCTTGGGATTATGTGTGCAGTGAACGTTCAGCCCTCGTGTCACCAGACCCCGTGCTTTTGGTCAATATGTTTGCGGTCTCCAGACCTGAATTTGCCTGTTTAGAGTATTTGCATGGATGCTCCACGCCTGCACCTATACAGATCTGAATTGCTCTGTATTCTATTGTAGGCCACCTACTTTTTCTCTGGGCTCTGCCAGCCCAGAAATCATTCTATCCTGAAAGCAAGCAACATCAGGGCTCTTACAAGGAAGGTCTTTGACAAGCTCTCCTGTGCTTGGAGACATTAAGAAGTCTTACTCAAACTTCAGTTAAGCACTCTCTAGGGAATGCCCAAAGCACTGGGGACACGTTCCTCGAGTCCCACGTACACCTCAAGGACGCTCCATCAGGCTGACAACACACACAAGCAACTCTGCTGGCCCAAGGCTACCTACCCGCGGCTCCGCAGCGTAGCACAGGTATGGCCACCGTAGCACAGCTATGGCCACCGCACCTTCACGAGTTGTTTCAGCCAGATCCGTTACAACGAACCTCTCCAAGGCACACATGCTGCCCGGCAGCAAAGTGAGGTGTCCTTTGAGGTGTCCTTTATTCTAATCTGCAGCACAATACCCAGGATGCGTTTCCATTTCTGGGCTGTGTCAGAGCACTGCCCACCTCCGGAGCCCTTGCACCAGCTCACTGACCGACACAGGCCTCCCTCTGGACATCCCTTCCCTGTACATTTTCCAAGCAAATGCAGTCCGCAGATTTTTTTCCTATCCCCTCCTCTACCCGCTGTGCCCTGAGGGTGTTTTAACTCTGCCTGTCCAATCTCGGCTCTCAACAGGCATCAACACCTTCCACACACACTGTAGTGCCAGAGGCCAGACCACTCCCCGCCATCAGCAGCCTAAAACTCCAACCGACCCAGATGCTGATTTGCTACAAATCAGCCTCTTGCATATCACCGAGCCGTGGCCAAGCTATGAGAAACGCCAGTGGTCCGAAGCAGCCAGGCTGCTGACGGCAACTTGAGCTTACAAACGAGGAGGACGAACCCGTAACCGCCCGCTGGGGGGGAATGTGGCGGCCGGCGCGCACCGGCCGGCAGAGGCCGCTGTCTGCGCATGCGCAGCCGGTGCTGTGACTCCTCCCCGCCGCACGGGGGCGCAGCGCCTGCGCCCTCACCCCTGCGGCCGGGGACTACAGTACCCAGCATGCCCCGCGCGGGTGACAGGAAGCGGGGGGCGCCCGCGCTTGCGCAGAGAGGGCGGGCCGGAAGCGGCGGGGTGGTGCCGCCATGAGGGGAGCGGGGCCCGGCGCTGCGCTCCTGGTTTGGGGCTCCTGGTCGGGCCCGCTCCCGCTCCGGGCCGTGCCGCCTTCGGTCCCGCGGAGAGGTGAGAGGCGCCGGAGGGAGCCGGCGAGTCTTCGGGGCTGTGCAAGCAGAGGGGAGGCAGGTGGTTCCCGGCCCCTTGAGGGGGGCAAGGAGGAAAGCGGTGGGAGGGGGCACCCGGCGGCCGCTGTGGTGGGGTAACTTCGGCCGCGGCTGCACAGGGCGTTTGGCGGGCTGGGCCGGGCCGGATGCCTGAGAGCGATCGTGGGGGCCTGTTGCTGGTGGGCCGTGAGAGGAAAGGCAAAACACCTCCCATGGGGCTGCGACGAGTCCCAGGGAAGGGGTGCGCTGCATGGGCAAGGGCGGTTGTGGGGACTGACAGTGTGTGAGACGGGAGGAGCAATGGGAGTCAGCCAAGGGGTGCAGAAAATCATCACAAAATGGTGTCTCAGGTACGGCCTGTGGAAACATCAGTCAGTTTTAAGAACAGCTTTGGGCTGAGAGCCGTGCGGCAAAGCTGGTGGGGGATCTGGAGTACAAGTCTTATGAGGAGCAGCTGAGGGAGCTGGGGGTGTTCAGCCTGGAGAAAAGGAGGCTGAGGGGAGACCTTCTCGCTCTCTACAACTACCTGAAAGGGGGTGTAGCCAGGTGGGGGTCCGTCGCTTCTCCCAAGTAACAGGCGATAGGACAAGAGGAAATGGCCTCAAGTTGCACCAGGGGAGGTTTAGATTACATACTAGGAAAAATTTCTACACCAAAAGAGTTATCAAACATTGGAACAGGCTGCTCAGGGGAGTGGTGGAGTCACCATCCCTGGAGGTATTTAAGACATGTAGATGTGGTGCTGAGGTACGTGGTTTAGTGGTGGTTTTGGCAGCCCTGTTAATCGTTGGACTTGATGATCTTGATGGTCTCTTCCAACCAAAATGATTGTATGATTTGATTCTATGATTCTATGTTATCCCCAACGCAGTCCAGAAATCTCCTGAACTGCTCCTGAACTGCAGAGGGCCGTGGTTTAGTGGTGCTTTTGGCAGTATTAGGTTGATGGTTGGACTCAATGCTCTTAAAGGTCTTTTCCAATGTAAACAATTTTATGATTGAGTGAATACAGGAGTGAAGAGATAGAAGAAAGAGCAGCATGTCTAGACAACCAAAAGTTTCATGCTGTAATATTGTCTTTCCTGAGACAATGTCTCTACAATATATGTGTTCAATCCAATGGGGGAAAAAAAACCACTAATGCATTTAGAGGACAGAAGGCTGTGTGTTTAAAAGCTGTTATGGCTCAGTGAAAAAAGAACATTTTATTCCACCATAAATTTTAGAATTATTTTAAATTATTTGTACATAGTATTCAGTGTTCATGCACTTAAATACAAATCTTTCCTTTGTCTCTTTAATCTTATTTCTTATCCAGACTTTGGTATGGATAGTACAGCTGTCTTAGTTATAGTCACTTCTTTAGAGTAGATACAAGGTAGCACGTGACTTGATTTATCTATCAGTGGCACAATATAACTTCCCTGTTGTTCAAATGATATAAAGCTTTTGTGTAAAGGTCTAGATAAGATACAGAACAACATTTTGGTTAAGGCAGAGAGCCAACAGTGAGAAAGGTTTCCAATAAGCATGGATTTAGAAGTAACAGGGCTTTTTAGATGACAAAGAATCTATCAGGACAGAATCTATAACATGCAAGGCCCCACAAAGATATGATGAAGGGAAAATATATTTCAAATAAAGCAGCAGAAGTGGCGAAACATCTTGTGGGAAGGCATTCATGTAATAAACACGGTGGATCTTTAACTAATACCTCCCTCTGCGGTACTGGGTACAAACATTGTATGGCTTTGTTTCCCCATTACTTTTCTGGTGAATGAACAAATTCATTCTGAACGTTACATTTGCATAACTTTCTAGAAAAAAAAAAAAAAAACAACTCTGTAGCTTTATCTTTACACGTGACACTCTCCTTGCTGGAAAGGGTAGTGATAGAAGAAAGTGTAAAAAGAATGTGGTCGAGGGATTCTGTGAAGAACCAAATGAATGATGTTAGCTGTAACCAGCAGAAATTAGCTGTGTGTTAGAATTGCTGATGTTTTAAAAGTAGGAACGTGATTTAAGTGATGTTTCTTAAATATTACAAAACAATTAGTTGCAGTGGTTTTAATTTTAGTGTATCAGGACGTACGGCTTCCTAGTTATACAAATGTACTTAAGATTGATATATGAGTCCTAGTTAATACAGATTTCCTACGGAAAAGGGACTGATGGTTTCTGACGTGTGCTGTAACCAAGCTATCAAAAGGACCCAGCTTTTTGTTGCAACATCCATGCACCTTTGCTGTGATGAAAGAAATAAAAATTATCGTATCGCATGATGAACCAATCAGGCTAAGTTTAAGTCACATGTTGTCCCTTTCAGGTTTTGCTGCCACGCTCATTAGGAAGTCATATGATGTCAGAAGAGTTGATATCACTCCCCTGGAGCACAGGAAGGTAACTTTTGATACCCACGCTTTAGTGCAGGATCTGGAAGCCCATGGTAAGTGATATCTGATAAATAATTCAAAGGAAAACTTTTAGTTAAAAGTACAAAAATTTTGAGTGCTGTCAATTTTCCTGAAGTACTAAAACTTTGTGTTATAAAATGTCTTGGCAGCCTCTTGAGGTGGCTGGCGAAGGAGAGGCATCTGATGGTTTGATGCCTCAGTACAAATAAACTTTTAGGTCAACTTAACCTTATTTGTAAGGCAAGTTTATGTAGTGTCTTCCAGCCAAGGTATATAATACACTCAAAAATTTAAAGCAACAATACCAGTCAAAGAACTCTTTTCTAGCAAAAAATGAAGCTTTAATAGAAGTTCCTTCTACTAGCCTGCTAGTAGTAACTTAAGGGCTTTTTCTCTAACTAGAAATATTTGCAGCAGCATGGTTCTGTGATACGCTCTTAATACCTGCACTTTTATTTTGTGAGTGGGGCTGTCTGAACTCAGATGAAAAGTCCGTGTAGCCCTGGGTTCTGTCTCCTGGCAGCAGCTGTGCGTCAGTGCCTGCAGAAGAGTGTTAAAATGGGGCAGATGCATGGGACACATCCTCTTGTACTTTCTAAGCTTCCAGCTGTTTTCACCCTCAAGGTATTTTGTGTCAGGTGTGAGTTTTAATAACCTTCAGTGGAATTCTTTTCATAAGCTTATTCAGTCCCTGAACCACTATAACCTGGTTAGTACCCAAAGCATCCTTTCTCATGGAGTTTCAGACATCCACTCCTTTTGTTTATGCAGAACTTGGCTTCTACAAAGTTAATTTGATGCCCACTCAGCTCTTTTGTGGGAAGAGGGAATGACCATTTGATCTCTCATGTCACTCATGATTTTGTAAACTTCTGTCATATACCTCCGTGATTCTTTTCCAAACAGAAGAGTCCTAGTTGAATTTTTCCTTGACCACTAACTTTTCCATGCTTTTTATCACTTCTGATGTCCTTCTGTGAATCTTTTCCACGTCTATCACAACCTGTTTCAAAGGGGAGGGAACAGAGCTGCTGGCACTATTTGACAACTGACTGTCCTGTGCATTTGAACAGTGACATAATGTTGCATCTGTTTTGTTCTCTGCTCCTTTCCTTAGTAATTCCTAAGGCTTTGGTTTGCTTTATTGATCCCTGCTAAGCATTGAGCTGATAGCTTCATCATGCTAGCAACTATCTTTTAAAATCCCAAGATCTTTCTCCTGAGTGACAGTAGGAGCTTTATACAATCTGAGGTTAGGATTTTTTTCACTATTTGGGTCTAATAATAATATGTATTAGTAGCTAGAAGACTCCTAGTAGCCCACTAACAACATTTACTTTCTTCATGCACGTCAGACTTGTCCAGCTGGTAGTTCCCTGCATCTCTTCTGTGACTATTTTTAAAAACTGGCATTGTATTTGCCAGTTTCCAGTCCTTGAGTAACCGAGTTAGTTTGTGAGATGTTCCTTGTTCCCAGTACTAATTCAGCTATTTCTTCTTTGAGTTCCTTTAGAACTTGTGGGGTGAAGTCCGTCACTGTGTTGTTACTCAGTTTCATTTGTTTTGTAACTCCTACAGATACTTCAGTACTACAGTGACAAGGCTCTATAGGTAAAACCTATACAAATCACAAAAGTGAGAGAGGCATTTAGTTTTTCTTAAACTTGCAGGTGATTTTCAGGCTCCGCTTTCTTGCTTACATGAATTTCTCCACATTTTCTAAACTTCCATCCAACAAGGACAGTTCCTGCTATAGAGGAAGAACAAAATAATGAATTGGCAAAAACCTAAGCAACCCTGAAAATTCAGAGGAACTGAAGCAATACTGTCGCACCTCTTAGTGGAAGGAAACTGTCATAAAGCACGCGTGGCTTTTTTAGTAATGTAAACCAATGGTGCAGCTTGACAGTATTTTAGAAGGGAGCAGTGGCATATTTCTCTACAAAATGAGATAAATTAAAGCATTTTTCAACACAAAGTTAAGTGATCCCATTTTATAAAATGGGTCAGTTGAAACACATCAGTGAAACTGATGGAAATAAATCCTTAGGGTGAAAGCTCTCGGCACTAGATCAGACATGGTTAATACGACAGCTGTACATTTTTTTTCACCATTCACTGCACATCATCTTTAACACTTCAGAATTGCATGAAACTATGGATAAAGTGTCATTTTTATCATCAGAAAGTAAAAATCCCAGTTTGAATTCATTCTGCAGGCAATGGATGCAGCAGTTTTTAAAATCAGTTTTGCATATGTTCATACCTGCGCAGAACAATTTCAATATATGCACGCCTTTTCATTTTCTTCTATAGGACGCACGCTTTGTAGCTCAAGGTGAGTTTGGTTTTAACGGAACTTGCGAAAGCTCATTACAAAGTAAAATTTTTGCTGAATTATTTTTATAAGGCATGAGCAGTTAAACAATGTACAGAAATTTGGTTACGTCAGCTGCGTGCATGGACTATTTCAGTATATTGAAAGTTAATGTGCTTCAGATTTTTGCAGCATTAAGTCTGTGTTTTTTCTGGGTAAAAGTCACAGTGACTGGTTCCTCGCTGACAGTTTTCAGTAACTGTCTGACTTCCCGTTCGCCCCTGTAGTTAGGTACGGCACTTGCGTGTCCTAGTTTGTTATGTACCTCCTGCTCATCTCTTCATCCTGCTTTCTAATATTACTTTAACTTGTCATCCTTCAACTGTCTTTTAGGCTTTGGGAAGGAACAAGCGGAGACCATCGTGTCAGCATTAATAACCCTGTCGAATGTCAGCTTAGACACAGTCTATAAGGATATGGTTACACAGGCTCAGCAGGTAAGAAGTAAACTATGGTGTTTGTATACAGCATTGTGTAGCTATAATGGCTATAAAAGACAAGTGAGCAACTCTATAGTACTATAGACACTTCACTGAGATAGGTTCCCTGAGTTTCAAGGTTGGTATTAAGAATAGTAATACTTTGCACCTTTCCATCTCACAGGAGTGTTTTCCAAATGCAGCCACAATGTATAGATGTAATGCAGAGATTGCTTCGTTTGCTGCTGAACAGCTCTGAGGTGACATGAAACTTTTAACTGTGCTTTACGGCGCTTGAGGACAGAAGAGAGGTTCAAGGAGGGGTTCCTGAGAGATAACAAACCCACCTGTCAGTGTCTTTATTGAACTTTAGTAAAGATGTCAAGGCAGTTCTGAGATAGTGTTGGTTTTTTTCTATTTTCTTATTCTTAAACTAAAAACTACTATTAAAACTTTCATTATTTTCTTCTGCGTTTCAGTCTCTAAAGCTACATCTGTACTAAAAGCTAAACATGGTTAGGGTGTGGGCACATGCTCCTACACGGTTGTGCACAGCCACTGCGGTGCGTTGGTTTGAGTTTTTGCCGTGTGCCAGCTCCGTGTCCCTGACCTGGACACAATTTTTGTGAAAGTACGGAGCCAGGAACTGTACCCACCAGGCAGAGTGGACAGAGCACCTTGATTTAGGAGGAAGGGATTTTAACCAGCTGGAGGTAATCTGTGTGGGGAGAGAAGTGAATTATTTTATTGATGGTATAAACCTCGCTGTTTGCGCTGGTCAGGTCAGCACCTCAGCCTGCGCTCCGGCAAAGCATTGAGGCCTCTCCTTCGATTAGAGACTTACGTTCATGTTTGTGGCCATATCTGGAGGCAGTGAATCAGTTAAGTAGCATGGCTGGTTTTTCTTTTGGTAACGGAGGTGGTGACAAGTTTCGCTTTTAATGAATTGCCAAAATAAAAAGAACTTTAGTTTTTCTCATAGGCCAGACATCTGGGCCAGGATAATAAAGCTCTGATGCACAGTAATCGTTTTAATAATTGCTCAGGAAGGCTGTGCAAGCTGAAATTACATGCCATTCTTCCTCAACGAGTTAATGCAATTACGCGTTCATTGCTATTTTTTTAAACTGCTGACCCTTACTTCCAACAAATTTTTATCTTACTGGCATTTATTCTTAATAAAAGTTACCGAACTTTCTTCTGTAAATCTCAGAAGAAGAGAACTTCTGTCTCTCTCAATTTTTCATCAAAATGGAAATCTTTCTCTTCGGAGATCCTATTATACATAAAGAAAGTCAGTATCTCGAATATAATTTGCATGGAGTTGTTTTAGGCAGAAACACTGGTTTTTATAGTGTAGTCAGTGTTGACGCTGAATGTTTTAAAAAAGGATGAGGTAAATTAGCTCCTCAGTGTAAATGCAACTGAGGTTCTCCCAGGAACTGTAAAAACTGCATTATGTTCAGCGAAGTAGTCAGACTTCAGTGGAAGTTGGATCAGGGCACATTTTAACAAATTTAGTTCAACCTAGGATCTGAGAAATACTGCTTGATTGTAGTCTGAATGAGAGCTCTTCATTTTGCTGGCTCTCAGCTTTAAAAGCAGAATCCCACAGAGATATGTCACTTTCCGTGCTAAATAGTAGGATAACCTCCTTACTCTCACTAAAGGAGTATCGCTTTTGAGATTCTACAATACAAAGTTTCTTCCTTTGTTTTCTTTTCTCTTTTTTTGCTCTGTAGTTTATAAATAGCAGTTGAATTCGAAACCAGTTAGTCCAAACACCAGAAAGGCTTTTTTCGTTGCTTTTCAGCCATATTTTACTAGTCTGCCTCACAACGCTGAGAGGACGGTGTGATATTCGTATCATTGAGTCTTTGGCTTTTGATGACTTTTTGGGCAAGAAATGGAAGTGCTGCCTGCGGAACTGGATTCAAACCAACAATTAATGTTTCATAGGCTACTGAACGTTCATTGAAAATCAAAGAGAACGAAGGACTAACCTGAAGTTTCGGGTCTATTTCATTTCATAGCTACTTGGAACTAATACCTCTGTCTTTTTTGCTTAAATTCAGAGTTAGTGTATTAAGCAACAGAAAAAGTAGAAAACCAAAACCTCTTGAGTCTTTCAAACCAATTTCAGCTATAAAATTCTTTGTTTTCTGTCACTTTCTTGTTGGAGAGTCTTCCTGGTTTTGTCCTTCGCAGTAGCTAATTTCATAATTTCAGACCTAAAAATCTTTAACTTTCCTGTACTTAGCAGAAAATGAGCACCTTAATCATTGATACGTTTTATTGTTTCTAAGGAAATAACTTTACAGCAGATAATGGCACATTTGGACTCCATTCGAAAAGATATGGTCATCCTGGAGAAAAGTGAATTTGCAAACTTGAGAGCTGAGAATGAGGTACTAATGAATATTTTTAATTAAGCTTTAGTTAAGTTAAATTGTAATATACATTGCGCTATACCTGTTGTACATTTTTGTGGAACAAAATACAAATGTAAAAGTAATTATGGTTACTTTTATCAGAGTTGAAGTGTTTGTAGATTACAACTTCTGTGATCACAAAAAATATATTTCACATGAGAAGACTTGCTGAGTTCTGCTATAAAGAAAAAAATAAGCTACACATCTTAGATTGTCTTCTGTATTTTTATTTAAGGGGATTCTGGTAGAGTCTTGTCACTATTAACCATACAATGCAGGGAGAGTAGTCAGCCATTTCTTTGCAACAATTTAATAATAATAAACCGGGGATAATAATAATAAACTGGTGATTTAGACACATTTTGCTTTTGCTTGATAGCATTTTGGTATTTTTCTGCTGTCTTTAGTCTCAGAATAACACGATCATCATCGTTACAAAATAATTCCTTTATTTTGAGGAGAATTCCCAACAGATTATATATGACCATACAGATTGAACACACCAGTTAGGATACTTAATTGCTCCGCTGGGAGAAAAATTATGGAAAAGTAATTGCGTGCATGTGGTGGTAACACTTACATTACCGATTCACTTGGTCAGCAGTTTTCTGAATTTGTAAAATTGTTTTTTCTTTTCCTCCTTTGCACCTAGAAAATGAAAATTGAATTAGATCAAGTTAAACAGCAGCTAATGGTAAGTAAACAGCAAGTACCTACACACTCCTATTGGGGAAAGTAAATAGTTATTTTCATAATCTTTATTTGCTTTAAAGAATGAAACCGGTAAAATCCGAGCTGACAGCAAGTTAGACATAAATCTGGAAAGAAGCAGAGTGACAGATATGGTAAGCTGGTCTATGGAGATACCCTCATCAGTGCTGTGTCTTGTTTTCCGTTACTACAATTGTGATTTACTGTTTATCCACAGTTTACGGATCAGGAGAGGAAACTGATGGAAGCAACTACCGAGTTTCATAAAAAAGTAAGCATTAAATAAAGCTCATTTTCTCTTGAGCAGGATACAGTTATGCGTTGCATGTTACACAAACCCCAGACTGCTGTGAAAGTCAGTAGATTTTTGAATGTGGTAAAGCAAAAGGCTGGGCTGTATCACTAGTGTCTGTTGTACGTGTTTATTGCCGCGGTCTGTGGGATTTGCACTGAACACCATTCAGGCAGAAGGAGGCATGTGAGCCCCGTCTCTCGCTTCCAGAGCATCCTAAGTGCAGGCTATTTCGGGTGTGATGGGTGCTGTTACGCTGCCCTTCCCAATATTAACAGATGAGCTGATCAGCTGCTCCAGAGGGATGGTTCAGGGGCCGACAGCCAAGCAAATATTTCAGGGGCTGGAAGTCCTCAAAGCTGTTAGCGGGTGCTGAAGGCTAAGATGGACATATCCCTTTTCGGGATACGGCTTGTGAATGCTTAAACCTTTCTTTTGCAGAAATTTAGGGATACTATCTATGCGCTGTAGAATGCCTCCTTTAGGAGGCACTGGCGTATTGGAGACAAAAGCCTGTACGATCTGCGTTTTCTCTTTTTCTGTCTCCCTCTTTAATATTCTTTCTGGATCGTATTAAATGCTGCTCTCTGTCTTGTAAGGTCTCTTACCAGTTACATATTTTACTTCAGTGATAGGCTGGAAAGGTAGCATGGTATTCTTGTGTGGTTTTTCAAAGATGAGAGGGCTAGAGGTCATTGTCAAATATATGCTCTCTTTCAACGTTTCAGGATTCAAGTACCAACAGTGTTATCTCGGAGATCAGTAATAAAATTGATACTGAAATAGCTTCCTTAAAAACACTCATGGAATCAAATAAACTCGATACAATACGTTATTTGGCAGGTATGTAATACGCAAGGAGGTGAGTACCAGTATTGTATTTTGGATGTGTAAAATTTTATTGAAGAACGTGCGCAAAGTGAATTCAAGAAGTCAGTTGTGTAGCAGCAGATAACTGGGCTTGGGCGGGGGGCGATCCTCCCCAATGGAAAGAAACGTGACAGAGAACACAGAAGAGGTGGGAACACGCAGACACGGCTGCAGTTGGACTAGGATTGTGCACAGAACATTAGGAGGAACATGGACATGATTTTATTTTTTTTTTTTTTTTTTTTTAAGGGTAGGAAAGAAGCCTGAATACCTTAGCTAGTCTGACTGTACCTCTGCTTGCTGCGGGGCAGCCATTTGTGTGGCAGAGTTCTTCCAGTGGTTCTCCTGCACTGATTTAAGTTAGCCTGAAAGTTTGCTGGTATTTGGGACTAGTCGGAGAGTGACCAGTTCTGCCTCCCGCTCGGTCCTCCACAGACACATAGTTCCAGTGTGGCAGTACTGGTACTTCCCCCAGACAAATTTGGGGTTGTCTTCTCAATATATACATAACTAGTGAAATTTTTATTGTATTGGAGCTGGATAAAAAGAGAGTAACGTATTGTATTTGGAAGTGAGAACAAGTTCAAAGGGAAACACCAATTGAAGCAGGAGCTTAACAGATCTGAAAGCTCATCAGGCTTCAGAGGCGCTGCCAGGGTATCTTAATGTTGTGTCAGATAGGTGTATTGTTAGTTCATTGCCATTTTGTTCAGTGGGAAATCATTTTAATTACATCTAATGCAAGACCTGGGACAGCCATCTCTCCTGTAATACCATTTCCAATAGATGGGTGACAATAGGACTGTTGTAGTCATTCAGATGTGTCCCTGAAAACATAGTTCCTCAGGCTGCTGAATTTGACCTCCCATCTCACCACCTGGGCAGTGCTACAGTGCAGGATATTACATCTAAGACAAGTCATTGTCTCCTAAAATTATTCAGTCACTCCTGCAGCAATTCAGGAAGTTTAGGAGGCTCTGCTCTACGGTTGTTATCGTTCTTCCGTCTGTTTGCAGTTAATTTCCTGTATGTAGAAGGTGATACAATTAGCATTTAGCTAATTATTTCCTTTTTTTTTTTTTTTTTAACAGCTTCAGTATTCACTTGCTTAGCAATAGCACTGGGATTTTACAGGTTCTGGAAATAGCTCTAGCTGGAATAACTGCATCAAATACAGATGGAGAAAAGGCCACCCAGGCAACATCAGTTCGATGATCATGTTTGCGCTGTAGATAACCTTGGTATCTTCTTGTTTTGATATTCTTCCTGTGCACTAGAAATGTTTTCTGAACATGTAACACTAAAGATCAAAATAACTGGGGGAAAGTAGGCAAATAGTAATATTTCATTGTCCTCTACTGAAACTGTATTTATTTCAAAGGACTCCTTATGCTAAATCAGAAAGTGTTTCCTAATGTGTTTTAGAATTAGTTTTGTTTTCTTCTGAAACGTTGTCAATGGAACATTCTCACTCTCGGTTCCTCTTGAAATGGAAATGTGAAACGTTTGATAGGCCTTTGAAATGAGAATACTGTTCCCAAGTTAGTATTCCCAATATGGGAGTAGATCTGTTGGAATCTGGCATTAGTACTAATGCCAGATTCCAACAGATATACTCTGATCTAAGTAAATTAATCTTAAATATAGGATCTGGATTTTCGCCTTCAGTCTCTTCCTCTCTTTTCTGATGGATTGAAGCCTGGCCCTTTGGGGTTTTTTATTTATATATAAACGCACACTCCAAGGCCTTTACTAAAGAATCCTTGTTTTTCTTGAAAACTGGTTTATATAAATTTAAAATCTCATGTAGAACTAAAATGTCTCCATAGATTTTTATTATTTTTTTTTTATTATCACTTGCAATTTCTGTAACCCCAGAGGTAAACAGAATGGGAGAACTCTGTCTTTCCAAGGGAAAATGCCTCCACTCCCAAGTGTGTGTTACACCCCTGGGGCAGATAAGTGCTCTTAACACCTCCAAGTAGGGCAGAGTATTTCCAGTAAACCCTCACATATTTTCTGGATATAGGATCTGGCTTGTAACGGGGAAATACTCAGGATCTCAGTGGTGCCGGTGTGGTGGTGGTCATCTTCCTCCCATCTCCACGCTTCTCCGGACTGTTCTGTAATCCTGTGGGACACACTGACCCTCCAAACTTCTGGTGATGACCCCTCTACTTTCTGCAGGGACCTCACAACTCTTGTTGCAGAGATGGGACATAGCAGGTGGATGCCTTCCAAAACTGAAGCAGTTACACCTTGTTGAGTACAAATGCATATGCTTGGTTTGATTCTCTTAAAAAAATAATAGTTAAAAGTCTTTCTGGATTAAACTTTTAAGTAAGAGTAGGCCCTTTATGGGGTAAAGAGTATTTAGTGCTGATTAGTGGCATTTTTTTTTTATTGCAGTTTTATTCTGTTTACAGTTGAACTTGCTGGTATCCTGCTAATTCTTATGTTCTGTGCATTAAAATATTTATCATCTTTGTTTAAGAAAATAAAATGAATTTCTTATATTTGCTATCTGACTATCTGAGAGACTTGAATACAGATTACCAGACTAAACAGGCACAGTGCTTTTATATCGGGAGCTGAGGCTGCTTTTTCAGTTGTCTCTGTGTTTGTCCAATAGGCATGGGTGCTGGCAGCAAGGATCTCGGCAGGTCATCGGCAGCCGCTTCTGTCTGTTTTAACCGGTGCATGTACAAATCCATCTTCTTGTAAGCTATAACCATTTCTGAAGTTCTCCAAATCACTTAGGTTGGAAAAGACCCTTAAGATCATCAAGTCCAACTGCTAACCTAACGCTACCAAGTCTACCACTCCACCGTGTCCCTCAGTACCACATCTACACATCTTTTAAATACCTTCAGGGATGGTGACTCAACCACTTCCCTGGGCAGCCTGTTCCAATGTTTGATAATCCTTTCAGTGAAGAAATTTTTCCTAAATCCAATCAAAAGCTCCCTTGGTTTAGAAACTCAAAGCTGTTTCCTCTTGTCCTATTGCCTGTTACTTGCGAGAAGAGACCGACCCCCATCTGGCTACACCCCCCTTCCAGGTAGCTGTAGAGAGCGAGAAGGTCTCCCCTCAGCCTCCTTTTCTCCAGGCTGAACACCCCCAGCTCCCTCAGCCGCTCCTCATAAGACTCATGCTCTAGACCCCTCACCAGCTTCGTTGCCCTTCTCTGGATGCAGAATGACTCAGGTTGATCTTAGTGCAGTGTTCCTACATGAGAATTTAGCACCAGTGGTGATGTAGGGAATATCTCATCTACTGCAGCTTCTCGCTACCATCCTCCCCTACGCACTGAAGCAGGCTCTAGAGACTGGATTTCTCCGTTTTAGCTCTGATACATCAAGTAACAGCATGAGCTTTGTGCCTCTCTCTCAGTCTGTGCACACAAAACAAAGTGATTTTCAGTACCTTTGAAATTCTCAGAGACTGAGTTTCCTTTGGTAACTAAGGAGAGGGCAGATCAGGATTCAAGCACTAGCAAATAACTTCATAATGGAAGGATTTTGTACTGAAATCAAAACTCAAAATACTATGCATGACGAAGGTTTCAAAGGGGAAGGAATTTCACAGTAGCACACAGATGAGAGAAAAATCTTTATGTGTAAAGCCATGGAATGTATCTTAGGCATGGAAGGGAGGTCAGTATTGCCATTTCTACCCACAACGTGCCCCATATCCTAATGAACTCTTCAGCCCTGCGTTGGACTCGGAAGTCCACAGCTGCAGTTCATCTGGCACCTCAAGAAGGAGTTACTTCCTGGCTCATTTAGGAATGATTTGATGATGAAAATCAAGGGGCCTGGCACTTGTCTGCTGAGAAGTGCTTCTCCCAGACACTGTATTCTGGTTCCACACTGAAGGTTCTATCTGATTATTAAGGTGCTTTTTTTTTTTTCTTTTTTTCCCCTCCTAAGGTACTGGTAAAATGGGGACACTGTTCTCAGGCCTAGGAGGGCCTATGCCATTGCTGCAGTTAACTCTTGAAATGTCACCTTATCATTTGCAAAGCTGTTGCTAAACTACTGCCTGGACAGGAAGAGAAGTCTTTCTGCTTTTTTTTTTTTTTTTTTAATAAAAAATGCTGCTGCTGTGATTTAAAAATATTTTCAAGCCCAGAGAACTAATGAAATGCAGAGAACCACAGCTCATCTGTGGACCTGGGTACGCAAACGCTTTACATTGTGTAGGATATTGCCGTTCTACCTCGTCAGTCTGCCTGTCCCTCGTCGGAGGCTCATTCCTCAGCGCAGTCTCACAAACACTCCTCCAGGGCTGCCCGCTGGTTTCTTCTTTACTTTCTTTTTCTCTTTGCAAGACTTGGAGACGGTCTCAGCTTCCTGAAGCAAAGGATATCCCAGCCATTAAATAGCAATCGCTTAAAGCTGCTACCTCATATGACAGGATTTAAAAATATATGGCTTTGAGTAACCACAGAATACTGTGTTCCAACTGAAGCTGAGGCAGGGCGTAGTGCCAGGGCATGGGATGACAGGCACAGGGAGGTAAGATTTGAAGGCCCCCTGGGTGTAGCAGTCACTCGGAGCAGAAGTTTTTGAAAACAAACCTGCTTCAATAGAAGTTGTCTCTGGTCCCTGCTAGTAAACCTAATGCCCAACTGGACCTTTTAAGGTTGCCACTGGTGAAAAAACTAACCACAGCCACTATTTCACCCTAGAAATGGGGCACTCTATGCCTAGATTTAAACCTGCCAGGGAAGTGGAATGGGTAATGTCTTAAACTCCGCTGTGGAAGCAGAAAGTGGCTTTTCTTTCAAAGGTGGAGGCACCTGGCTGGCCTGAGGGTCTTGGCAGTCCCATCAGTTTGTGGGAGTTATGTAGCAGGGAGAGGTCTGAAACGCCAGCTCTCCTGTCCCCAAAGTTAGCATGTGAACTTCTGATCTATCCTCAAGATTTGATTTTTTAAAAAGCTACAATTTTTCTGTCTTTGCCTACTAAGCCAATCAATAGTTCGTATCTGCATCATCTTTGCTGTCAGCAGGCTTGATAATTAAGATGATAGCAGATGACACACAAGAACGCTCACTGAAATCAGCCGCCGCACACAGCAGTACAGTATTGTACTACAGTACTCCACCAACTCACTTCCCAGTCTGGTGAAAAAGGGAGGAAAACAAACCAGTTCTAAGAGTTCTGAAGCAAAAGAAATACCCTACAACACGTGCTGCAGTTGCTACAAACCACGCCAGCTGGGGGTGAGGGGCTGACACACCAGGTTGATACCTGATGCGAGCAGCAAGAAAGGTGGCCTGGTTAGAAGGGGAAAACTACTGAACAGAAGAAACTGCCTGCCAAAAAACACTGATAGAGAGTAAGTCTGCCAGCCTGGGAACTGTGAGGCTGGAACAAGAAACATCCTTGAAAAGTGCAGCTGGCCTCTTGAAAGTACAGCTGTGGTACCTAAGAACCAGAGGCATCCTGGGACACCACCAATGGGAGCAAAAACAAGGGACTGTTAAGGCAACTTATTGTCTGCAAAAAATTTTTCTGAAAAAAAAAAAAGAAAAAATGGTCGGAAATAATAGAAACCTCATCATCTATCAGCTGTTACAGGTGAAAAGTAGAAAATTAGAAATACAAACATCAGCATCTATTGTCTGCTTGCAGTGGTGGTGTTCTCCATCCTCTTATGATATAAAAAGGGCTTAATATTTAATCCAAAATCGGGCCTCTCTCTCTGAGAACTTCCCGTGCTGCACATAGTTTTCCTTTCCTAAACAGGCTGAATTCTCCGCATAAACTTTCCATGAGATCGTGGCCTCCCACCAGGGCCACCCGGCTGACTCCAGACTGTGACACGGATCATCTTTGAAGTGAGACACTGTTATTTTCTTGGTCCCTCCCTGGGCCCACTTTTGGGGTTCAATTTGTCCTCCCTCTTTTGGGGGTGGTTGGGTCCCCCTCTGGGATCAGTTTGTCCTCCCCTCTGGGATGGTTTAGCCCCTTCTGAAATCTGTCTAAATCACTTCATACTGACATTATATATCCTTATAGGTAATCAATCATAAGTACATCAGCTGTCATATTGTTGATAAGTTTGCTTCACTAATGCTAGGTCTGTAATAATCTGTAATAGTATATACCTACTTGGTTATTGCTGTACTATTGATTGTCGCTTTACTATTGATTGCTACCATATTATTGATCGATACTATATTATTGATTGCTAATAGTATTTTCTAGTAGTTTGATATATATATATTTATATTTGCTGTATTAATCATAGGTATACTTGCTGGTGGTGATTTTTGTGGTAATCTGTAATAAAGTAGAAAAATGTAGAGGATAAAAGCCTCTGTGTCCTTGTGTATTACAGAATCCTACAAAGCCACGGTTGCGATCTCTACACACCCGCAGGCCAGGTAACCCTTTAGGTGGTGACAGCATCTCTCCTGAAGCACCAGCCCAGTCTCAGGTACCAGCTACCAGCCAAGATGAACTGGCAGTCACTGCATATGCAGTGTGGAAGTACTTGGAGATCACTCCCGTTTTTGTTAATATGAAAATGAAGAATATCAGTGCTTCTCTGCTAGGGTACAAAGGGAAACTGATATCCTTTCGTGGCAGAGACACTGTCAGGACATGACAAAGGCAACCGCTCACTTCAGTGTCCCAAGCTAAAAGCTGCTAGGCCATTTACTCCAGCATTTCTTAGCATCGTGCCTGGGAATCTTCGTAAGAACAAAGATGCACAAGCAACAGGCAGCAGCCTGTGTCCCACGCATTGGGGGAGTTCGTGTGGCACTCACCAGGGGGAGAGCAGGGGGGACGCGAGTTTTCTCCAGGCTCTCTCTAAGGTGGCTTATCTCGGCACGGTAGTCATCCAGCTGGCTCTCCAGCTTCTCCCGCCTGACTCGCTCATATTCCAGCTGGGCCTCCAGCTCCCTCACAGCCCTGCCAAAAGCAAAGGAGACAAGCAGAACGTGAAGCACATCCAAACCTGCCCTGGCTACTCCACCGGGTCCTGTGCCTTTGCTAAGACACAGCAGAAGGCGGTGCAGTACCCTTCACCCCAGCCGTGCTGGGGTGCGCTACAGTGTGCTTTTGTAACAGCTCTAAACATCTGGTTTTCCCTTCTTCTCCGTCAGTTGTGCTCAGCGCAATCTGGCCACCAGATGGAGACGTCTCCCCACACACTGAGCCAGACGCCAGGGTCTCGGGCAGGCTGTAACCCAGGTCCATCTCCAGCTGCAGAAGAGGGAGAAGCACCCGAGGAGCAAAAAGTTTAGGATGAAACTGAGAAAAAGCATAAAACTCTGATTCTGGAGGAGTCAGGGCCAGCTTTTTCGTTTACATGTGGTGCCTCTACATCCTTCCTACTGATTGGTTTAGCCACAGATGAGGAATACTCAAATGACAGCCTGCATGACGCTTACTAAAGGGAAACTGAAGCATTGGCTGATAAAGAGTTGCACAAGATCTCAACGGTCACACCCAAAACGGCTCCTAAATTAATTGAGATTCCTGGAACTGGTTAGCTGAGACATAATTCACATACATTCTTATTATAACAGCAATTGGCCTCAGCAAATGAGTCATCTGAGTTGAGCTGGCTCTTCTGTGTATCAGGATGATCTAGCAGAGCTACAACGATGGAAGATTGGTAAAAGGAAAAGGGAGACATTTGCCCCGTGGATTCAAACAGCACAGCAGGAAAGCTCTCAGCAAGAGTTACCGCATTTCCCGGACTGAAGTATTTCTGACTCATGCAGCCCAAAGCTACCAGGCTGTATCAGCCTTACTGACACTGCAAGAACGGCCTGCGCTTATGCCAGGAAATCAGTGCTCGGGGCGACAGGCTGACTTCTTGCAATCTTCAGATTAATGACACACAGCTCTAAAACTGTGTGGGACACACATGGTGGCAATTTTTTGCATGCAATGCAGCCTGGTCAAAGCACTGGGCAGTGGTTCACAACAGGCCTCTTACAGCCAGAAAACGTGGTCTAAAGAAGGAATCTTCCAAATCTACAGCAGCCTTCCCAAGTGGCAGCTCCTGCCTTTCATCTAGCAAAATGGTGTTGTCATTAAATATTTTAAAATAATGAGTTTTTCTGGCATATGATACAAGCATCTTGGAGTTTAACCACAGGTGGGTACCCAAAGAAGGGTAGGCAGGTATGCTGAGAAGTGGTATTTCCACCTGAAAATGCCAGTGTGGAGCTAGGGATGCTCCCTGGCCTCCACAGATGAAAGAAACCCTTCAGAGATCCTCACAATTTTTCTAGTTTAGCCGCACGTCACAGAAAGCAGAATTCCTTAGAGCCTTATCAGAGCCCTCTAATAGACACTGTTACATTTTGAGTAGCTGCTCTATCCAAAATGAAATCTAATTTCTGCCATTAGTCAACAATGACTTTTCCGTCATCGCAAACAGATTGTGCTGACCTTCCAAAGCAGGCATCAACATCTGAGCTGGTCACCCTCCTCCTTTAAAGCCAGGAGAGATACTCCCAGAAGTGATGAATCTCATCCTAAAGAACGTGCCTAATTATGCCCTGAAAGCGTCGGCTATTCTCCAAGGAGGCTAAAAAGGAGCTCAAAGTAACTATGGATGCAGATATCAACATTACAGACATATCAGGTTAAGGAAGATGGAGTTTCAGCCTGGGCTGAGTCAAAGGATGATCCGCAACCAAAAGAAGTCCTGACCTCAGTTTTTTGGCTCATACATGGTTATAAAATGAACTAATTAATTCCAGTCTGTGACACCTATTACCTGCTCCAGATCTACACAGACTGGTAAGTCTGCTGTCATCTTGATGGCTTGCAAGCCCTCAGGATACAATCTCCTCTCAGTCACCAAATTGAGACAGTGGTTTGGGGTGGCCCAAACACATAATGGAGGTGGTTATCTAGAGAGATTGAGAACAGTGGGTTGCCATATCTTTGACAGGTAGAGGTAGAGACAGGGCTGTCCTCTGGATGACACATTATTATTTAAGCGCTAAATCTTTGATAGACAGAAAGGCTTTTCTTTGAAACTTAGTCTGCCCATCAAATCACCTGACCAATCTAACAGAACCTTTTCATTTAATGGAGACCCTGAGAACTTTTATGAAAAGTGCTTCATGTGCAAGGGCAGGTTTGCTGAGATTTCTTTTTTCTGTGGTCTGTATATAAGCTAATGCTTTCTTGAGCATAGAAATATATTGCCCTTGACACAGAAATGTAGCAGGTCATTGAATAATTTCTGCTGTATATGCACTTCCACCCAAGCCATACTAAGACTAATGAAATGTTGAAAGACAGAGCTCAGAGGGTCGTGGTTAGGGGTACAGAGTCCAGTTGGTGATCAGTGATGAATGGTGTTCCCCAGGGGTCAGTACTGGGCCCAGTCCTCTTCCATATATTCCTCAACGACTTGGATGAGGGGATAGAGAGCACCCTCAGCAAGTTTGCTGATGACACAAAGCTGGGGGGGGTGGCTGACACACCAGAAGGCTGTGCCGCCATACAGAGAGACCTGGACAGGCTGGAGAGCTGGGCGGAGAGAAACCTTATGAAATTCCATAAGGGCAAGTGCAGGGTGCTGCACCTGGGGAGGAATAACCCCCTGCACCAGTACAGGTTGGGGGCTGACCTGCTGGAGAGCAGCTCGGTGGAAAGAGACCTGGGAGTCCTGGTGGACAACAGGATGACCATGAGCCAGCAATGTGCCCTTGTGGCCAAGAAGGCCAATGGCATCCTGGGGTGCATCAAGAAGAGTGTGGCCAGCAGGTGGAGGGAGGTCATCCTCCCCCTCTACTCTGCCTTGGTGAGGCCACACCTCGAGTACTGTGTCCAGTTCTGGGCTCCCCAGCTCAAGAAGGACAGGGAACTGCTGGAGAGGGTGCAGCATAGGGCTACCAAGATGATTAGGGGACTGGAACACCTCTCTTATGAGGAAAGGCTGAAGGAATTGGGTCTGTTTAGTCTGGAAAAGAGACGGCTGAGGGGTGATCTTATTAATGCTTACAAATACTTAAAGGGTGGGTGTCAGGAGGATGGGGCCAGGCTCTTTTCAATGGTGCCCGGCAATAGGACAAGAGGTAATGGGTACAAACTTGAGCGTAGGACGTTCCATCTCAACACGAGGTGGAACTTCTTTACTTTGAGGGTGGCAGAGCACTGGAACAGGCTGCCCAGAGAGGTGGTGGAGTCTCCATCTCTGGAGACATTCAAAACCCGCCTGGACGCGTTCCTGTGCAACCTGCTCTAAGGTAACCCTGCTCTGGCAGGGGGGGTTGGACTAGATGATCTCCAGAGGTCCCTTCCAACCCTATGATTCTATGATTCTATGATAATGTCTTTCTTCAGATTTATTAAAGTGCATACATGTATTTGGCATCCTCTACGCAAACAAAACAGCCAGGACTTATCAGACCTACTGTACATATGCTGCAGGAAAACCTGAAAGGAGAGCAGATAATCTTGCACAAGAAGTAAGGACCCATCAAACACTTGCGTCATGCTGGGGGGCTGATCCTGGTGGTAGAAGTCTAGAAATGGTCAGACAAATTGCTGAAGTCTGTTTCTTTTTGGCCTGGCTAAAGTTGGTAAGTGGAAAGGACAGAATGGCCAAAACAACCTGTGTAAGTTAGACTTAAAGAAGGCTTTAAAGTGGGCCTCACAGAGTTAAACATTAGCAGGACAAGTTAACCTTACTTCTTAACTTCCCTTTCTTCTTTTTTCGTCTTCTTCTCCTCTTCAGTTATTCCTCCCAGCTGTCTGTAGTTGCTGTAGGCAATTTCTAGAAGGTGTTGAAGTTCTTGAATCTTGCGGTAGGCCCTTACTGTAAGACAGAGTTCTCCAAGTAGGTAAAATGCATGGAGAAGACAGTCATGCTGGAATACAATAGTCTGGAAAATAGTCTCACAAACACAGAGCAGAAATCACACTGCTCAGCAAATACTGAGCTATGCCTGATGCCCACACAGCAGACAGATCTCAAAAACAAGCAGCAATCCAATATGGTTCCACCAGCATGGATTAAAACAGACTAACAATTACATTCTGATTGCCCTCTGCCATGCTTTCTAGTTTTCCACAGTTTGTTTGACTGCTCAGTAGTACAGATAGCCTGTCAACTATCTCATCTTACAATAAAAAGTCACAGGAGTCGGCAGAAACTGTGCAACTAGGACTATAATGTCTTTAAACCAACTTTTTCAAATAAGGAGTGATGGAAAGACAGTGCTTACTGCGTGCGTTCCTTTTCTCTGCTTTATCCAGGGTTAAATCTTCTTTGCTATCTGTACTCCCTTCCACACCATGTCTTTCAAAAAACTTTATGTTGTTTGCATCTAGTTCTTCATCACTAGAGTTACTGTCTCCATTTCTTTGTGTCAAAAGTTCCACAGCTGCCAGTTGGGCAAATCTGCACAGAGAACAGTTAACCTACAATGAAATATTCCCCATTATCTGGAAAACTGCAGCCACGCTCCCTGCATGTGATAGAAACGCTCTGAAACTCTTCATGTTCCCATTTATCAGAGGGGGTTTCAGGATTAAAGGAAGCACCGGTGAACAAACTATGGGCAGCTAATCTGCTTTTTGTAGTATTCTGATGCCATGAGCTCTGCCTCAGTGAAATCTTATGACAATGACTCCGACATCAGAGGTATCTTTTCCTTTGCAGGTTTTCTTAATTGAATCTCATCAGGAACTGTATTGTTTTTATTAAAGCAAAATTCAGTTGGCCTTTGCTAGTTCTCATTTACTTTGTACAGCTGGAGCGTACTGGCTCACAACTTGCCGTTTGCAGATCAGCTAGTTTTTTATGTCTGACCTTGCTAAAAAAATAAACTAAATTAAGTGAAAATTAAAAAATTTTATAGCTACAATACAGCTTTGTTTATCACTCAGAGTTGGAATTCGTGGTCCTGATCTGTTCTTCCTCCATCACTGAAAATCGGGATTAATTCCAACAAAGCTGACATGATATTGATATATAATTAGTAAGTGAATAAATCACAAAGCTACAAGATATGTACTGCTACCTCTTAGCTACATCCTTTGGAGTCTCTCCAGCATCATTTGTAATGTCGCAGTCGGCTCCCATTTCGATCAACCACTGTAAGCAATGGATATGTCCCTGTTCAGCAGCTAAGGGAAGGAAGGTGCACACAAGTCAAGTTACATATAACTGAAGTGTTTCAAACATAAAATGTCCCCATCTTGTCATTATTTGGTTGGGTTCACTAACACACCACAGGGGAGATACTATTTTAGCAGAAACCTGTACTTCAAGATGGTCAGGTCACATGGGTACATGTAGTTTTGGGGAAGATCACGCAATGTAGTTTTGTGCCTCTTCCTAGTTCCAGAAATTTACAGGCAACTCTTCCTGGACACGAGTTAAACAAAACTTGCCCAGTCTCATGCACTGAGTGTGAGCCACACAAACAATGCTGCCTCATGCTCTCTTACAGTAAGGCCTATACGTCATAGATTTGCAGCAACGCAAATCAAGTCACTTCTCTCCAACTCCAGGCTCCCATATATCAGACACAGCTGGTTGCCCCAATCTGTGGTGCGTGGTGCTGTCTCAAGGGGGAGAGAAGCCAGGGCTTTGTGCTGGAGCTACAGATACATCATTTCTTGGGCCAGACGCTGAAGGCAACACTTCTCCACTGCAGCTTTGCCTAATCATATGATCTGGCATGGCTACTGCTCATCCCACGTGGTCTCACATATGGAAGATGGTATTTGGCATGTTTAGCTGAAACCTGTAAGCTGTTTTTCTCAAGGAAGAATAAATCCATTTCTTGACAGCACCCCCTTTGGATGTTTGCCATATTTGTTTTCTTACTGAGATAAGGAAATGAAATTGCAATCAGACATAGTATTTCCCCATAACACCAACATTGCATGTAAAGATTGGGGATGAAACAATTGTAGGTTAGTACATTCCAATAAAAGAGGGTGGGAAAGAACGTAAAAAACACTTTTAAAATCAATACACAATTTTCATGAGAACTTTAATTATGTTTTTAAAAATTCTACCATTTATTCAAAAAGGGAAATAGTGTTAAAAGCATAGTACAAGAATATTTCTCTCTTTGTTTCCTCTCCTATTCTTTCAGACATTACTGTGAAACCCTCAAACACAAAAGGACCATTTTTCTGTAATGCTAGCACTCCGCTACATATCAAGGTGTTAGATACCAGCAGTTCACCTTCCTTCACAGCGTACTACCAAATTGCTTTCCTGTGGTTTTTACAACACAGCTCCACAGTGCTGATATGCTCAGTAAATAAAGGCCTAGGCCACGATAAAAATCATTCTTATACCTAGCTAGCCAACGTGTCTAAAAGTCACATCTCACCTGATAAAAGAAAAAAACACTATTTAGTTTTCAGTTGAGATGTTGTTTTCTCTTTAACATAAACTCTTCTTTCTTGACTTCAGCTTGGTTATTTTGTTTTTAAAGTGACACCTACGCGCGCACACACATCACAAAATCTGTTTTTCAGGGTTGCCCTTTTGAGCCCTTAGGAAATGAGATGCTGTTTTTCATGAAGTTTATCTGATGAGCAGCCACTTGAAAAACTAAGTCAACAAGTCAGCAACAAACAGTAACAAGCTGAAACACAGATCATAATTACTGACCTTTGTGCATGAGAGTGGATCCCTTATCATCCCGCTCATTAATATTGATTACTCCACTTCTCACTAATCTTCTAAGCACTAACAAGTCCCCTTTGAAAGCAGCGCCATGAGCTGGGAAAGCTAAAACTGAAAATGAAATATATATAATATTTCCAAACAGACGCCATTAATTCCACCAAACATGCCCTTAGTTGTCTCTCACTGCTTGCCTCTCTGATAGCAACTTATGCATGGACACTTTATAGCTGTAGTTAGCCAGGTTAATGCATCCTTAATCATTTAAAATGCAGCTGCATAACTACCACTGTTCATTATAGACTTGATTAAACATGTCTTGGTTATGGCTACAGGCATCTTATACAGTTAAGAGACTGATTTCGTAAACCCTGAAATAACAAGTATACCTTTGTTTTACAGTTGATGTTGCATTACTGGTGGTAACTGGAGTCATTTGCTTATTTTGAATTTCATAGTCTAACCAAATATATAAACTATTTTACTTCTTGCTTAAAAACTACCCATACAATTTTTTTTTTGTAGTTATTTTTTATAGACAGGGAGTACTGACATATATACATATACGTATAATGACAAAAAGACTAGCAGATAAGGACAGTAAGTGCCTGGAAAAAGCAGAGAGGTGAACGTGCCGTTCTCATATCCCGGCTCGGCTGAAGGTTCTCCTTACAGACCTTGCCACACTTGCATCCTTTGGCTGTTGTGACTGCAGTAGTATTGCTGGTTAGCAAGTAACCTTAATTTCAGCGGGACATTTTCAGGTTAAATTGCTATTCAACAAAAATAAGGGATTCTTAGCAGGCAAATCTGAAAACCCATGAGAATTATACAGCTTGTCTGGATGTCTGCTGGAGTCTAGGAACATGGATAACTTGGTATTCATAGTTCAACATAGTGTGACATGTTTTATTTCAATAATGGGTAAACCTAAGACATTTATAAAATCACATTGAGTATCCCAGTCTTAGCAATCAGTAAGTGTAGTACGCATTGAAAGGAACAGCTCTTCCTTAGGTTGGTAATTTAAATGTTATACTTCTGCTCATACAAGTTTTCAGAATCAAGCATTTCTATAGAATTACAATGCCTACTTTAATAGTATTTTAATCCACGCTCACCTTCCTGTGTCTCTGGATGCTCTTCCTCTTTTTCTGCACTGTCAATATATTGCAGAATATTATCTTTATAGAACCGTTCAGCCAGGTCCCTTGGAGTCTCTCCTTGGTCATTCCTGGCTTTCAGCGTGTGCATGACACTGGCCATTTTACTGACCAAGAATTTAAAGCAATGCAAGTGTCCTTCCACTGCTGCCAGATGAGCTATAGCACAGGGTGAAACAAAGCATGTTAGCGCAGAGCACTGCTGCCCACCAAGAAAGCAGTGCTCTCATCACTAGTTAGATCTGGTTCGTCTACCAGCACTTGAGCCATCCAACACAGCACAACAAGTAGGAGCAGCCTCAGTTGGACAGGGGATGCTCAGCTCCTATCCAGGACAGAGTTTTGCTCTATGCAAAGGAGGTAAAAGAACCAATGACAGGATCTGCAAAGAAGATTCCCTGTCAGAGCTGGCTGCAGGAGACAACACAACACTGCCAAGACACCCTTGAGCACTAGCTAGGAGAGCGTGCCACTGTGGTCTCATCTTCCCCACGAACACAAATCTCACTCCTCGGCAGCTGTCTGACTTTGCTGTCCTAGGGATACTCATTACAGAAGGCCAGCAAGGGGTGTCCTTGATTAGGAGTTGAGGTCATTTCTCCTTTAGTCACACCTCTACTGAGCCACCACAAACAAGTGTTGTCACACCTCTGCACCTCAGTTACCCCACCTATAAATTGAGGACAGTGACATTCGCTTTACTGGGTAAAATATTTGAAGGTGCACCCCGTAACAGAGACTGCTATTCACAGAACTGCTGTCCTACGTTTCTTTCCTTCAACTGTTGTAGAGGGTTGCTGTGTGCAGGGCTGCTCCACCTCCCCACAGCAGTGACTGCTTCCCTGTGGGGGTCAAGTGTTTCCTGTCCTTTAGGCTATGCTGGGGTTTAGTTATTGAATACTACTAGAGTGCTGGGCCTGTAACAAACTGAGAGGTACACAACGCATGCTCATTATTTTGAAATTAATAGTATTCTCTAGTCCCATTAAAGGGAAGAAGTTGCCAAAAAAATGCTTATTACATGTTATCACTCCATGAAAAAGCTCTGTAAAAGTTGGCTGATGTTCTATAGGCAAAAAGATTAGTTTTTCTCCAGGTAAGAATCTCATTATCTTCATAGTTAATAAACAAAGTACCCAGGACCAAAAAAACCCATCTCACTTAAGTTAATTTTTGGCGCATCAAGTTCTCTATTGCAAACCATCCGCAGCTTTCCAGAGCATAACTGCTCTGAAAGGTGATGGATATTGGTTTCATGGCAAGATGACAATAGTTAGGTACAGACGATTGCTAAAATTTAAAGCTCCAAAATCTGAGCTTCACTGAAATCAGGGCAGGTTTTCCCA
This sequence comes from Dromas ardeola, assembly GCA_013398915.1. Lineage (NCBI taxonomy): Eukaryota > Metazoa > Chordata > Aves > Charadriiformes > Dromadidae > Dromas > Dromas ardeola. The sequence goes on from VYZM01023096.1 coordinate 58,870, forward strand.
TTGTCTTAATTTTATTGCCTTCTCGCTGAGCTAGTTAGGGAGAAATGAAAAGAAGAGGTACCACCTTAAAATTAAGTACTGATTACTAGTCAGCTGGTGAAAAATCATAGAATCATAGAATCATAGAATGGTTTGGGTTGGAAGGGACCTTAAAGATCACCTAGTTCCAACCCCCTGCCATGGGCAGGGACATCTCCCACTAGACCAGGCTGCTCAGAGCCCCATCCAGCCTGGCCTTGAACACTTCCCTTAAAAACTTAAAAACTGACTCAAGCCTTATGAATCCACTTTCAGATACCTAAAATCTTAGGGATAAAACTTCACCTTTGGGGATGAAACTTTTTTTTTAATCAGATGTCTGTCCTGTGCACATAAAGGAACATTTCATCGGTGGCGTTTAATCTGGGTGTTTCTCAGTAACTAGTGCCCAACATATAACCGTGCCGGGTTGACCGTGCAGTTGACATTAAAGACAGAGAGTACCGTGATGTTAACACAAAATACACAGCTTAATGCCGAGAACTTTGAAAAACCTTGTCTCAGGCATCACATCAGGCAGTGGGTAGCTGGTGTTGGTATCCCGACTCCTCTGTGTTTCATCTCGCCTTTTATAAAATCAGGCTAACGCTATTTGCCCTTCTCAAAGTGGCGAGTGAAAAAACGGTCTGTGAAAAATTCAGATGTTGCACTACAATTAATATTATATTTAGAACAGGTTTAACTAGTGAGCAATAAATGAAACACAGACATGGCCAAAAAACAAATACAGAGAGAAAACAAAATGTTGACACAGCCCATTCAGTATCCTGAATGAGACACAGTTCTCCCCAAAAATTAGCGTGCTATAGGTAATTAAAGCCTCTACTATAACACACACACGCAAAAGGTGCAGCCAATTTTTAGATGTATGGCATTGCAACCTCAGGTAATTTCTTTCTTTCAGTATAATGTTAGGAAAAATTATAGCACTGTGCAGCTAATATTGAAGCTGAAATATGTAAACGTGATTTAAGTTCACTTTGCTGTTTCAGAAGCTGAGGAAAAGCTGGTCTGTACATCACACCACTTTATTAATCTTTTACTAGCAATGTTCCAAAGCATTTTCTTCCTTTGGATGATAGTATGTTCAAATGAAACAGAACAAAGGCTGGAGGATCAAGCTTCTGTACATGTCAAAACAATAACAAAACCAATTTTCTACTAACCAGTATATAGAGAGCATTTAAGTAGAACTGTGCTGGCATTTGCTACCTCTCCATAAAAGTCTGTTATCAGGGAAGTGTTCCCAAATGCAAATAAAGCTTCCTTCTACACTGCCACCAGGGTGCCTGTCATCACGACCCCTTATGGCTAATACACCAGATGTCCTGCTGGGATGCAAGAGCCTCCCATCCTTTAACAAGACCCAGGTTTGCAAAACAGAACACAGATATCAGTTTACTAGGTAAAAGTGATGTTTAACAGATGGTAAAAGAATTTAAGAAGGGATTTTAAAAGTTAACGCTAAACAAGTTATAGAGAAAAAAAAATGTTATTTGAAACAAATAATGTGACAAAGCATAAGAAGGAAAATGCTAAAAGGGAAAGGATGCAATGAGAACACAGGGCATGAAAATACCATTCAACTTACAGAGGTTACTGAGGAAGTGGTGCGGTAGGCAGAGGGACACTGCAGAAACTATGAAGAGCAAGGAATAAACACTGCCCATTTTTTGCACTGAAGAAAATATATGCATGATTATGAAAAGAGTACGGATTACAGACACTACAGGATACCAGTATTCCAGAAATCAAGATGAAGAAATCACAGGTAAATGAGAACAAGGGTTTTACCAAATCAGTTAAGAAACAGTGAGATACAAAAACCTGCGTATGAACGTGCCAGAATCTGATCACGCTGGCACAGCCATTAAGGCCTGGCACAAATTCAAAAAGGAGCATATAGCAGCTGAAACTGCCTTCTGCTCCACCTACCCTTCTCCTCCTGTCACCTCCATTGGCACAGGCGCTCCATCACACGCATATGAGATGCTGCCCACCTACACAGCGCGCTCTGCTCCCTATTCTAGCACCCATCAGCTTAGATCCTTGCCAGCAGCAGCAGCAGGAGGTGAATAAGATACGGTCGGCAACGGATAAATACTTTGGATTTTATAAATTCCCCCATCACTATAAAAATGGAATAACTATGTTGATTGCATGGAATCAAATAGCAAATGCTGCTGGTGTGCATTGCTTATAATTTACTACAATTATCATATCACACAACTGCAAATCAAAGGTTAAAAAAATATGATTTATCCTGATATACCTGGAAGGTTTCCATTGTTATCCACATCATCTATACTCGCTCCCCATCTAACAAGAAGCTGCAAACACCCCAAGCGACCATGAAAAGCAGCGTAATGAACAGGCTTCCAGTCATTCCTGTCCGGAACATTTACATTCTAAAATGAAAGCAGCAGGTTAATTCGTTCATGTATGAATCTTCGACACAAGATAAATTTTATAAATAGGAATCAGCTGTTCATTGTGTTATTTAAATCAAATCAAATAGCTTTTTTCAAAGTTCATGCCATGTATGCAGTTCCCATTCCAAGACAGGTAACTTTCACAGGTTCTTGGTTTTATTTAAACAATACACATATAAAAGGTGCATTTTTAAACATACTTCTATCACTGCATTAGTCATTATTCCCTAAATATGCATCTAGTTGTTTTTTTTTTTTAAGTTTATATCTCCTTTACTATAGAAGATTTGTACAATTGCAAAAAATCACAACCACCACCTGATCTTCACTTAACGACATCCTCAGTGGAATGTGGTTTACTCGCATTATTGATTCTCTCTAGATTTTTGGATCATTTCCCTAGCGTACATTACAATAAAAAAAATGGAAATTTACCTTAAAAATAAATTCACCAACAAGAACGTGCCAACACTAATCTATAGTGCTAAATCTCAGTTTAATCTAAGGAGTGCTTTGTTTGGAAAAAGATACCAGACTTCGGCCCCGCGCTAGGGAACCGCAGGTAAAAGTCTCTCACCGCTCCACTTCGCAGTATGGTTTGTAAGGTGTAAGACTGCCCATGGGCTGCAGCTAAGTGGGACGGAGTGCACCCACGATCATCTTGAGCTTCTGCGTTTGCTCCATTTATTAACAAAGCCTAAAAGAAAAGAAAAGCCGAAGTTCAGGTCACAAGCTGAAAAAGCAAACATTGCCAAGCAGGATGTCCTGGTTTCAGCTGGGATAGTTAACTTTTTTTCTAGTGGTTGCTGTGTTTCAGATTTGGTATGAAAGAAATGTCAATAAAGCATATCATTTTAGTTGTTGCCAGATGACGTTTATATTTTTCAAGGACTTTTTCCAGCTTCCCATAGAAGCTGATAAGGAGTATAGAAAGTATGATGGAACGGCCAATGGAATATTCCGCACCACAGATGTCATGCTCAGTACGTAAATGGGGTTAGCCAGGGGAAAGGGGGTACTCACGATCTCTGCTCGGGACGGTGACAATTCACCAATTTACTGCGTAGTGCAAGTGACTTGTGTCTTGTATATTCTATTATTATTAAACTGTCTTTATCTCAACCCACAAGGTTTTTTCCCCTTTCCCCTCCCTTTCTCCCTCTTCTCCCTGCCCTTTTCAGGGAAGGGGGAAAAATGCACAGGCGGCTGCATGGTCCTAGTTGCCAGCTGGGGTTAACCCATGACACTTGAGATGATGACTTGAGATGATCAGCAGATGATCAACGCTGGGCTGACCTCAAGGCAATGACACTACGCAAACCACATTTGTTTGCACAGACGGCGCAAATGAGTGCACTGGTTTTAACAAGAGTGACTTGACTCCAGATGTAAACACATCGAGATGAGATACTCATAGCTCCATTAGGAGCTCTCTCAGCTGATCTTCATAACGAACTTGTCCAAACTGAAGGTCTGCCCTACTTACTTTCGCTTGAGAGTGAATATTTACACGTACCTGCATGCAAGCATCCTGGCCTCGGATAGCCGCAAGGTGAGCTGGTGTCCAGCCTCTGACAGTCACCTGCGCTGTATCGGCTCCGTGCCAGAGCAACCAGTGAAGGCACTGCTCAACCAAAACCAAGGGGTTTTATGTAACTATTCTTATCCTGTATCTGAGGCACACTTTAACTATAATTTATCAGTCAATGTTACATTTCAAAACAGTATCAGAATACTTCATTATGGAAATATGACACCCCAGAGTATGCCTTAGCCAGAGACTTGTGCATTAGGAAGTTAGAGTTAAGTTATACTTTCCAGGTTTTACCCAAGAGTATAAAAAGTGCAAACAGCCTACTAATTCATACCCTAGCATTGATTTTACAGCATGGCTTCTTAATTTTACTCTTCCAAATTTAAAATGTAATCTGTGAAAGTATTCACACAGCATGAGGTAAAAGCATTGGAAAAAACAATGCAAACACGCTCACTTGAATTCCAGCTAAAATTACTGGCAGGAAAAATACAATGAACCAAATTTAAAGCCTCATTTAATTTATTGGGCTCCTTAGGTGTACGCAATCCCATCTCCCTTCTCATCCTTCCACAGCTTGGTTTTGCTTATTCACCTTTTTCCAGCAGATCTTATTGCTTGCGAGAGAGCTTTATGGACTATGCAAAACCAGCTAGAGGACCAGTTAAAACTTTTTGTTATATATTATTATGATTTATTATCTTCTTTTAGGCCAGCCTACAGCTCTGGTTCCTCCAGTGTTTCCAAGAAGGGGCTTAGCGACAAACAGAGGACAGATAATTCAATAAAGTCTGATACACTGATTGCAAAGTAGGAGAGTCAAATGAACAATGGCAGAATTTATAGAGGCAGAAAAGGGTGGGTAAGCAATTTGTTTTTAGGGTTGACAACGTGACGATCAGCATTTCTTGACAGTTTCTGTACGTTCCAGTAACAGCACTGCACTTATTATTTCTTGAGTTTAGCAAGAACTTTACATTCTTTCCTTTGGGACATGAAATTTTATATGGTTATTTGTGGCCTCGTTGCTTCAAGGTTAGATTGCTACAAAGATTATACAAGAATGCTGCAACAAGAAGGCGAATATTGTGCTGAATGCAGCAGCTCAGTCCTCCTGGCAGTTCAAAACATTTGTGCAAGCACCTGCTGATTTCTCCATCAATAGTCAGCAGTTTTGTTTATTCAAATAAAATGTATTAGGAGTATTTGTATAGAGAATGAGGCATGGGACAGGACATTGGTAAACAGAATGAACATGTTTTCATGTCACTTCTCACCCATTTCAATCACCCACAGAACATTTTACAAATCTTACAGGATTTTCTAGGTGTCCCATGAGAAGGGAAAAACACAATAGGAACAAAAGAAGGTCGTAAGTCTGGAAGGGAGATCACGGGGCACATTTTGCTCAAAGTAATAAAATCACTGATTTTGTAAAATCTGGCAATGTTGACTATATAAACTGCCTGGGGCTTCAGAAAGACCAAATGAAAACCTAAAACCCTGTACTTCTGTTCTTGGTGAATATATTTAATGAGAAAAACAGGCACAGATTATTGACTTAGCTTGATCAAAGCTAGCAATTTTGTGTCCAGCCTCTCCCAAAGAAGGAAAACATTAAGCTATAAAAACCTTGCTATGTCTGAACACTAGCATAATGTTTTACCTCCAGACTTCCAGAGTGTGCAGCACAGTGCAATGGTGTGAATTTGTGGACTAAATCCACCTCGTTAATACCAGCTCCACTTTTTATCATTGACGCAAGCTGTTCTACATCACCAGCTTTCACTGCCTCATGTACACTAGTATAGTTTTGCTTCTTCTTGACAGCTAGTGAGGAATAATAAAAGGGCATTAGTCAGTTCAGCAACATTTAAGAGCTATAAAATAAGTGATGAATCAAAGAAACATCAGGGTGTCAGCTTCACAGGAACCAACCAAAATGTTCGGAGTAACCTATGAAACTGAGATTCATATCAGCAGGAATCACAGAATCACAGAATGGTAGAGGTTGGAAGGGACCTCTGGAGATCACCTAGTCCAACCCCCCCTGCCAGAGCAGGGTCACCCAGAGCAGGTTGCACAGGAACGCGTCCAGGCGGGTTTTGAATGTCTCCAGAGATGGAGACTCCACCACCTCTCTGGGCAGCCTGTTCCAGTGCTCTGCCACCCTCAAAGGAAAGAAGTTCCACCTCGTGTTGAGATGGAACTTCCTATGCTCAAGTTTGTGCCCATTACCTCTTGTCCTGTTGCCGGGCACCACTGAAAAGAGCCTGTCCCCATCCTCCTGACACCCACCCTTTAAGTATTTGTACACATTAATTAGGTCACCCCTCAGCCGTCTCTTTTCCAGACTAAACAGACCCAAGTCCCTCAGTCTTTCCTCATAAGAGAGGTGTTCCAGTCCCCTAATCATCTTGGTAGCCCTATGCTGCACCCTCTCCAGCAGTTCCCTGTCCTTCTTGAGCTGGGGAGCCCAGAACTGGACACAGTACTCCAGGTGTGGCCTCACCAAGGCAGAGTAGAGGGGGAGGATGACCTCCCTCGACCTGCTGGCCACACTCTTCTTGATGCACCCCAGGATGCCATTGGCCTTCTTGGCCACAAGGGCACATTGCTGGCTCATGGTCATCCTGTTGTCCACCAGGACTCCCAGGTCTCTTTCCACCGAGCTGCTCTCCAGCAGGTCAGCCCCCAACCTGTACTGGTGCAGGGGGTTATTCCTCCCCAGGTGCAGCACCCTACACTTGCCCTTACTGAATTTCATAAGGTTTCCCTCTGCCCAACTCTCCAGCCTGTCCAGGTCTCTCTGTATGGCGGCACAGCCTTCTGGTGTGTCAGCCACCCCCCCCAGCTTTGTGTCATCAGCAAACTTGCTGAGGGTGCACTCTTATCCCTTCATCCAGGTCATTGATGAATATATTGAACAGGACTGGACCCAGTACGGACGTCTGGGGCGCACCACTTGTTACTGACCTCCAACTAGACTCTGTGCCACTAATCCTAAATCACTTCTCCTGTTTGTCAGAAACAGAGCAATATGCAAAAACCTGAGATAGCCATGCTCTCTCCAGCCCCAGAAAAGGGCCCAAAAGATTGAGACCCAGAAGAAAAACAACAAGAAGCACAGCTACTCCATCTACATACGCAAATGCTAGAGCAGGTCCACCCCAACACTGGCTCTCTTCCAAGATGTGGGCATCACATTAATCACATTAACAAGTAAAACAACAGCGAGGCTTCTCATTTGGGCAAACAAGCTCTCAGCCGTCACTCCCCAGGTGCTCCATGTAGCCATGCTCCTGCTGCTGCTGCCTAAGGACTTGGCATAGCATAGCATACCACGCTGGAGGGCACCAGAGCCTTCACCAAATGAGCGTACCATGTAATTTTTCTTGACTGAGCTACACAGACCAGTTTCAGGACAAGCTGATGTCAAAAATAAAGCTGCTGTAGAAAAGCAGTTCTTTAGACAACATGTTACTCATCCTGTGTTGTTCTCTTGCTAGAACTATGGCATTGCTCTGTCACAGCTCACTGTTAGCAGCCTGATATTTTGATCCCACCAAAGTCAATAATATTTTCACTGACCTCAGTGGCACAGAATCAAACTCTACATGTAGAAGCAGTGGGGTCAAAAAACAAAAAACCCATCACCAAGCCATGGGATCAAATAACCTGTGTTCTCTTTCAGGCCTTTCCAACGACTAACTACGTGACTGGAAACAATGGGAGTTACATATCCAAACCCCAAGGCAACATCTTGATACCTTGCCAAAACTCGCAAACAGAAATCTGTGATGCAAGTAGATCTAATGGCTGAGGGGGATAACTTCAGATAGCCAAGCATAAGAGGAACCTAAAACAATTAGTAATCACCTTCTTGACTAGTCATCATTCCAGTATCAAAATTCACTAACGCTGTTTCATAAGATTTCACACTGTTAAAAAAAAGTCTTGAAGAGGTGGGCTGCTGTTTTGCAAGTCAAGCAAGAATGAAAATGTAGGTCTTAAGGTATTAGTGCCTCAGCTTCTCCACCTGTGGAGAAGAAATGGTATTAGTTAGAATTGTTACACAATTTGAGATAAAAAATATTAAAGAATATAAATGAGAGGTTGCGTGAAAATCTTTGTGATACATGTAAAAAGAAATAATCAGTAAATACGATTAAAACCAGCTTCACATCTTACCAGTGCCTTTTCCATGTAATCTGTAGCGTGATAGGAGTGCTCAGGCAGATTTGGGGTTGCCACAGAGAGGGAAAGAGGGCTGAAGCTGTTTCAATAATCGCAGCTGACAGTAACACACCCTATGCTGTAACACACCACTGGATCTTGTGGCTGTGTATCACTGCACTTCCACCTCCTCCAGCTCAGCAGGCTGTATCGCTGCCCTGCACAACGCGGCTTCAGTTAGGAACCGGGACTCCATCCTGCAAAATACTGTATGAACAAACAGCAGCAGCATAGAAACACAGAAAAATGCAGGTTGGAGGGGACCTCGGGTGTTCATCTAGTTCACGTTTCCAGAGAATATTTAAGTATGTCTTGTGGTTTGAGTTGTTTTTTTAAGGAGACATATCACCAGGACATAATTTTCCCACAGGGGAGCCATTTCTCATTATGCCAAGTGAGGGTTACAGACTTCAGCACAATTATACAGACTTACATCAGAGGATGATCTGGCCAATTACACTACTTGCCAAAGTACTACTGTGTTTTACACAATGTTCCAGTGCAGCAAGTTCAAAGTAATCCTTTTTTTTTTTTTTTT
>VYZM01023096.1:68703-90944 GCA_013398915.1 Dromas ardeola
AGCGGCCGGCAGCCCGCCGCTCTCACCGAGGAGCCTGCCTCACTCCTCCTCCTCCTCCTCCTCCGGTTGCTATGGGCACAGTGTGCGCTGCCCCGGCGCCCGGGAGGCGGCGGCGGGAGGAAAATGGCGGGCAGGGCGGGAGAAGCGGCGTGTGGCCGGCTCTGCGGGAGCCCGAGGGGTGGCTATGGCGCCCCGGTGGGCGAGGGGAGCCCCCTCCCTCTCCGGCATAGCTGGAGGCAGGGTTCATCCGAATGAGCTGCAGTAAAGTTTCCTGTGGATGGCTGGAGGGGGGGAACTTGCACTGCTGGGTGGCACCTCTCTGGCAGCCGGGGGCTAAGTGTCTTCATGAACTCCTTAGGGGGAAGCGTGACAAATCAGCACGTATTCTGATCTCTGCGACCATCAGTGATCACAGAGTCACAGAATCGTCTAGGTTGGAAAAGACCTTTCAGATCATCGAGTGCAACCATCAACCGAACTCTGACAAAAGCCACCACTAAACCTTGTCGCCCAGCACCACATCTACTCGTCTTTTGAATACCTCCAGGGGTGGCAATTCCACCACTTCCCTGGGCAGCCTGGTCCAACGTTTGATAATCCTTTCAGTGAAGAAATTTTTCCTAATATCCAATCTAAACCTCCCCTGGTGCAACTTGAGGCCGTTTCCTCTTATCCCTTCTTACTTGGGAGAAGAGACTGACCCCCACCTGGCTACACCCCCCTTCCAGGTAGCTGTAGAGAGCACGAAGGTCTCCCCTCAACCTCCTTTTCTCCAGGCTGAACAACCCCAGCTCCCTCAGCCGCTCCTCATGAGACTTGTGCTCCAGACCCTTTACCATCTTCGTAGCCCTTCTATTGCCCAAAATGTATTGACCAGGAAGTATTGAACCCCTTTATGCTCTGCCCATTTGTGTAACCCTCTCTTGGCACCAAGGGTTCACGAGGATGTTTTTTCCCTGCAGTCAGTCCCGCTCCTCACCCCACTTGGCCAAAACCAAGTGGATCCCCAGAGGGAAGCCAAGTTCTTTTGATGGGGTGAAAAAAAGCACCCTGCATTTCCAGAGTCCTGCTTCCAGGCAGGATGAACCCTTCCCCAACCAGGTTTACAGGCATGCGTGGGTAATTGCACAGACCCAGCAAGGTCCATTTAGAGCTGAACTATCCTTGTCATTAGAAAGCTGCCATAAATCCTCCTGCTGCAACTTACAGGTCTTTGTTCTATCCCTAGTACAATTGGTTCCCTTTTTCTAACAGCCTTCTACATATTTAAAGACCTCAAGTCTCTGCTCAGTCTCCTCTGAATTTCAATTTGTATGATTTCAGAGACATTTAAGGTGTTGCAGGACACAAAGTGTCACTTGTGCCAAGCCCCCATGCCTGTCCCAGGAAGGAGTTTCAACAAGTAGCAGAGCAGTACCTCCCCCAGCACGGCCACCAGCCACATGCCATGGCCACCAGCCACACACCACTCCACCGGCTGACCTCTCCCTCATCCATCTCCAAAGGAATTTTGCTCCTCTAGGCTGTCTCCAATCACAGCATATTTCAGGCTGGTATCTAGAACAGGGCACGCTCACACTATAGCTACAACCTTCATGCGAGAGTCAAGGAATTAATTATTCACATCTTAAAAACTGCTTGAAGCTGGTTGTGAGGATGGGAAGAAGCGTTGCAGCCAACAGCAAAACCACCTTCACAGCTGATTATTTCTACTTCTATCACACGCTAAGGGTGAGTTCTCATCTCCCAAGTATCCTCACTGCAGGAGTACTACACCAGGACTGTGACATTGCTCTTTTAGTGCTTCTCTCTTGCTCCCAGCAGCTTTAAAAATAAGCACCACGCACACGGCAAAGTGAATGAAACATTAAATGCATATTGCCCTAAGACACACGGTTGTATTATTTGTTTTCAATCCCACAAACACGCCAACCATACACACTCAATACTGAAAGGAAGAGACTCACACTCAAATATATGCTTAATTTTATTTAGTACATTTAAGAAATATTAACATCTCAGGATATCTGGTTTACCATCTATGTCCAGTCATAAGCAACGAAAAAAAAAAGTTAATCATGTTTCAAATGAGCATTCTTACATTCATTCCCTCCTGTAACGTAAATTTGTTCATCTGTATTAAATTCCTATGTGTTTGACTAATGGAAAAAAGAAAAATCATTAAAAATGACTTAACTACCAGGCATCCTGGTTTGTTAATTGTTTGTTGGCACTTGTGTTCACAATCAAGCACTCCAGTTGGTTTGTTAAATTTTCCCCTTCTACCCAGAACTGTCTTTTTGGGGTTTTTTTTGTGTTTTTTTTTTTTTTGTTTTGCTTTTTTTTTATTTGTTTGGTTGTTTTTTTTAATATCTGTATACATAAGTTTGTTCAAATAAGTTTAAAAAGAAAAGAAATGTAGGGTTGTCTGTCTGAGAAGTTCTTGCACTGCTTCCGTTGATAACCCACCTGGGTTATCTGAATAATAACGGGATAACTGAAGGAAGTTATTTGCTTTCATGTTTCTGAACCTTATTGAGCAAAAGTTCTTTTTAATTCCATTTAAACTGAAAAAAGTACAGAAACACTGTCTTCATTTGATGGTGTGCATAAACATTACACTCCATATATAGCAAAAATATCTTTTATTTATAATTTACATTTCCACAAGTGAAAATTGTACATTTTTACATATACCGTTTCATTCCATTAAATTTTCACGCATCTACAGAACTTTCACACAATGACACCTGAAACTGTGCAGGCATTAAGAAATTCAAATACAAAAATGTATTTATTAACCAAACAGTAGTTGAGGCCCTGCCTCAGTTGAACATTTTTATTTCATATAAAAAGTATTTGCCTTCCAGAGTTAACACAGCAGCTCTTCTGTAAAAAAAAAATTCGTATTCATACCTCAGTTAATTTAAACAGACTCATCAGGTTCTGTTTTAATATCTGTAGATGCAGGTGTGCTCTCTTCTGCACAGGCAGTAGGGGTGTCATCAGGCTCTTCTTTGATTTTAGGTGGTGAGTCACAGGTCTCTTGTGTTTCTTGTTTAACAATGTTCAACATTATATTTAGTGGATTTTCTACAGGAGTCTTGCTGGGAGATGGTGTGCAGTCAAATGATGATGTCTGCAAAGTGAAAGTCAACGTAGCATTAACACACATTGCAAACAAACATTTTTAGCTTCTTTCCCTTTTGATCTTTTTCAAAATCGAATACATTGATAGTCAGCCACTCAAAATCCAAACTCCTACTTTATCAAGATCCTAAGAAAACAAACTTATTCTTTAATAGCATTACCTTTTCACAATTACTTTGAAAAGGTATCATCCAAGCAGTGATGACATACTTAACACATTACCATAAACTATTCCCTGCCATCCCCAGGGGAACTGTAACTCCTGGAGCGTTACTAATGTAACACACACCAACATCCATTTACTCCATTTTTGCAAATTCCTAAGATTATACAAGTTACTCAACAATAAATGCATGACCTGTTTTCAAACCATGGTTTCGCTTTTATGACACACAAGCTGTCATGGTACATCACAACACGAAACACATCTTAGCTAATTCTGTATTATGAACTCGCCATGCCCAAGGCCTTCGAGTCTTTGTCTAGTCACAGGCAAAAGAAATAGGTAGCACGTTCTGAACACAACTGCTCCTGGCAAAATCAGAGATCAAGTAAACAAACTGAAAGCAAAATGCTTCAAAAAATATGAAGGATTCACTTACGTTTTGGTAATCTTCATAGCAAGATGGATGGTAAATCTGAAAAAGAATTGTTATACATTTAAATACATCAAAATAAATTCATAGAATCATAGAATTGCCTAGGTTGGAAGTGACCTTTCAGATCATCGAGTTCAACTATCAACCTAACTGACAAGAACCATCACTAAACTGTATCTCTAAGCACCGCATCTACCCATCTTTTAAGTATCTCCAGGGATGGTGACTCAACCACTTCCCTGGGCAGCCTGTTCCAATGCTTAATAACCCTTTCAATGAAAAATGTTTTCCTAATATCCAGTCTAAACCTCCCCTGGTGCAACTTGAGGCCATTTCCTCTTTTCCTATTGCCTATCACTTGTTACTTGGAAGAAGAGCGCAACCCTTCCCTCTCTACACCCTCCTTTCCGGCAGTTGTAGAGAGCGAGAAGGTCTCCCCTCAGCCTCCTTTTCTCCAGGCTGAACAACCCCAGCTCCCTCAGCCGCTCCTCAGGATTGCTGGTTATGAACAGAACAGTGTGAATTACACATATCTCATGATGTGCCTAGAGAAACAATGGTATGAACAGGCCAAGTATGGTGTCAAATGTAACTGTGAAAGACTTTGTGTATGTTTCTTTTGGAAAAGTTATCATACAGAAGCCTGGTACGTGCTGGGCATTACAGAAGCCTGGTAAGTGCTGGGAATTACTTGTGTACAGCTGCATAAAGAAATAACGGAAGCAGTATATACACCCATATAAACATTTGTTTTTCTTTTAGTACTGCAGTACAAGGGAAGGCCAGTGAGCCTAGTACTAACGCTACCAGGACTTCACGCACTTCCAAAGATTGAGATATTTATGTACCTGGCAGACAGGAAAACTACCATGGGAATTCTTCAGGAAAGAAAAAGCACTTGGTCCTCCCTTTTTTTTTTGGCTACAGTTCTCTGGGCTTTTTACTATAAATAAGTATCATATGTAAATGAGATCAGATTACCTTTTCATCTACTCTGATAGCATTCTTCAGGTGCCACTCTTCCTCTTCCTCATCCCAATACTGTTCAAATTGCTCTTGGCAAATTTCACAGCTCTGTAAAGTTATTGGAGTAACAGAGATCAATTACTGCAACAATTTACTGAATGCATGAACTTCAAGAACCTAGTAACAGTCAAACAAGGTTCTTTTAAATGAAGATAAATACGTTAAGACTACAACATAATCTTTTCTGCACACTTTAAAAAAAAACTTTAATTAAAAATTATTTCAGTATAGTTTGCAGATTGCGCAATGATCATCATCTAGCCTTGAAGACTGTTCTCACTTGAGAAATGTAAGCTTTGTCCTTTTAGCTAGGAAGTCTGCACAACACTGTAACAATCCAATGCTGGTTTGCTGTCATGTAAGACAATCCAGTACAGGGATTTAATTAATTTTATTTATGGCATTATCTTCACTCTTTCCCCTTAACCTGGAGTCGCAAATTAAATAGGCAGAACTTCTAGATTAATTAACATTTTCTACTACTTCTGTGCAAAATAATCAGCTCAGAGAACAAAGAACAAAAGGTACTTTTTAAAATTAAAACAAAGGCCTTTATGGTTTGATAGCTAGTTTCTTAGAGGCTCAGTATGTAAAACTAAATTGTAATTCTACCAACATTTGTATTTGATTACTACATCAATTCGTCCACCAAAATACAGATCTACTGGTTACTTTAAGATTGAGATATATCTTTGTCCTAATGCCTATCTTCTACAAAAAAAGAAGTATCCGTGTAAAAGTATCAGAAACCCAGTAAACCCAATCATTATTTGAATGACAAAGGACCATTTCCAATTCACTTGCTCTGTTTACTCTTTCTGTGGAAACATTCAGTAAATTAACACACTTTGCCTATTTAAATTTTGCTAAAACGATGGAATGCCAATGAGTCTAAATTTGTTTTGAACTATAGGTGATCTATACCATCATCTGCCCCTGGGAAACAAACATTACACACACAAACACACCACCTATGAAGTGGCTGCACAGAGGTCTAAGAACAAGACTTCAGCCTACGTACAGCCCACTGCATGAAAGAATGCTGTAAACCTCTTTGAAGTGTTAGATGATTCTCAGTATCTGGGCTAATAAAGGCAAGCTGAAACTTACCTCAACTGCTCCAGCTGGTCCAGCAGGGACACTCTGAAACTCCTTCTCTTTCGCAGCCTCTTGTGTCTTCAACACAACCTCTTCATGAGCTTTTTCAAAAAACTGGCTCTTTGCACGCTCCTCTAGATCGGCTATTTCTTCAAATTCAATCCAGTCCTAAGGAAAAAGTTGTAATTTACACTCAGACATTGACAAATATCCAGAAATGTTTAAAAAAAAAAAATCTCGGGGAAAGAAAAAGACAGTCCAAGAGTACCATATTTAATAAATCTTACTTCATTAAAACTGAAATGCTGCTCACATGCAGCATTAGCACAGTGCATGCTTTCTCACAATGCTACACTTCAAAAAAGCTTTTTCCAGAAAAACCACTATCCTTCAATTTCCATTCCATTCTCAGTGCGATGAAAACAGTACCAATAGCTTCAAATTGTTTATTGTTCATCATACAATTGCCTTTTGTATTTCGACGGGCATTTGAAAACTACTTGAAATATCTAAGACATCATTGTTTACCAAAGGCCAACTCCTGTGACGACGCAAATTTCAACTGCAATCCTACAGCACTTACGGAAGTAAAACAAAGAATCCAGAAGGTAATTTATCAAGACACACACTGTGTTACTTACTGTTAAACTGTAGTACCATCTTCTGTGTGTAATTTTTCTGCTAACATCTTTTTCTGTCCGGTTCTGACGATAATGCCAATCTAAATGATCTGCATAAACATCTGTCTGTGAAGTAGTGAATCTCATTCCACATGAGTAACACTGAATTCCAGTGTACAATCGATTTATTACACTATCATAACGCCTACAAAAGGGAAAAAACAAAAAGTCTTAACACTTCTTCAAATAGAAAAAGGTGCGAAGTTTCTCAGTAAGTTGCTTCACATGCCCACACGAGTAGAGGAAAAGCATGAATCTGCTGCAAGGTTAAAGCACACAATATAGCTAAATTCTTCCCGATTTTCGTAAGACAATCAATTGAAACATTCAAGTAACAAACAATGGGCTCATATTAACTATTCATGAGAAACACACCAGTGTTGTGTTTCATGCCTACTAGCTTCATCAGTATATGTATATGTGTATAAAATGGTAATGCTTGCGTTTGCCTCAGCTTTACAAACTACTGCAAAGGTGGTAAAATTAATAGTAATAAAGGAAGAAACACCGACTTCAATTCATATTACAACCTTGCTGATTAAGTAACAAAATGCAACGTGGTTAAAGATAGTCTTTTCAAGTTAATTTTCCCTGTTTTTCCGCCCTCAAATTCTCCAAAGCTGACATAAAAACTGCAGGTCCTCTTGGCCACAAAGTGACATACAAAGCTCTCAGCTGCCTTGGATTAAGCATTAGATACTACCCTGTCATTATTCTTACTGCACTGTAAACTTATCCTACTATACGCACTGTCTGAGTTCTTCAACTGTGAAGTTAGTGAGGTCTGGGACATTTTGATCTTCATTCTGGTCATCATCTTCCTCTTCAGCAGCTGGTTGGGCTGATGTGTCATTCACTTCTAGAAAGCATAAAGATACCGTTTTATCAAAATTTCAGGACGTCATTAGAAACAACTATTAATATCTTCTAATGTAATTTAAAAAAAACATACAAGATACTGTAAGTCATTCAGAATTTCAATTTAGGAAAACAGTATTTCACCTCAGTCTCTGGCATTAAAATTCAGTCTTCAGAGAGACAGAAGTATTTCAGAAACTGACCACTCTGGATAGCTGAAGTGTACAAATTAAACAAGATACTAAAAATTTACTCCGTCACATGCACTAATTTCCTCCCCAAAAACAAAGTTCAGTTTAAAAAAACATGCAGGAGTTCACAGAAGTTCTTATACTTAGCTTTACACTTCATCTGTGCATAAACTGAGTAGTTAGAACATAATGATCTACATACGTGCTGAAGTGGAATCAGTTTTTGACAGTTTGAGGATCCCTGTTTTCAGCAGTTTAGCAAACAATTCATTGACGTCAACCTGCCCAAGGTGGTTATCAGGATATGAATGTGGAAGGGCTCCTAGGAAAAAACATCGACATGCAAGGAGACAAAAGGTTAGCATCAGAAATTTACTTTGCTTTTATCAGCATATTTCATAACACGCTTTTCCTTCTGCATCAACCCTCTTTATGTCTAGTCCCTGGCTAATTTCTTCCCTTGCAACAGCTTCCTTCATACTGTATTCTCAAGTGCTATCTAAGCTGGCTGCCCATACACGGATTTCTACTGGATACTCTATTAAAAAGCAGTATTTTCCTCAGTTTACACTTTAATATTTCACCAGGACCAATCTACTTCAGCACCTACTTTACGACTTTTTAGAAGCTTTTCATTACTAACCATTCATATACTGGGAAAGTTTACACATCCTGGCAAACACAAACCAGACCCACAGACTGGTACCTTCCAGAAAAGCAGAGCAAAGTATTTTTTTTTCAGCACAACTACATAGGCAAAACCACCTGGTTGATGAAAACTAATGAAAACCTTCACTGTTTGAGTGAAACCCCAAAGGAAGGTATCACATAAACCAGATCTATGGCCACCTCACTGAAGAGGCTTCCCTTAGTCCACACAGACCTAGTACACCAGGACGTAACAAAAGGGTAATTTTTGTGGCTACTAGCAAACAGAACAATCCAAAAGAAATAAAAGAAAGTTAATTATTTTGTTACACACCTGCAGGGTTCTGAACAAAACTTCCAGGATTTGGCAAATACTGTTGACCTTGGCCATAAGGCCCTGGTTGAGCAGACATGAGAGAAACCTGTGAAAGTAGACATTCAAGTTATCGTTTACTTCTAGACATTTCTCAATAATTTTATATATATTAAACTGCTTCCAGGAGTGACCCATGTCAGTTTGTTATTGAAAGCTCCACAAATGACTGTGTAGCATTTCCCTCATTTTCATTTCCCACTAGAAAAATTTCAGAACGCATACTCATTTTGCCTAACAGTTAAATGATAAAAAAAAAATTTCTTCTACCTAACAAGCCTTCAATCACATTTTCCAAACACAGTACTTCCTTTTAAATTGTTCCTGTTCACCAAAACAGATATCATCAGAAGAAATTTGGAACAGGTTGCCCAGAGAAGCTGTGGATGCCCCATCCCTGGAAGTGTTCAAGGCCAGGCTGGATGGGGCTTTGAGCAGCCTGGTCTGGTGGGAGGTGTCCCTGCCCAGGGCAGGGGGGTTGGAACTAGATGATCTTTAAGGTCCCTTCCAACCCGAACCATTTTATGATTCTGTGAAATTTGAGAAACTGGTAAATGTCTATTAACAAATGCCACTATTAATTCTTATCTAAGAACTGAAATAGCATCCACTATATAAAACACATCTTGAAAGTAGGATTTTTCAGCAAACCAGCTACATTAAGCTTCAGATAGAAAACCAGTTTTTATAACACACTTGTAATAAAAATAGTTGTTTTTTTTCCCTAATCAACTGCTTTCTGGATCTATTAAAAAAAGTTCAAATTGTTTAAAATGTTATCCCGTTAGAGGTTTGCAGGACACATTACCTGCTTTCGTACAATCAGTTAACTCTTCACGTTCAATTATTATCCCCCAAATGAAAAAATGCTAAAATCTCTAATCTACTGAATGAAATGACATTTTCACTGATGTACAGTATCATTTTTCCCTTTTGAAAAGAGCATTTCCAACAGGCAACAGCAAAGACAACAAAACTCATAGAGCATGCTGGTGTCAAGATTAATTTTAAAAAACTGTAGTTCAACCATGTCCGTGTCTTTCTCTCAATTCCCCCAGGTTACGGATATCTCTTTAAAAATGGCTTGTCACCAGTACTAACAGCTGCAAAAAGACAACAGAATTATTTTGGCCCATTCTAATTCTACACCTCTTAGAAAAATTAATCACGTATATTCACTTGCATTATTTTTCATGCTTTATATAGAATTCACTTTTGTGCAAGTTTAATGAAAATACCACAGGCTTCCAATTACCTCGTTTTGTTTTCAAGTTAAAAATACTAATTTCACTGTCATATTCTGAGCTACAAAGTGATTATAAAGATCCACTATTTTGTTTCATTCTTAAAAAAAGATTCTTAAAAAACAGCAATGCATGTCCTTCTTAAATTATCTAGAAACTACTGAAGAAGGATGACTTTTTTAGCTTGAAACTGGCTCCCAGTCTGCCAGCTCTTCAGAAAAATCTTCCATTTTTACAGGAAGAAAACCTGTTAATTCTCTACACAAAAACAGATTTGCAAGCTAATCGTTTAACACAATCAGTTCTTACCTGATTACTTCCCATTGGCATATTATTGAAGTTCCCATATTGAGGACCCTGAAGACCTTTTTCATCAAAGTAATGTCCAGCTGCTCTCAATGGGAAATTCTGTGCTCCTGGGCCAGCTGGCCCATTGAAATTTGGTCCAGGTGAACCATCAAATAGATCAGGCCTCTGGAACTGCATCCCATGAGATGGTCCATTGTAGCCCTGGCCGGGATGTTCGACAAATGGACCACCTTGTCCGTATGGTGACATTTCTAGTCTTGAGGCAGGATGGTTAGCTACATTTTCGAAACGTGCACCTTGAAGACCAAGGGGCAAGTCAAATCTAGAGGCTGGCTGGTGAGGTCCATCAAATCTTTGAGGTATGGCTGTATCAAATCGTGGTTGTGCCTGTTGGCCAGGCGCCCTTTCAAACCTTGGACCAGGCTGTCCATGAATTCCATCAAATCTTTGCAAAAGAGATAGCTGTCCAGGCTGACCATCAAATCCAGCTGCATGACAACCATCAAATCTTGGACCGGCCCGACCCAGAGGGCCATCAAATCTAAGTCCACCAGCTCCCTGGTGTACTGGTCCGTCAATCAACCGAGGACCTACACCTGGCTGACCATGCGGTCCTTCCAATCGGAGCCCACCACCTGAAGGTCCATGTGGCCCCTCAAATCTGAGCCCACCACCCGATGGTCCATGTGGCCCCATAGGCTGACCATGTGGCCCATCAAATCTGAGGCCACCTCCAGGTTGACCATGGGGCCCCAATGGCTGTAAATGTGGTCCCTCAAACCTGAGGCCACCCCCTGGTTGACCATGAGGCCCCAAGGGCTGACCATGGGGTCCCTCAAACCTGAGACCACCCCCTGGTTGACCTCGAGGCCCCATAGGTTGACCATGAGGTCCCTCAAACCTGAGACCACCTGAAGGCTGACCACGGGGACCCTCAAACCTGAGACCAACTCCAGGTCCTTCAAATCTAGGACCACCTACAGGCTGCCCTGCAGGCCCCTCGAACCGCAAAGGCCCACCTATCTGCCCAAGAGGTCCCTCAAACCTCAGTGGACCCCCTCCACCAACTTGTCCTGGGGGTCCTTCAAACCTCAGGGCCCCTGCCAGCTGCCCCGGTGGCCCATCAAATCTCAGGGCTCCAGCTGCCCCTGCTCCTGCCAACGGTCCATCAAACTGAGCTGCACCCGCCCCTACCAAAGGCCCCTCAAATCTCATAGCAGCCTGTCCAGGTGGCCCATCAATTCTGGAACTTGAACCAGCCGCAGGACCATCAACAAAAGGACTTCCTTGTCCATCTACTCCAACCCTTGTAGCAGCTGGTCTAGGTGAGCCATCAAATAGAGGTCTGTCTTCCATTAGTGCGCTTATCCTCTGCTTTGCTTCAATGCCTCCAAATCTTGATCCTGGACTTTCCGGAAATGGTGCTTTCTCTGGATCTTCATACCTAGCTCTTTTGAAACGTTCAGTGAATGGTGATCTTGGTTCCTCTCGAACACCTGAAAAACAAACCAGAACCAACCAGGTAAATAATTGGCAGCATTTTAGTGAGGGGTTAACAGCTGTAAAATAATGTAAAACCACATACCAGCTTGCCCAAGAAGCTGTCTTTCTTCACGATTATCAAATCTGCAGATTGCATCACCATCTATTTTCTGGAACTCTGTTGTGCTTTTCCCCTGTTGTCTGAGAGCATCTCTAAATTCATCTGATTCGCCCCAACTGTCATAAGGATCAAAGTTCTTAGAACTTCTTGCTCCTTTGGTAGCATTTTGTTCCTCAAGTCTTCGACGACTCTCAAGCGGTGAAAGGTTATCAGCAAAAGGTCTGTTAGTGCCACTTACAGGGGAATGTCTCCTAGATCTTTCTCCAAATGGTTCTTTTCTGTCAAACTGTACTCCCCGTTTGGCTTTTGCTTGCTCACATTCTATTCCAGAAAGCAATGAATCAGGCAAATGATAATCCAAAATATCATCAGGATCCAACAGATCAAGCCTTGACAATGAATGCTGAACTTGCGTTCTTTTTAGTTTAGCCTTATGTTCATAGTATGTTAATTCTGCGTCTGATAGAAGAGGTTTCTTTTTCAAACCACATTTTTCCTCTGTAGGGCTATCCCAGACATTACATCTGTGCTTTCCTTCCTGATACTGGAACAGCTGTCGGATTTGATGAGCTACCATGAGGAACTCATCTTGTGTTATTTCACCGGATGTTAAGCGTTCATTGGCCTATAATACAAAGTTACAGTTTAGACTTCTAAAAAGGAAAGAAAAGCAAACTATACCCAGGACACTTCTATGAAGACAGATTTATTAATATTACCTTCTTAAGTAATTCTCTCTTGCTTGCAGATGTCAGTTCTTTGGGAATCTGTAAATTAGCATCCACACTTAACCGGTGCTGCTGCTTCGGTGCTCGGGGTGATAAAATTCCTTTACCAGCAGGCCAGTTTTCCCGGTGTCTTTGGTGAGGGGATTTACCAAGTGCTTGGTGTTCTTCATTCTGCTGTGAGCTGAAAGCAAGAGTACATTTAAAATACAGATTACATCTTTATTCAGGACATAACTGTTGCATTCCTATTAGAATTGATCATGGCAAAACATCCCTATCACCCTGGAATCTAAGTATGCATAATTTCCATATCTCACTAGTAGAAATAAATTAAACTTAGAAATTTTAACAATCTGAATATTGCGTCCCAAAGCTGACTATTCTGAAGTCAGCAGTAGAATTTCCACCGACTTCAAACAGAAGTTGTTTAAAAGATAGTAACTTACTTTTTATTTTCTTCCCAACCAGATTTCCACCTCTTGCCTGATTTGGATCCTTGCCAGTTTTCTGCATTCTCCTTTGGATCAGGAGAAGCTTTTGTAGAATGCTGGCTTGCTGTTTCTTGGGGTCTGTCTTCCTGGGCTTTTTTCACTCTCCTCGGATCTCGCACCTCTTGTTTAGCATTTCTCTTATTAGAATTTCTTTCATCTCTTGCTGCTTGTGTGCCTTCTTCAACATGAGACTGCTTAGGGCCTGTCTGACGTATCTTAGCAATTTTAGGAGTTGATGAAGTGGGAGATAAACTCCTAAGTCTTCTTTTGGGTGATCTCCTCTCTCGTCTTTTTGGAGAATGTGTAGATGGCGACCGTGCCTTAGGAGAGCGTGATCGTGACCGTTTTCTATTACTTGATCTCCCTTGTTTTCCACTCTGTTTCTCTGACTCCTCTGTAGTCGCATCTTGTTTCTGAACAGCACCATTAATTACTTTATTTCTGCTGCCTACTGGTCTATGTTCAGATGTCTTATGTTCCTCTTTTTCTTTTTTCTCTGTACATCTCCTCTTTTCTTTCACCTCCTCCTCTTTGCCTTCTGACTTATCTTGAAGATGTCTTTTCAGTCTTGGATCCCGCTTACTAATTTCAGATACTTTTGTGCTTTCACATTCTTGGGTTTTACTATCTTTAGTATTGGGTAGCTTATTTTTTAAAGGGGATGGTGATTTAGATTTTGCTTCTGACTGGTCAAGTTCTTTCTTCTGTGTTTTTTCACTTGCTTTCAATTTTTCTTGCTTTGTTGAGTTTTGCTTTTCAGCCTGTGTTGTTTTGTTTGCCTTGGTATCAGACTGACTGGTTGTGTTTGGTGGAAATTCTTTCCTATGAGACTGATCTTTAGCATGGGAAGAATGTTGAGCCATCCGATTAAGTCGAGGATCTCTATTTACTATTTTCATATCATGAAGTGGAGGACTTGGAGACGGTTTGGTTTTTTCGGATTGCACAGCAGTCTGATGAGGTGGTTTAATTGTCATATGAGGTGTGGGAGACATGTGTTGCTTGGAAGGTGCTGGAACTGAAGCTATAGTAGATGACCCTTGCTGAACACTAAGAGATACGGCCTGAAAGAGGGAAAAATCCAGCATTAATCTGCATGGCAACTCCTACCCAAAGATGGTCGTATTTTGTCTCGAAACCAAAACTATAAATAGAAGTATCTTGAAAGTTACGAGATTCAGCCATTTAAATGAAAGTGACCCATTAATTGCTAATTACAAGCATTAAAATAATGCAGTACCATTACAAGAGATCAAATTGAAATATAATGCAAAATCAGTACTACAAAGTCAATACTGCAAAATGTGTAACTTAGGCACATGGTCTCATTACAGTGTTAGTTTTTCTATATATTCCACATGCTCAAGGCAACTAAGCTGCCAAGTATCTGATGCAAGTGTCATATTTCTACACTTAAAAGATCCTTTATCTCGGTATGATCAACTGTCAACCTAGCAAGACCTTCCACTACGGATGTAAAACAACACAGCTTAATCGCCACATTCAGATGGTGGCATCAAACCAACTTGACCTAGTAAGAAAACTGACTTGATTTCAAACGATTGGGCTTCCTTGTTCTATTACAGCAAATACAGTTGAAAAAGCCTGGCTTGCTGTGAGCCACAAGGAGAGGTGGAAGACAAGGATCATTTTGGAGAGAAGTTAGAAACAAAAAACCAAGAATTTCACTTTTTTTACCTCTATTTTAAGTGTAATTCTTAAGGTTTTTTGGTAACAAACACTGTTCAGGAACCACAGATCAACTGGCATTGCTCTAGTCTTAAAACAGCTACACTTGCCTGACAGGAGGAAAAAAATAATGTACTGCAGTTACCAGCATAGCCAAGTACTATCCGAAAGAAAGTGAGACCCAACTATAAAAGTTTCATCAGCTATCCTACTCACCAACTGTGCTTTAGTCTGTTCCAGCTCCAACTCTAATTTTTTTTGCTGAAGTTCTAACAACTGCTTTTGCTTTGCAAGTAATTGCTGCCTTATCAGTTGCTCCTGTGTCAAATTCTTTTGTATTTCAGGAACAGCTGGAGGAGTAGAGGCACCAGAAGTGACAGCAGAGGTAGGTGCAGTAGATTCCTCTGGCTAAAAACAGAGTAAGAAAAGTTACATTTAAAATCCTGAGGGAATCAACTAACTCCATCTCCTTTAACTGTTATCATGATCCAGTACTGGGACTTAGCTTGCATAGCAGTTATAAATTGCATTTTTAATGCAAAATATAACTAAAACAAAACTTTTGCCCCACTAGAATTTGCCTCCTATGACAGGTATATGTCATTTAATATAAATCCATCAATGTTGCAAAATCTAGAACACAGTTTTGAAATATAAAACCCAAACCCATCAAATATTCTGAATTCAGAAATTCCTCTTACCTGTCTACAAAGATCAGATACTTCATTCTTAATACACTAACTTGTCAAAAAGTAGCATACAATGAAAACTACACGTATTACCATCTGTTCATACAGTAGGCATAAAAACTTACCGATTTATTTAAAAACTTAGGATTCACATGGATGCTAGAAGTATTCACATTTGGGGGCAGAGGTTTAATTGGCCAAGCAGGATCTAATGAGTTGACTCTGACATCAAGTGCATACAGTTTCTTCAAAGGAAAAATATCATCCCATGTGGAGCGTAATTTAAATAAACTTTTCCTAGTATTTTCATCCACCTAAAACAATAAAACAATTCTATGGCTTGATAAGTTAATATAAAACAATTTCTTAAACTTTTCTGTAGAACTTAAGATTTAATACATTTTCTATTTCTAGCAACAGTTTGCCATTTCAACACATTGAACTTGCTATACAGAATTTATAAGCAGGGCAGATCACACATCTATACCAACGGAATCAGTAACAGAAGGTCAACTGTGGAATTGTAGTTTCAAGGCCATTTGAAGGTTTTATTGTGTATTACCATTCTCTGAGAATTTTCTTTCAACTTTTCCATTACCAAAATTCTCATTTTACTTGCTCAATTTCTGTGGAAAAAATACAGTAACAAAAATATTGAAAGGCAACAGCCTCCGAGACAATACATTGTTCAAGTCTTTGTGCTGAATGGAGTACAACAATGACAGACAAATCAGGAAACAAACTTTGTGAACAGAAAAGGTGTTTTGCTCAGCTGTTTAAGTCACTGAAGGATTTTTTTTCCAACAAATGCAACAAAAGGGGTATTAGCTAAAATGAAGTCAATTATATTTCAGTTCAGCTGCAAAATCAGACTCATCTGTGAGCCACAGAACAAGCAGCCTTGTACGGCCAGTGCCCATTTTATCTCTTCACAAACAGTTAGTTTGGATTACCTCATGACAGGTAAGTTAGAAATTTACAGTAAAGCAAAATTTAGTTCACCTCATACCTTGGGTTGTTCAATTAAACAACAAACATTTGAGGACAAGATCTATGCAGCTGTCCTAATGTCAATATCCCAATTCAATCATTAAGTACTGACTGCATAGATGTTTTTTGCTGCAGTTTTATTTTTAAGATGTTACAGCAAGACACAGAATAGTCTCGAAAGTTTGGAGGTTCTTTTGGGGAGGAGCAGGAACTTCAACAAAAATAATTCATACTTAGCTATTGGGGGGTTGCCTCTATACAGTTTTCAATGAGAGGGCATGAAGTTCACTGCAAGTGGTGCAGAAATGACTGAGCAAAAGCTTCTGGTATCATCAAGTGTCTAAAGATACCTTAGTAACCATTTACCGATAAAACAAAATTTGTAACAATGTCAGTGCTGGAATTCTACTTGCATCTTTTAACACAACCAATTACGCTATTAGAAAGTGACTGCCACTTTACACATTTAATTAATACACATTAATTACTCTTAGTTAGCTTAATGTACAATTAACCTATAAAACTGAAAATCTGTTATTATCCAGAGCTTCAGCTGCAACATTAAATGCAACTCAGTGAAAGAATAGTTGCAATTTAATAATGAAACATAAGTAAGTGTCTACCTATCTATCTGCTCTATGTACAGGATTCAGGTCTTCTATGGTCATTATTGCAAGCTATTCCTTGTTTCATCACGCATTTTACATCTGAAAACCATATATAAAGCATACTGGGATCTCAGATCCTCACTGATATGTATTGGTAAGATAAATATGCAAAAGCTCCATTCATCTCATTTATATGAGATGCACTTTCTTACAGCATACAGGAAACCACAGAAGCTAACCCTTCATTTCTGATCCAATTTAAACCCATTCAAGTCCAGCATTTACAAAACTGGACTTTAATTTGTTTTTCTCACTGAGGGATAAGCACAATTACCTCACTGGGTTTAAAGATCAAGAGAAAAAATTAGAAGATATGGCAGCCATTTTCAGTGTAGAATGAAATTAAAACACATATTTGTAATGTAATATAACAATACATTCTAAGACCCTCCCTCCCAGCATTTTTTTGAAATCACAGACCACCAGGAGAGAATCAGGTGTCAGCGCTACTCACTCTTCACAGTTTAAGCACTCATTTTGCACATCACGAACTACGTAAATCAGACAAATCTAACTACAAGAGAAAGGAGCTCCGAGAAATCAGCAAGAAACTGATTCCCAGTCTATTCTTGGCATAAAGACTATTTACTATCTTAAAAATAAACCTACAATTCATAATTAGTTGGTCTATACATTACAAAAAGCCTATCCAGGTAAGCAATTGGTAACCAAAATGCTGTTAGTAAAATCTTGCCTGGATAGGAAAATTACAGACCTTTATGAACCAAATTAAATTAAGTGAGACTTTGCATCTTTCAGCTAACATGTAGCTTACATGCTTGATAGCATCAGGAATAATCTTCCACAGTATAGATACAGTACTGAGATTTATAAAAACCAATCAATTTGTATAGTTCACCACCCAAGAAAACCCAAAAGTGAAAGCATGGATTTATTTTACCAGGAACAAATTTTGTTTAGAATACAGAACTTTTCTGAAAGTGTATATACCTTTTCAAATACACAAATAAATGTTGCAACTAGGTTTTTAGTAAATGCAGTAAGATATTCTCTTCCCACATTCTTGACAATGGAATCCATAAGGTACATAACAGGGAGCTTCTCTGATGCAGGAGCCTGGAGTAATAAGAAGAAACTGAGAAGTTTAGTACAACAAAAACATATTTTAAGCTTTTTAAATAAAGGGATTACCAATCCCAGAAATACAGACCTCTCTTTTTAGTTGCCACTATAAACACCAAGGGATCTGGCTTGGGATTTTTTGTGTATACAAAAACTTAATCTGGAAAATCGATACTCAGTTCAAAGTATAACGCAGTGGGTCTATCACACAAAAAAAGGAACACCTTAGGTTATTTTGTTTGCTTATCAAAGCTTTGGAAAAAGGGAAAAAAAAAAAAAAAGAAGAAAAAAAGAAGCCCACAAGACAGTATTGCCGCTAGCATACTGAGTGTAACCTTCCAAAACCCACTTCAGAAAGTAACTTTAAGTTAGCAGGAAACCATTGTTAGCACTTCAAGGAATTTGTTTTTCTGGTTTTCACCAAACACAAATCAGACTTCTGGCAAATAGCCCAAATCAGTGAACTTCTGTAGCTGTAGGCTGTATGTCGAGTATCACAGTCTTTTCATAAACTACACGCAGAATAGGTCGCAACTATTTCATTGTAATCCAAACGGACGGAGCAAGGAGTCCCATTCTCTCTTGGCACTTGTTGACAGTGAGAGTTCAGATTTCCAGAGTGCATGCAAAAATGCCGAGTCAGAACAAAGTTCAAAATCCAAACAAAACTCAATCAGCTAGCCAACCGGGGAAAGGCACAGACAAGCTCAGGAACTGCAACCACGATTTTCACGGAAGGGAGTCTTCAAGCTCTGGACACATCTTTGCTACAAGAGGAGGCTTGGGTTTTGTTTTTTGGGTTTTGGTTGTTTGTTTTTAAATCCATTTTCAAAACTTGTAGCAAGTTTGTGTGGTAGAAGTGTGGTGGTGCTGGACCACTACAGCGACTTCAAACGTACGCAAAGCACTAATGGCCCAAATCAAGGTGGTTTTAATGACCACCATTGGCTTTCACAAAGCAGAAGGCACAGCAAAGTTCCAGAGAACACCAGCAAGTACACAGACTTGTTGAAGAGGACAACGTGAAAGACAACACCACGAGCCATGTGTTGACCATGATTCCCTTAGAAGAGCATCCACTCGTAGTAAGTCCCATTCACCATCCGGTAAAAGCTCAGGATAAAACCAGAATTTCCCTCACTGCCCATTTTAAACAGGATAGGCTACTAGGTTAACTAAGACACCTTACGTCGCAGCCCCATTGTCCAGACAAGTGTGTGGAAGTGCTCTTGCTTTAGAACTTTAGACTTAACTCCTTCCCCTTTAAGGTGGTTCACAGAAAGACACCGAGTCAACAGTACTTTTATATGGGTGAACCATAATGTCTCCTTGCCCTTAAATGTGTATTTATTTACCGTAACCTGAAACTTAACATCAAAGAGGGCAGAATTCCTTGTTAGTTGGGAGGGGGACAGAGACGGACGTTACTGCCTTATTGAAAAAAAGTAAAAACAAGCAGGTGGTGTATTTTGTACATAAAAAGACAGAAAAATGCAGTTCAGTTAGCTAAAACTAATTGCAGCACATTAAAAGCCTATCTTACACTATGACGTAATACTGAGCTGTAAACAAGCTAATATGCAACAGTGTTAGAATAAAGGCATCTCTCTAGTCTCAGAAAGCAAAGACTGGGGTCTACAGCTACTTAATATTAAGATGTCTGTGGAATACTGGTTTCTTCTTTAAAGCAGTCTGCACAATGGCACATTAAAAACACTCCTCCAAGTTCTGAATGCATTCCTTTATAAAAAGTGACAGTGCACCATTTCTGACTTTTAAAGTCAGCTGTTAGGGGAAACAAAGAGCTGTCTCAGAAGCATCTATGCCCAAGAGCTCCTGACATAGCATGTTATATTCTTCTATTTCACCAACGTATGGAAGTAGCTCAGTATACTCAGCTAAGCTTCAAGTTTGAGACGCTGGGGAATTATTTAGTAGCAAAGGCACCGGAACAAGTTTAACTGTCACTTTCATTATGCATCAGACAGTTAAAAGTAATCATACATGGAAACACGGTTATCTAGTAAGGAAGCCTACTTCGAACTGTGGCACAGTATTAGAAGCTTAGCAGCCTACCCTGCTTCAAATATAAGCTACTCAGGTGTCACATTTTAAGAAGCATGACTTAAATACAGTTGGAATATTTAAGTCTTCTCTTCTGAAAGTGTTTGTTATGTCAAGATATCTAGCACATATTCCAATAACCACAAAAGGGAATCCCAGACTTGAATGTATTTTGTTTTCAGGGGGTCTATACAGCATCCCCTAGCAAGAAAGAGGCCCACATGACACTAACCAAAAGGCAGGGAGGCGCCGCATCATCACCAGAACACAGAAGAACGCTAACTCTGAGCTCATCATAAAAGACTTCATTACACAATTCCCACTGATCCTTCAAATAATGTAGGAAAGCTATTGTTGGAAATGAGTGGCTCTTTTTTATTAGTTTCCTAAAAGATTTCAAGTTTAAAACCGTATCTGGCAATTGAACCCCAAGACACAAACTTGTGCAAAATTTTTTTTTTTTAAAAAAAACAACCTTGTATACAAAATGGGTCTTGGAAACAAATTCTGCACTATACAATGGTAAATAAAACGACAAATACATATTTCACACTTTTTATTTACAAATTTTATAATACCAGTCACACATTTCAGAACCATTTATTAAATTGTAAAGCAGACCACTCAAGTTTTACACTAAACAAGCTGTCTCCAGGCAACACTTTTTAAAAGTGGCTTTGTAAAGGAGATCACTTTCCCAGAAACTAAAAACTTGCCTTGAATAAACCACAGTCACAAACAGTAACTAGGCAAAACTAACCATTGATACAGGATTTAAGACATCTTTTAAAAAAAAAAAAAAAAAAGAAAAACACACTTCAGGGCAGGTTCTAAATCACCCAGAAATGAAAAAAAATAAATTTGACAGCATTGATATTTATCACAAATCATTTTATACATATCCACTGCCCTTTAGGAGATATAATGGTGAGATCTATTAGATGGAGGTCACCTCTCCAAGGAATGGTGAAACTCAGCCACTGGCAGCATTTAAAACTAGACTGGAAGAGGTCTGTGGAACACTAAAAAGCCATCCTGCATTGATAGAAAGATAGATTAAATAACTTAAGAGATCCTTCCCTCCCCATCATTAGATAGTACAATTCTCACCATTATAAACCAAGATTTAAAGCCAAAGAAAAAAAGCCTTTGAACACCTGAGATCAGAGGGAGCAAGGGAAACAACGGGGGAGGGGTGACTGGCACGAACAGGGGGGAGGGATTGAAAAAAGAACCCTTTTCCTAAAAAATGCTGCTGTTAAAAAGGTGCTGTAAACCCCCATCCATGTGCTGTGGCTGACTGATGTCAGCAACTGCCTGGGTTGGGCTCAGAGGGAGCCTCCTCTTTCCCTTCTTTTTATATCATGTGCCTTTCAGACGCCATGTTAGGATCCTACAGGCTGCTGCAGTTTCTACAGTCAGAGAGAATTTCTTCTTCCCCATCCTCAACCAATAAACTTCTCTAGCCAAAAGAAATTAAACACACACACACACAATGCTAGCAGTACTCAGGGCACCGATCACCTGAAATCCAAACAGATTATCCCAAGCCCACAGAATTTTCTCTAATCAGGCAGAGCAAAACAACCCCCATCACCACCACACACGCTTCTCTATCCGGAGCAGATGATCACCTTTCACCCACAAACTTTTCTATAAGTAAGGGTGCCCACCCCCCGAAAAATTAATATCTCACAGGGACCGCACTGGGAAAATTGCCTTATCTTAACTGGTACTTAAAAGTCATTACATTGAGCCCTTCAGAAGTGGAAAATTTGCGTGCTATAAACTTAACCTTATTTTCATTCCTTTAAACTACCCCCCACCCCCCAAAAAAAATACCCCACCCAACCCTCCACAAAATCTCTAATGATCGCAATATTTGCCTACTGTCGAAATGGCTAAATGCAAAGGGTTTAGGCACTAGATTCGAGACACTGAATCCTGGCTCCGTGTAGGGGGAAAACCCAGCTACAAGGGCGAGGTGCTGCTGCCCAGTCACTGCCAGGCCGCCATGTTGTGTCTCGAATTTACACGGGGTTTAAATCGCGACCCACGCT
>VYZM01023096.1:92627-123240 GCA_013398915.1 Dromas ardeola
CCCCCCTCCCCCGCGCCTTCAGGCCTGCCCGCCGCCTCAGCGCTTCGCGGAGCCCCGTCCCCGGGGAACGGGGCTGTCGGCGCTGGGAGGGCGGCGAGCGGTGTCTGCCGGCGGCCCCCTACCACAGAAACGACAGAGAAAACAGCGTTCGTACTCGGTTCCAGCGAGTCGCACCGGTACAGGCCGCGGCGCTCACCTAGGCCCCTCAGCGGCCTTGTTCCCCCCCCAGGCGTGGTTGTTCCCTCTCCAGGCGTGGTTGTGCTGCAGCAGCCGGCAGGTCCGGTGCGCCCCGGGGGTACCAGAGTGCTGCTTGGTGCCAGTTGACCCAGGACACGGGATTTTCCCCACTTGACACGAATTCATTTGCTTCAGCAAGTGGCCGTGGCCTCCCTGCTTCTCTGATGCCCATATGTCTTGCGCCTTTTAACTGGTCACCCCTCACACCAGAGTTTCTAGGCCCAAACAGGGCAGGAGCAGCGTTTCTCCTTTTCACTACACTAGCAGGAGTGTGCTAGTACAGTCAAAAGTAACAAAACCAGCTCTTGGTCATGAGATTTGCCCAAAGGTACCTCTTGGAAGATAACTTGCTTGCAAAGTGTTTTAGAGTATAGCCATTCCTTCCCACCTGCAGCATATTACTTACTAACTGTGGCCAACTGTTGGTGTTTGACACGAGGCTGTGGGTGAATGCTTCGTTAAAATACGCCTTGAAAAACACATTCTGTGAGAGAATTTTTAAAATGCAAATTCTGTAAATATAGCAGAAAGATAGAAAAAAGTGAAAACCTGGCAAGTTTCTGGTAAAAACTGTTGTTCGCTGTTTCATCTGGATAAAAGTGTATTTTAGTTTCTGTATTCATGTGTGTAACCCCTTTCTGAAAAATGCGACTTTCAAAACAGGGAAGACGGTACAGGAAATGCAACAGCGCCTTTTGTTTGCCCGTTGAGTTGTATGTTCATGTTTGTTCCTGTGAGCCTTGAAATGCCTTACTTTGTACACACCACTTCGCCTTCACAGTATGTCACCACAAGATAAGAAAATGAAACTGAAGTTCCTGTCTCCGGCCGACCGAAGCGGGGACTGCAAGGCTTTTTCTTGGTGTAAATATTAGCCAGCTATTTGAAGACACAATGTCTGTGAAGAATATTAATTATGTACCAGGAATCAAGCCATAATGTAAACCCAGTTTATTTGGCAAAAGCAGTACATATTGTTCTGCTCCTAGGGGAAAAATGTGGGGGTGGGGAAATCTAGCTTCTCCTGAAACTGACTATATTTATAAGTTAGAATGCTCATTCATACTAATTACAGGAACAAAACCAATAATACGAGCAAAACTGCCTTGATGAGGATGTCATGTGGTCCGAGGCCACCCCCAAAACCAGATTTGCTGTTTACTGATCAGCAAAGGACCAAGCCTGATGCCAGGCTAAGCAGTTTGCTACCCTCCAGAACACACGCAGCTCCCTGAGACTGTGTACACCCTGCGTGCCTGAGTAGATCCAATATTTTAGTGTATTAGGAGTTTGTCTTTACTAGTCTTCCTGTGAAGCCAGAAGTGCCTCAGCAAGGTCTACAGGCTGTTAGTGAGAAGCTGACCGTGAGGCCCCCACGTTGATGAGTTGTGGGAACACTCCACGCTCTAAGCAATTCTTGAAACAGCTCGTTAAGAGAGGCACAGAAATGCCCATTTAGTCTATCCTTGGGCTCTCAAATGAAAAGGTGATTATTATTACAGGAATTTTGTTGTACCAGTGATACAGAGTGTGGGTTTATGTATGCTTGCAAAAGCACGCTTCATACATGTGTTCTTGAAACCAGCTCCTATCAAAATCATAGTTTTGCTGAAATTATTGGTTAGAAATGTTTCCAGCGCAGCTCTGTCCCACTGCTTCTTATCCCAGTTGATGTAGCTGTCAGTTAAAATTTGGGATTTTTTTTTTTTACAGATGCAGCAGGGGATTTTGCTGGTATAAAACCCACTGAAAAGTGGCTAGACTAGACTAGACCTACATGTAGCACACTTGGCTTGAGAATCACCAGCAACCAATAATTAAAGAAGTTTTGCTGGATAGTTGTGAAATTATAGTGCTACATGAGAAAATATATCAAGGTAAGAAGTCTTTCAAGAATTTATTACATTCCAAAACATCTGTAGTTGTGCTTGAAAATTCTCATACTTGTGTTTGTGCTTGAGCTGAATTTTCTTGGGAAATTCAATAAAATGCCTTTAAACTGTTTTGTAGCTAGGCAAGGATTAAAAAAAAAAATAAGATCTCTAGGCAACTAGAAATGTTCTTGCTGCTTTTCATTCTGCAAAAGTAAAAAAAAAATAATTGAAAATGCATCCTTTTTGACATGTTTGGAAAAGAAAAACACAGACACTAAAGAAACAAACACAGTGTAGATTTTTAAATATCAGTTTAATGAGATGTAAATTACCTCTCTGTATATGAGCTGAAGTCCTTTGTTCTCCAGCCGAGATTCACTTAAGGAAGCAGACAGTGTTTCTCTGTGGTTCCTCCCAAAGGGCGAAAAGCTTTATGCACTCCTCAAGCCTCCAAAGCAGCTCTTGCTGTCATCAGCCTCGCACTCTTCAGTAGCTAATTTGTAGAACAGCCTCGACTAGAAAGTTTGCCAATGTAGAAGAGCTGGTAAACCCTCCTAGAGACGGGATCCAGTTTAAATTGCTTTAATAATTATGTATTGCTTATATCAGAACTGCAAAGGATGTTTTGCTGTTGAAACTACATCTGCAGGTTTTTGCCAGCAAAGCTGTATTGATTGCTAAATGTTGTTATAGTCCTGGTATTGCTAAATCAGCAAAACTTTTTAAATATAAACCGGGCGTCTGTCGTCTGCCAGTCAGATTACTTCTTGGTTACACAGGTCTCATGCACCTTCGCTCACTTTTATTCACATTTAGAGTTGTGCCATGGTGACCTCTGACCAAATAACCGTAAGCTTTTTGTAACTGGATTATCTCCAGATATTTAGAGCTAAGCACCTAGGTTACTCCAAATGCAGAAAGCCTAGTTTTGTTTATAAGGTCGACGTGTAGGAAGCACTGGAATTACAGACTGGGGAAAGCCCAAAATATTGGAGTTTACTCTTCCGGTGTCTGGCGGTGGACAGAGCTGAATTGGAGATACGTGATGAAAGAACCATCTACTAACATTTCTGTACTTAGAAAATTCTGCATAATGTAACTATTCTAATATGGTTTGGGTTTCACAGCCTCAGAAATTCTTAAGACAAACTGAATATATTTAGGAAAGATAATTTGATAGGTGGATAATTAGGAAAAATTAAAATACTGACATACTGAAAAATATGTTTAGAATGTCTAGACAAATGTACTAACCTAAATTGCCCTTCAAAGCTTTGCAAGATAGTCCTGACAGCTTGTAATTTCTGTAACATTTTCGTTGTGATGGGTTCATCTTTACAAGAAGGCAGACGGACTACACACAGCAACAAGCCAGGATCAAAGGCTAACAATAGATAGGGAAGAAACTGTTGAATCCACATATTCCTGTCTTTGTCAATCTACATCAAATACCATGGCATAAAAACCAGATCTCTGAAATATTTTGGACAATATTATTAAATGCAGTATTGGGTATGCAGATATAACACACAAAGATGTGACAGTAGGCTTTTGGGAGCCACATATTTGTTTACATGGACTCTTAACTACCCGGGCTAGTAAGAGCCTGACCGCAGCAGTTTGTGTTCCTGGTGCTAAAGACTTGCGGAGTTCCCACAAAGGATTGTGTAATCTTTTGAAACCCTGTGCTGTCACAGCTAGTTTTTTACCGGTACCTGAGTTGACGTGTCGCCAACTCACCTTCTGAAATGACATCTTGGTGAGTCTTGGGAGATTGAAGGACTCAAAACCCAGATATATTTTACTCTGGCACTTCTGTGTCATCTTCAGCTACCCAGGTGGTTGTTTATTACTGTTCTTTTTTACCTGTGACTGGGTGACATTTTGCTGGGCAAAGTTCTGGGTTGCTACAGAAACTGTCTCTGCAAATCCATTCAATCAAGCAAGGTTCTGGTGACAAGACTCGTGCTTTCAGCAGGAACATAAATAATTCACATTTTTGCTGGCCTGCTTTCCGTGCCTTCCCTACAAGCAGGCTGGCAGCTCAAAGGAAAGCAACTGTGATTAGCTGGAACTCATACCTAGAGAGTTAAAGGTATGTTTACTAAAGTATATTATATTTTTAAAACATTGTGCTTCAGACCCCAATCTATTTTTTTGAGAGGAGCAACACCAGCAAGCCTCTTGGTCAACTGTTTTTCAGAAAAATAACAGGAGACTCTTAGTTTAACCAAATCCGCTCCTATCATATTGCATCATGCTCCACCAGTTGTCCCTCGCTGCAGTGCAGCCTCCAAGGAGGCAGCTGGCTCTCTGGCTGATAAAGCACGCAGTCATGTCACACCGTGGAATTAACCTGGAAAAGATCCCCTGGTGTTTCCGATTTGCCTGGCTGTCCCTACCCCCGGGGAGCAGCAGCCGTTGGCACAGATATCGCTGGGTAACCATAGCGGTGAAGGACTCACAACATTTAGGCGCTGTTTATGCATGGTGCTGTAACTGCTCATTAAAACTTGACGTTAAGCTGTATAATTACTAAGATACTTCTACACATAAATTCAAGAGGATTCCCTCTGTACGAGTTGTAAACCCTTCTCAATCTGACTTTTCCCGTCTGTGCAAACTACCAGTTCAGTATTTAAGCCATCCCTCTCTCAAACATGCTTCTTCAGATCTTGAAGTTCAACTTTTCCTTCTGCAACAGCAACATCCGCTTTTACAACTATTTTCAACGAATATGGAATGGATGTCAATGAATATGGGTTGGATGGCAATAAGTATGGGATGAATATCAACGAATATGGGATAGATGGGAATCCGCAGCAGTGTTTGGGCGAGCCAAGTTCTCATCCACCTTTAGCAAGTCAATCGCCCAAGAAGGTTGTGAGTAAATTCCCTGTAGTTAAATAGTATTTAGGTTGTATTTGCATTTAACATGCCTGCAGCTAGCCTGGCCTCTGCTCAAGTCATGGACTGACCTTTTTGTTATGTTACAGTGTGGTCTGATAAGAAGCACGCCGTATGGTATGTAATCCATGTAAAAACAAAAAAGTCCTTTAGCACGTACACGTCATTTGTCTTCTTTAGTGGTCAGCTGCATCTGGGGGAGGTTGTGGGTGCCAGATCATTGTGCTGCCACCTGAATTACAGCCCCTCCTGCCTCCCCTATCCCCATCATAGCTGCGTCTGTCTGCAGGATATTCTGTATTTTGGTGCTTCTCTGCGTTGCACCAGCTTACTAAATGTTTTGAAGTTGGTGTGGGAGAATGTATCTGCTTTTCCTAGATCCCTTTTTAGAAATGTTTCTAGGCTGCCAGCTCTGTGGAGTAAACTATAAAGAGACTGAAAAGCTGTAGACTTCTGGTTTAGGTCTCCACTCTGAACAGCAACAGCACATGGATCTACATCAGGGTAAAGACCTATTCCAGCCACCTCCATGAAACTGCCATTTCTGCCACAGAAAGCAGTTGCAGGGCATGAGGGGTGATGGAAGGCACGTTGTGATCCATTTTACTTCCCAGATCCTTTTGGGAAAACCAACTGCTCACCAGCTCCTCCTCATCCTGTATCTGTGTGTCTGATCGTTCATGCCATAGTGTACGACTTTGCGCTGGTCCCCATTGAGTTTCAGTCTTCAAGACATCACTCCGGTTGTCAAGTTTGTTTTGAATTTTAATCCCATCCTCTATTGTATCGTAGCCTTTACGGTTTTGCACTATCAGCAAATTTCATACGTGTATTTTCTATTCCATCATCTGCATCGTTAGTGAAAACATTGAACAAACTAGGATAGATCCCTGTAGCCAGTTTTCTGCGTTGAAAATTTGTGAAACCAGATTTGTGCTGACCCTGTAGGAGTTTCAGCCAGTTTGTTTATGAGAATGCACCACGAGACAAAAATTTCACTGAAGTCTAGATATCTGGTATCTACTGCTTTTACTTATTTATGAGTCTTGTTAGCCTATCATAGAAAGAAATTTGATTGCAATTTCTACCTGATATAATTTCTACCTGATGAATCCATGGTAGCTGCTACTCCTCTCCTTTTTTTTTTCCAAATGCTTACAAAGAACTTTTTATCTGCTCCAAATTGAGGGAGCTGAAGATGGCTGGTCTTTAATTTGTTAGTTACAACGACTAGACACATCAGATCCTGCTTCTTATTGATGGTATCAGTGTCACACATCTTACATTAACCCACTAGAAATGCTGGAAGAGATTTACATAATGAATTTACAGCCTGCACAACTGCATGCTTGCAGCGAGCAAGGATCTGACTAACAGAGAAGCATCTGACCTTTGCACCAGCACTTTAAAAATCAACTGGGAAAAAAAAAAAGGCAATGCAAACATCATGCTCTGAAAAGGAAGAGCTGTTCCTTAACGTGGTTATGGAAGCAGACCTGAGACAGACTGCTGCAGGGGCATCGCTCTGTTCTGCCAGGGAATCACCGATAAATATTTTTGGAGCACAGTTACAAAACCAGTTTTGCACCAACCCTATAGAAGTTTCAGCTGCTTTGCTTATGGGACTGTTATGTGAGACGAAAGCCCTACTGAAGTAGACATTTTTAATGCTTTTTTCCTCTCCAAGTATCTTCTTACCCATACAAGGATTTCTATTGGTTTGATAAGATTTTTTTCACATAAGTGGATGTTGCCAACTACTGATGCTTTGTTACCTACTGTGGAAAAGAAAAAAAAAGAAATTGACATTTTGGCAAAGATTTACAAGGGATTTAAAAAATATATATTTATTTTGGGTTTGTTGTTTTTTTTTTTTAATTAAAAGCAAAGCTTCAGATTTTCTTTAACAAAAGCACACTGTCCATCAGAAAATGCGTGGTTTGACTGTGAGATGCAAAGTAGTTTTCCCCGAAGTCAGTAAGTACGGTGGGTGGTGTTCTTTCTTTCTGGCTCTTCAGTTAGATTAGAAGGAAGTTCCGTGAAGTGAACTTGATACTGCTCCTCAGGGCATTCTTCTGTGAAGAAATGTCATGATTCTTGGCTAAAAATCTCTTCTCACTTGCCTGTAAGTGTCAATTTTGGGGGTTTGGCTTACACGACTAGCCCAACGATAGCTTCGTATTGCGGTGAAAAATCTTTGTATGTGTACTGTATTGCAAAAGGTTCCCAGCACTTCTCTTGAGAAGAGAAAATCTGGTCTCAGGATGGCATTTTAACTCTTTCTTACATAACACAGCAGCGTTCCAGCAGCATTAGCACTCACGGGACCTTGAGTAGGGGCTAAACCAGGCACCCTCTCTTTTCCCACTCCCACGCTGGATGGTTTGTGCTGCTGTACATCTCCCTACCGACACATCTCTTCCCTTGCTCATTTTCAGTCTGCACAAGAAAACCCATGCATGGGTCAGAAAACAATTATTTTTTGCAGTGACCTGAGCTTCTGCGTTCATTAAATAAAATTGTTGCTGGCTCAACTGCAGAAACGCTTCCAAGAAACTCATCTCTCCTTATCCCACCCGGGGGAGCCCTCCTGTATATAAGAATATAAAAAATGTAAAAACCAACACTAGGACTCTGCGGCCACTTACACCGGAGTAACCATGTAGAGGGTGGGGGGACCGCAGCATTATCAGCACATTATCTCGTTACCCGGAGTAGGCTCTTCCCTGATTCTTCAAACAGGATTTTCCTGTTACTGTGTGTGGGCTGGAAGGTTTAACTACAGTCTGACTCTTCCTACTGCTATGGTTGTAATTGTCTCACAGGAATCTTTATGGATATTGAGTAAGGAGGCATAAACCTGCTCGGTAGAATAGTATCAGTGCTCTGCAAACCCAGTCTTTCCAGGGGACACCTGTCATCATCAGAAACCAGCCAAGTGAGCAACTGCCCCCCTCAACCCTTTACATTAAGGAACAGTTTTTAACTTAAGCCTATTTTGTATCTTGTAAGAAGATTAAAAGAATTAAAGAGAAACCAAGTGACCTGTTTAGTCCATTTAATATTAAGCATATGACACGTAGCTTCATCTTATACAGGGTTAGAATAAGCAGAAGGACACGATTATACGCCTTTTATGCTGCTCTTGAGGACTTCCAAGCTGGAATACCCTGCCTGCATCCGTCTCCAGAGCATCCCCAAAGCTTCGTAGATGCATGTAAATGCCACCATGCACAGTTCTTGGAAAAAACATCCTATTTTTGTTGTAGCAGAGTAGTTTCCTCTTCAATATATGAAGAGGAAAGCTACCTTGGCTGTGCTGCAAAGGTTTTGAGGAGGTGGAAAGTGCCTGGGCGGTGGGTGGGCTGAGACATGTGAAGCCATGGCACCTTGGTAGACCCTGCCTGAGGGCTCCTGCACAAGTGAACCAGCACTTCCTTCATCGGTGGTTTGAGTAGACCCCGCTTATCACATCAGTGCAATGGTGGCATGTTATTTGTGAGGGACATGGAAGGGACAGAGAATATGGCCTTGAAAGAGGGGCCCTGCAGCAAATCTGTGCCTGACAGCCCGCTATCCAACGCTGCAAGACAAAATGATAAAAGCACGATGACTTCTTCACATAGTGGTGGTGCCCACAGCCCTCGCCTTTCCAGCTGAGCCCCAGTAGTGCTGAACTGAAGTGTAGACTTTTAAAGGACTCCATGGGCACTACAGTAAAGCAAATCACTGGCAGAACTCCGTGGGGATGTTTAAAGAAGGATGCACAGTGTTCTTCTTCAAGACCATCATGAAAGTCCTGGGCTAATTCCCAAGTGCTTTTACAATCCACTTGCCTGAGTTGCTGGCAGGGAAAAAAACTCCAACTACAGTTTAGCTGCATGGTTTAGGAACATACGGCTGCCTGATATCCCTGCCTGCTTGCAGCACTGTGTTTGTCCAAAAAGTACTTACAATAAATATTGTCAATCACAAACAATCCGTAATGAATTAACAAACTGTTCTCTTTACATTGGGAGCAGCTGGTATATTGGGATATACTGTGAGAATCAGCGTTTGGGGATGTGCCCAGTGAGATATGAACTGGGACAGGTTACTGGCCTGGTCACGATCAGTTCTTGCTTTGAGTTGGGTTTATGTGAGGCAATACTGGGTTTGGGTAGTTTGGCATAATTTTAAACATATTTAGACAAAGGATGACAGTTGTGTATTTCTGTGTTTAATTAACCACTTCATTGCTGTGAAAGGAGCCAGAATCTAGCCCCATGATAAAATCGACCCTCGATAATCCGTATATATATAAATATATGCTCTATAGTTTGTATAAATAAGGCTTCAATTTCAGTTAAGTCAATAAATTAGCAGGCTCAGATTATCCAGTCACCAAGTTAATGCAGCAGATAACCCAAATATCTACATACTGATGAGCTGGTGAACTGCAGAAGAACTCAGCAGTAAGCAGGCGCATTAGCAGGTTGCCCAAAGAAAATCTTTTTAAATTCTCTCTATCTGCTTTTTCATCCTGTTAGCAGAAATTCTGGCTTCTCCTTTTGCCCTTTCCCCCCTCGCTGCGTCCATCACAGGAATAAGGAAGTACACAGGTACCTGTTTGTTTCACTCACACTACGTGAAACGCCGCAAAAATTGCACACTAGCACCTAAATAAGTAGAGAGGCAGCAAATATGCCTTGTTCAAGCTCTGCATCTGTTACAAAGGGCCCCATGCTGCAAACTTTGCGAAGACACAAGCATTTAAAAGGGCAAAAATCAGACTAATTAATTTAGCCCAACGAGTTAGCTCTGCTGCGGTGCATTATGAGTCTTTCTCCTTTGCCTTGCCCTTTTATTGCTCCTTACCTCTGTACTGAGCACGTGTAAATGTGATTGATCAGGAGAGCAACTTGATGCTTCCAGGCCGAAGTTTAGCAATGGGTTTAAATTCAAATCACTGTGTTCTGCAGTTCACTCTTGCCTTGTAAGTGTGCAAATTAATGCACTAAGCATAGGGCAGCGGAACGCCATTTTCGGCAATTAACTAAGGAATTCATGTTATAATTCTGCAAGACACCTAAAAGCAGGCAAATTCATTTTGGGGGTAATAAACATATATAAAGCTATTGGCTCTCTGGTAGAGTCAGCAAATCTTTGAGGTGGACCTACCTCCAGTTTTCCCTTGCAACAAATGTCCCAAAACACAAAGCTCTTAACTTCACAAATCAGTTTTTGTTAAAACAGAAAGGAATACTTTTTTTAAAAAATAGGGAACACTTCAAGTAAGGCAGAAGAGAAACAGAATTTTTCTAAACTACTTGTAGGGCAGGTTCTTTCTTTCAAATCTTTCTCTCTGTCCCATCCTGCTCTTAAGATGGTTCACCCAACTCATCGTGCTTAAATGCACCAAAGAAAAGCATCTCGTCCCCTTCCATGGGTCCAACTGTGGCTGCAGCATCCACGACAAGACAGAGGCAGCTTTCCTCCCTAGTGCCAAACAACACCCTGTGTTCCAGGGAACATGATACATAGGAAAAATGAGCAGAACAGGTACGACTCCTGCGGGCTGAAAAAGGGAGCCCGATGGCTGTGGCTGTTTGGTGGTGTGGCTGCAGCAGCCGGTTAGATGCTCTGCGTAATTGCCTACTTTGTCCTGTTTCCAACTGGCTGTGTATCCAGGTAGGCGTGCATTATAGGCGAATGTATTTGGCAGTTGTGCGTCTTAGAATCATAGAATGGTTCGGGTTGGAAGGGACCTTAAAGATCATCTAGTTCCAACCCCCTGCCCTGGGCAGGGACACCTCCCACCAGACCAGGCTGCTCAAAGCCCCATCCAGCCTGGCCTTGAACACCTCCAGGGATGGGGCATCCACAGCTTCTCTGGGCAACCTGTGCCAGTGCCTCACCACCCTCACAGGAAAGAATTTCTTCCTAATATCTAATCTAAATCTCCCCTCTTTCAGTTTGAGCCCGTTACCCCGTGTCCTATCATTACACTCCCTGATCAAGAGTCCCTCCCCAGCTTTCCTGTAGGCCCCCTTTAAGTACTGGAAGGGGCTATAAGGTCTCCACGGAGCCTTCTCTTCTCCAGGCTGAACAACCCCAACTCTTTCAGCCTGTCCCCATAGGAGAGGTGCTCCAGCCAGTCTTGTGTTGACTTACACAGGTGAATGAAGGCATATGAGCAAATCCATATTTATAATTTATAATTGGCTACATTGTCAGTATTGCAAAATAGATATCTATCGTGATCATTTTACTGGGGATGTTCCAGCCTGTGCAATGTAAGGGATGTAGGTGGTCGCTTTGGAGACAGACGCAAGAGGCTGGTGATTTCTCACCTGAGCTTCCCTCTGCCATCAGAG
This sequence comes from Dromas ardeola, assembly GCA_013398915.1. Taxonomy (NCBI): domain Eukaryota; kingdom Metazoa; phylum Chordata; class Aves; order Charadriiformes; family Dromadidae; genus Dromas; species Dromas ardeola. The sequence continues at coordinate 104,002 of VYZM01023096.1, forward strand.
TTTGTGACCCAGGTTGTGCTCTGATGGGGTAAACGCATCTCGTGTCCCATGTATGTGTGGCATAGAAAGGGTGAGTGCACAAACACGAATCTCACAGAGCACATTACTGACCTCATTTACCCACAACTTCACCAAACTGATTGAAAACAAAGCAATGCTCTATATTATATATGACGTAGGCTGCAATTTCAGTTAACTCAATAGATTAGCAGATTCAAATTATCCAGTCACCAAGTTAACGCGGCAGATAACCAGATTACATAATGAAAGAAGTAATTCTTTTTTTTACCCTTATCATAGAATTTAATGAAGGTCTAGTTTTCTTTTAACCAGAAAACCCAGCTTCTATTTAGCTAATGGTTTATTGACATAGTTAACGTCACACTGTCATTACTGGGCATAGGTGACTGTTGAATATGAAGTGCATATTTTGGTCTTAGGCCATTTAAATGACCCAAGCAGACAAGAACTGTACCCGTGCTCAGCTCCATCAAGTACAGTTACACAGACGCCTGTGCCACATCTTCTTTAAATCTCCCTGTTAATACATGGCAGCACTTGGATGTTGTTCTTTGCCAGCACTATGCAATAACACAGAATCTTTTCGAAGAACCAAAATGTAGATGGATGATGGTTGAATCATCTCCAACAGCGGTTTTCAAATAGCACTGGCTGTTTCACTGGGAAGAACACACCAGTGACAGAGCGCTTTCCGTTTTTAGTCACTATAAAAGATACAGTTCACCCTCCTCCTCTCTGACTGGCTTAACGACACAATAAATACGACAGTAGAGTCCTTAGTATCAGAGCAGATATGCCCTAACCCACTGTCCAAGGTGCAGATCCAGCTTTAACTCATGCTGTCAGTTAAAATGTCTTTAAAAGTTTTGTTAATTTTATACTGACACACTTAATGCGATTACAACTACTGTCTCTCTGTGCCAGTCACTTTCTCTCAGATCAGATATCAGCTACCACCTGTTATAAAACTCCTATGAACTCCATACCATGGATACTTAATAATTCAATGGAAATGTGGTCGCGTGCCCACACCTAACTGGATCCAAACCCCTGTGCTTGGGGACCCACTAGTGCACGAATCCGGTAATACAAATGATGGAACCAGCCTCACACGAGCAGTGCGCACACACTAAAAATAAGACATGCTTTCACTGAGGAAAAGTTAAAAGTAAAAAACTCAGGCAGCTGTTTAATTTTTTAGGGTCTGTCTCCTTAAAGTTACTCGGGGATTTTCCCAAATTAGGTGTTCTTCCATCGGGGGAAAGGCAGAGAGTGTAAGGGCCTTGGTTGAGAAAACTGGCTTCTGGTTGAGATTGCAAATGCAAGACCTACATCGGTATCAATTTTGTTGTATAAAAATAATTCAGATTTCTCCAGCTCACTATCTCCTTACATCCCTTCTTTTCTTGTCAATCACTGTCATATTCTCAGCATTTTTAAAGCACTCCAGATTTTTACTGTGAAGGAACAGAAGCAGTAATAAGAGTTCATCTTGTTATCTTTTGACCTAAAAAACACAAGGCTGTTTGGCATTTTATAAGAGGACATTCCACTGATAGCTAAACAATTCGAGTTTTCTTGTTCCAGTTATCAAGGGGCTTTTTAAACGCCTCCCATGTTCTTCTCTTTGTGTGCGAGTGAATATTCAGGCTTGGCAATACATGGTACGCTCTTAATTTTGGTTGTAATGTTTCAGGGAAGGGTGAGGAGAAGAAGGAGAGAAGTGGCGTCATCACTGCTTTAAGTCAGTTCTTGGGCTCCTGGCTACTTGTGTTCAGTTCGTTTTCTGAAAGATACAGTCGCTCTGTGCACTGCTTAGCACCTCCACTGCTTTAAGATTGATCTTTGTGTATTTAAAAAATGGCATTTTTCATACACTTGGGTTTTGCACCATCGATTTGTCTTGGAAGACTGACATGTCTGCCCCAAGCCAGCCATGACCAGTCAGCAGAAGGGCAATGAATGGTATTTTCGTTTTTTGCTGTTGGACCAATATGTACCAATATGTACTTCCTTCCTTTGCCATAGAAGCTGCAGCATGTGTTAAGTAGAAAAACAAACCCTGCAGTAACTGCGAAGACTTCTAACCATTACAGTCCCAGCTGGTTTTAACGTTTGTCTTACTTCAACTCAGTAGAATGTCTGGAGTTTATACAGCATTTGCATTGATGTTCTTACTATAGTAAATCTCTTTCCCTTGGCTTCTCACAAGACGAAACATCTCCTTAGCACTGCTGCAAGGCAGAGACAAGACATCTGCAGGAAAGAGTAGAGCTTGTTTTGCTGATAAGAAGCTTCTTTTTGAATTACAGAAGTAGCCTCTCCTCTGAGCGTGCGTTCTCTTCAGACATGTCACAATATTCCTGTTACTGAAGCCCATCCTGTCGGTTCCTTCCGTGTTGATTCTGGCAGAAAGCTCATCCAAATCACGTAAGTGGTGACAAATCTCTGCTCTAAGAAAGAAAGATCCCACTGGGAAAGCTGAGCATCGCCATTAAAATGTTCCACGAAAAAACCCATCATGTCGCACAGGTATTTTCCTTGTCAAAGATTTTGCAAAATTCTGTGCCTTGACGAAGCAAATGTAATTGTCGCTATCCAAAGGCACTGCATTTCAAATCTGGAAAATTATTGGCTCTTTTACCCCCCTGATGTCATTTAGCTCGTTCTACCTTCTTTCCTCTTTCTGTGTGGGATAATATCTAAAAAAGACTTGGTTCTAGGAAGGCACGATGGCTATACAACTGGTATATGGATTATGCACCATTTCGCACTGTATCAGCCGGGTCCAGTGACGGGCAAGACCAGTGAGTGAGTTATAATACTGTCCAAGAGGTGAACAGGAATGTCTTGCTGGCAGAAAGGAATTAACAACAACATAGCTCTGCAGTCTCCTATTTGTCAGCACCCCCGTCAGGCTGTGTAGCCACGGAATATGCGGCTCTTTAGCCAGACGCTATGTTTTCAGAGTCAAAGTTAAACTAAACTAAGCCACTCTGAATAAGAAAGAGCATTCAACCTGCTTTACCTAAGCCCCTGCTCTATTCTGTAGAGAAAGGATAAAACATGCAACTGTAAGAACCTGATGAAAGAACTGATGTTCTGTTTTCAGACACCTCCTCCATTTCATCCCTTGAGGGTCAGATGTCGTACTGCTGAGATTTCAGTGGCATTAGGGGCTCGCCCCAAAAGGCAGTGAAATACAATCCGGTGGAGCACTGCAGTATCTACCTTCCAGCTGAATCCAAAACTTGGATCCAGAACTTCTTGGGGCCCTGGGCTCGTTACGCTGTGGGAGCAGAGTTAGGTGCTTTGACATGCAACACAAAAACAGTCTCCTGTTTAGGGAAGAAACCACTTTAAGTTGATACGTCAAGTGGGAAGCTGCCTACAAGATGCTGGAGAAGCTGGGAACAGGAGCATTTACTGCCAGGACACACTCAAGGCACAGAGTTAGGGCATACAAACAAATCACTGCAAGCCCTACAAAACCAGAAGGGTTTGTGTAGATGGCAGAAAAGATCTTTATAGGGGACTGTGATCTGTGAGACAGGTTTTCATAGGCAAATAGACTTTTGGATGGCAGGGGTTTGTTACTACACAAAAAAGAAAATTCTTCGTTTTAGTAGATGGAACCAAAACCATGTTAGGAGTTGAACTACATTGTAAGAGTGAGGGCATCAGTGGATATAATATCACAAATGTGAATGAATTTGGTCTTGATAACTACAGACCTGCAATGCAGTTTTAGGACATACATTCTGTATAGCTTGGCTCCATTTAGCAAAGCAAAAAATATTCTTATCAAGATGATGCTAGAGGATGACCTTCCCACACCTAATCTATCTGTATTATGGTCATTGTATTATGTATATATGTACATATATGTATTATGGCCATTGCATGAAAAAACAAAAGCAAACCAGAGTTTGCCTACTCTGAGAAAAGGTTAAGGGCTAAATCACTGACGTAATTTAACCTCACTTCAGGGAATCGAAAGCTAGAGCTTGAACTGAATGCAAGTAATTAATCCCAAAAATCAAGAATTCATTCATTTAACCCAAACAACACACAGCTCATTTTTTAGCAACTTGTTATAATTCAGATTAACAGTGATGTAGCTCAACCCTTTTCTCTAGGAAAAAGGCTGTAATTCATTCAAAACTGATAAAACTGAGACAAGTTCAAGTCAAAGCTGTTGTCCGGTATCACCAATCCAAATCCTAGAGGACAGGTAACAAGTAACAAAGGGCCTGTACAGGGGAGGCTAAAGGGCTAGAGAGGACTCAATATTTCACCACATCATTGCAAACAGGAAGAGGTTATTTCATAAATCATGGGTCATTTCCATAACTTGAAAGCCTGTACGTATATGAGCAGGTCATTACGGCAAAGTCACAAGATTTTCCATATTATTAACCTCAAGCGGAGCGCAAGTGCTGGGCACACTGAAATCCTACAGAAAGCTCTATACAGTCTGGTGTAGACTGGAAACTGTTCCAGAAGAGCCACAGCATATGCTGGTGTCATGAACACACCCCTGTGTCTGCAATAACCTTGTCTTATCCTCCTGACCCTCTTCCTCTAATCCCTTAATCATTCTTGTGGCATTTCTCTGCGTTCAGATACATCAAACACCCTTCTTGCACTGTGGACACGGGTTTGGAAACTGGTTCAAACAGCTTGATCCCTGCAGAAGGGGAGGATGCAAATCCTACTCGTGTTTGGTATTGCCTGTGTTTTGTGGAAGAGAAAGCCAGAGGTGATCTGCTGCGTGTAGCCATGATGGAAGATGCCTCTTCTATCTTTTGCTTGAGTTAGTCACTAGGTTACTCTATTTCTGCAAGCAGAGAGGAATGTTACCAACAGTAGTAGCTACTAAGGTCTCATCTGTGCTATACTTGTGAAATAATTCAGAATGAAGACTGCTGGTACTCGTTTTTTTTGGAAAATTAAAGAACTTTAGACAGAGATTGCATTTTGAAAACATAGTTTCTGAGTGGTAAATACGCTGAAATCAACGACAGGAATTTTTGTTCAAACCTTTTCAAACTACTTCAATATGTGTAGGAGAATTCTCAACAGAACATCTAATACAGAATATAAATCACTATATATCAGGACATGGTAAATTTTCCATCATCACTATCTACTACCTTTTATTATGTACAGCTTCCTAACAGATCTCCAGTCAACAACAGCCTGAACTACTTACACGTGTGCAATTGGTCCCATGTGGAATCCCACTGATTTCAGAAAAGTTAACGACTGTCTACTAATTGCAGAAGTAACTGTCACACTTTATGACATTATGAAATCAGATCTATAAAATCTATTAAGTGCCTACAGACCTTTAAAGACGAGGCAGAGTATTACCCAATATTAGTAACACCAGCCCGTAGACACCGCAGATGAGATGTATCTCAGGTAGATGTGTAGGTTAGAAGTCAACCTTTGAGCGAGTCTAACCTCTGCTCCCTCTGTAGTCAACAGAAAGGAACAGACGTCTCAAAAGACAAATTAGTCTTCCTGTAACACAAGCACGAGAATTGAGCCCATTCCTCTATAATAGTTACTCCCATAATTAACTGTCTGGTCATTAACTGTCTCACATAGTGGGACTCCACATGAGAATAATTGTACACGCAGAAATGTTGTTTGGGATCAGGCTCCTGCTAGCTTGTGTTCTGTAAACTCAGATTCCTAAATGAGGATGAGAGGTACTGAAATCAGCCTTGGGATGTGTGGAGTCCTCTCCACGGAGCGTAAGGAAAGCCTCAGCACAGACCGGGCATCTTTTAGGTGTCTCAGGCTCGGCGAGATGAATTCCATTCACTATCAGTGTCTCAAGTTCCAGTCCCTAATAAATGCTAGAACACTGACAACTCATTCACAGCGTTATGTCTTTCAAATACTTTGGTCCTCGACTGAAGTACCAAAGGACATGGACCTGTTGGAACGGGTCCAGAGGAGGGCCACAAAAATTATCAGAGGGCTGGAGCACCTCTGCTATGAGGACAGGCTGAGAGAGTTGGGGTTGTTCAGCCTGGAGAAGAGAAGGCCCCGTGGAGACCTTAGAGCCCCTTCCAGTACCTACAGGGGGCCTATAGGAAAGCTGGGGAGGGACTCTTGATCAGGGAGTGAAGCAACAGGATGAGGGGGAATGGTTTCAAACTGAAAGAGGGGAGATTTAGATATTAGGAAGAAATTCTTTACTGTGAGGGTGGTGAGGCACTGGAACAGGTTGTGCAGAGAAGCTGTGGCTGCCCCATCCCTGGAAGGGTTCAAGGCCAGGCTGGATGGGGCTTTGAGCAGCCTGGTCTGGTGGGAGGTGTCCCTGCCCAGGGCAGGCGGTTGGAACTAGACGATGTTTAAGGTCCCTTCCAACCCAAACCATTCTATGATTCTATGGTTCTATAAGTAGTTCCCAAACTCAGACCTGTCTTCCTAAATTTAATTATACAGTTTGGTTATTTTCATCTGGAAGAATAATGTCAAAGTGAAATAAACAGCGAGGAAAAGCTCAAATGAAAATCTTTGTTAAATACTTGATTTCTTATAATTATTAACTGAAGTTATATCGAGGATTAGGAAATAAAGGAACCACTAAGGCCATCACGCTCAATATTCAGCCTGTGAAGTGTTTTAACATTAAAGCAATGTATAAATGGTCGTACAGCCACCCTCTGCTGGTAGAGACCCACAAGTACAGTGGACCGGCAGCTAGAGCAGTCTCTCTAATTTCAAAGCTAATTTCAAAGGGATCAACCCCTCTAATGTGCATTTTGCAGCACCGTGTAGTATTCGGCTACACTGAAGACTTCAGAGGTGCGACCTGCGCATTGGGCAGCTGGGGGATGGAGGGACCGAGACCCTCTCTCTGCCCGTGAGCGTTACAGGGTGCTGGGGTTCTGCCATGGGGGAACGCTGCCATTCCCTCACCCCCCGTACAGCTGCACCCAGCCCAGGGTTAAACCTACAGCCACATCCCTAGGAGAGTCTGCGACGGGGAGAAGATAGGAGGAGAAGGATTTATGACTGCGAACACGATCCGTGTTCTCTTTGCTGCTCTGCAGGCAAAACAGCTGGGCTAGCGAACCACAAACCCTGCCTGAACATTGACTTTATAAGTACGTGCATGCATTCATTTTATTTAAAACTAAATGCAAACATAATGTTCCTGTTTTGAAAATCAGGGCTCCTTTTATTATTTTTACTGTCTTCTAAAGAAATACCACAGAGCCACTTAGTGTCTTGGACTTCGAAAAGTGAATATATTCAGTGATGCCACAAAATCAGATGTGTAAATGGAGCTGAGTAGTTAAAACTGATATTGCATGAAGGTTCAGGAAGTTACATTTTATCTACAGATGGCTTCCAAGATAATCCTTATTAAAGGGGGAATGGTAGTCAACTACATTTAGTAGTGCATTAAAATGGGGGGAACCCTACAGAAGTACTGTTAAGTGTTTGAATCTCCTCTTTAAAATGTTGTTGATGAGTTTTCCAAGGATTTTTACACATAATACCGTAGGTAAAGAAGTGTAGAGCCACCTTGACATTGTGAGCTCATCAGGGCTTTTTTACTTAGTGGAGGACTTCAAAACCCTAATGCAAGATTACAATGATAGGACCACGGAAGAATATTTGATCGTGATGCCACTGAAGAGAAGACCAAGTCACATAAGGTGGTTTGTCAAATTTAGCAGAGGTCACATACAACTCTAGAGAGGTATTTCTCGGGCCTTGTCTACATTAACGTCCCCTTTATTACAAACTACCTAAGTGTTGAGAGACATTAGTTGTTTGGCTTCGATAAGTAAGTTTTAATTAGAATAAATTACTTAGGTTTATAACATGGCGTGATTTATGCTGTTTGCCTAACTTTACATGGCATGAATAGCTAGAAGATTTGCTGAAGCCGTTAGGCCGCATAATTTTCTCAGTAATTTTCATAGAATCACAAAATAGTTTGGGTTGGAAGGGACCTTTAAAGGCCATCTAGTCCAGCCCCTCTGCAATGAGCAGAGACATCTTTAACTAGATCAGGTTGCTCAGAGCCCCGTCCAACACAACCTGGAATGTTTCCAGGGATGGGGCATCTACCACCTCTCTGGGCAACCTGGGCCAGTGTTTCACCACCCTCATCGTGAAAAATTTCTTCTTTGTATCTAGTCTAAATCTATCCTCTTTTAGTTTAAAACCATTACCCCTTCTCCTATCGCTACAAGCCCTGCTAAAAAGTTTGTCCCCATCTTTCTTGTAGGTCCCCTTTAAGTACTGGAAGGGGCTCTAAGGTCTCCCCGGAGCCTTCTCTTCTCCAGGCTGAACAACCCCAGCTCTCTCAGCCTGTCCCCACAGCAGAGGGGCTCTGTCCCTTTGATCATCTTCGTGGCCCTCCTCTGGACCTGTTCCAACAGGTCCATGTCCAGCTTCTCATCAACCAACACCCCCAAGTCCTTCTCGGCAAGGCTGCTCTCAATCCCTTCATCCCCCAGCGTGTATTGATACCAGGGTTGCCTCGACCTAGGTGCAGGACCCTGCACTTGGCCTTGTTGAACCTCATGAGGTTCACCTGAGCCCACTTCTCGAGCCTGCCCAGATCCCTCTGGATGGTATCCCGTCCCTCAGGCGTGTCAACCGCACCACTCAGCTTGGTGTCATCCACAAACTTGCTGAGGGTGCACTCGATCCCACTGTCTATGTCACTGATGAAGATACCGAACAGTACTGGTCCTAGTACGGACCCCTGAGAGACACCACTTGTCACCAGTCTCCATCTGGACATTGAGCCATTGTCGACTGCCCTCTGGATGCGACAATTCAACCAATTCCTCATCCACCCAACAGCCCACCCATCAAATCTGTATCTCCCCCATTTAGAGAGAAGTATGTTGTGGGGGACCACGTCCAAGGCCTTGCAGAAGTCCAGATAGACAACATCCATAGCTCTTCCCTTGTCTACTGATGCAGTCACTCCATCATAGAAGGCCACTAGGTTGGTCAGGCAGGACTTGCCCCTGGTGAAGCTGTGCCGGCTGTCTCAAATCACCTCCCTTTCTTCCATGGGCCTGTGCATGGCTTCTAGGAGGATCTGTTCCATGACCTTACCAGGCACAGAGGTGAGGCTGACAGGGCGGTAGTTCCCAGGGTCCTCCTTTCTACCTTTTTTAAACATGGGTGCGATGTGTCCCTTTTTCCAGTCACAAGGAACTTCACCTGTCTGCCATGACTTTTCAAATATCATGGAGAGTGGCTTGGCAACTACACCAGCCAGTTCCCTCAGGACTCTGGGATGCATCCCATCAGGTCCCATAGCCTTATGAATGTTCAGGTTCCTCAGGTGGTCAGGTTTCCTAGCAGCTGGTGCAATGCTGTGTTTAGTCTTTTAGTATAAGTAAAACGTTGATAACACACTGACCTTTTGGTAGTGTTTTACCTAAGTCTGGAACTTTTCAGTTCCCCCTGTTCTGCCAGCAAGTGCAAGTGCACAAGAAGCATAAACCAGAAGATAACGCGGCTACAACCATTAGCAGAGACTGCAAATCAACACGATTAAGAGCAGTCAGAGGCCTGCCTGGACACAGAAAAATAATCCAAATAAGGTGTTAGAAGAACCCAGACGAAAAATCGCCATTGGACTAAAAGACACGTGAACAGCACGTGAAGAGCACATGAGAGGCAGGTGTATAGATCGCAAGGGTCTAACGCTCAGGGACTTCTTTCTTCGACGTCCCTCTCTGGAGGCACACAACTAGCTGACCCTGCTGCTGCACCTTTAAATTAAATTATTTTTATAAAATCTGACACCTGAGACTCTGCTGTGGGAAACCTGGGGTCAAGCCTGAAGAAGGACGAAGCGTGCCTGAGCGCAGGCATGTGCGAGGAGTCGAAAGGGACACCCATGGGCTCACTGGAGTTGCCCGCTGCGAAGGGACACCGGTCCTAGCAGTTAAAAGACTCAGGTGGGGTGTGTGCGACTCCTTGAATGGCGTGTGAAGCTGCTCAGACAGTGGCTTCTCCTTTAACAGCAAGGATCTGAAAAAAGCTCTTCTGATGGCACGTCAAGACACATAAAGGCCTCCTGTACCTAAAGACTGCCTGTCCTAAAGGGACATATTTATCAGAGCAGCTGCTTTCAAACAAGAATGGGAATGAGCTTCAGGAAAGGGGACACACAAGCCATGGGGACAGAAAGTGACAAAGGTAAAAGATGGCACCTCTTGAGACTGGTGTGTCTCCTCACCTCCTCCACCATAGGGTGCTGCTGTCCCACCACCCAGGGCAGGGGATGGACGGAGGGCAGCATCTGACCAGACCCCTGCACCAGCTCTGGAGCTGTTCAGGACATCGCAACAGACAAGAAGGACAGGGGGGTTCTTTCCTCCAAGCTTTCTTTTTTCCTTATCATGATGGATGTAATAGCTGGAATTCTGCAGCCACCGGAATCACCAGCTACACACTGCTGAAGAAATGGGGAATTATCCTAGGGCTTCTCACACACATCAGGGCATAACCTGGAGACTGGACGCTGAGTGTGATGTACTGTGTATGGGTGACGGGGAGATACTACAGAAAAGGCAAAAATCCCAAAGTCTGGAAAACCTGTGTGTTGGCACTAAGCCTCCCTTAATACCTATGTGTTAGCTAGAAACAAAATGGTGACCAAAACCCAATGCCATTTGTAGGCGGTGGACACAAGCAAAATACTGCCTTGCGTTCCCTGCTACGGCACTAACTGCTGAGCAGTAAATTCAGGGAAGACTGGAGCTGCCATCCCGTTGCATCCCACAGAGGTGTGCATTACCTGGAGGCTGTGCACACAAAGCACTATCGTAGCACAGGGAAAGTTCTGGGCGCACGTTTCCCTCGGGAGGAATAAAACTGACAAATCGACTATACCCGAGAGGCAGTACCGGCGAGCATGGCTATTACAAGGAGGCAGGCATATTCCAAACCGAGGATCTTGGCTGTCGTGATTTGTACCTAAATATACCTTCAGATAATGGAGAACTGACTATAGCGAAAGGTTGGGATATTTGAGATACCGTCAAACCCATGTGAATGAGGCCGCAGCGCCACTCAGAATGAATGGCAGCAGCGTGATCCATTCTGGAGAGCCCCAACGCTGAACTGTTGACAGGAACTTGTGAGAGACCCCACACGTATCCGCTTCCACGGCCAAGCATGTCACATGCCTCGGTACTCATGACAAGGTTAATCCGCAGCCAAATAACCTTCTCAAGGATGAGAGTCTAAAACACAGACAGGATTAGAAATTTTAACAAACCAAGATGATTCACACAAACTGCATTTGTTGGGGACCAGATTGTCACGTTCGACCTGTTCTCAAGAGGGAACAGCTACTCCATCCCAGGAGTCTGCTGGCAACACAGAGCTCCTCTATTTTTCTGTGATTCCCTAGCTTATTCATTTGTATTTTATAAATCGCTAATTTATAAATTATTAATATATACAATATAATATATAAATGTATTTAAATTCATACATTTATATACATACATGCATATATTTCCAGGTACGTATTTATAAATATATTCGAATGATAAAATACTTATAAATTATTAATTTATAAATTAGTTAATTATTTATAATGGAGAGCAAGCAAATTCATTCCTTTTCATTGGGCCTACTAAAATAGTCTCTTTCCTCCCTCCCTCATTTCCAGGAGGTTGCACTGGGACAGTGGCTGCTGCAGTCATAATCTACCCTGGAGATGAGAGGAACTTTCAGAGGGCAGGAATTTGCAGGAAGCAAAATGGACCTGAGTGATCCGAGCTAGTAAAGCACGACCGCCCTTCATCCCCGGGGAGACGCAACACCCCCCTGCCAGGTCACGTGAGGATTGCATCTGCCTCTTCTTCTCCTCGTTTGTTTTTCCAGAAAGGTTAACAACTGCAATAGTCTAACTCTTAGGGGACACAATTACTATTTTAGTTGATATTCGCTACAGCAGAGCAAGTACAGTGAAGCCACTGCACGTCACTCGGAAACAGCTGCCACCACATCATCCTCATCAGAGGACAACGTTCACCATTATCAGAACGGAGGCAGTAAATCGTATTTGCATCGTGAGAGTTCACGGTAGCGAAGCTGACTTCACTCATACCAGGAGCACTGCAAAAATGTTGATGTGGAAAACTGAGCTTAGGCTTTTCATCTATCATGCTTGAAATATTTTAGTGCCTAATTCTCTTTTGCAACCCTGCTCTGCCATTAAATATAAAAGGGGTATTTGGCTAGGTGTGCAGGGGTAACATACAGCTCCCTAAGCGTAAGAAATTAGTTCCACCATAAGAAAATACATTGGTACTCTCTGTCACAGTCAAAAAAACCCAGACTTAAGGGAAAACTGCTACACATCTTACTCCCTCTCTCTTTTCCCACTGGGATTTGTCCAGACTACACCTAGCAGTCACCAGTCCTGCTTACAGACATTGGGGTTTCTTGAGCTGCCGCTGCCTGGTCTGAAGGCTTCACGCAGGAAAACACGTGGCTGCGTCATGAGACCTAAAGCAGAAAAACACAGTTAACGGAAGCATCCATGTGCATAAGGGACACCCTCCTTGCTGCTGCTGCTCGCCCCTACAAAATAAACTCCACCCTTAGATGTGTGGTTTAATGAGACAGAGGCTTTAGCAACAAGCCCAAGAGCTTCTGACTTTTGCTGTGCACCTGGCCACCTATTTTTAGCGCCATGTTGCAAATGCTCTAAACCAGCACATAAACCTGATCCTGGTTTTAAAGAAGCTGCACAACTACAAACCTCCTCCACTTTCACCCTGAGCCACGGAAAAGCAACACAGGGCAGGGAGCATGCCTGACACCCTGATTAAGACACCGATAGCTCACTGCGCTGCTCCAGGTAATTGCATTGGCATGAGCGGGAATGGCCTACTGTGGCGCAGGAGAGCAAGGGGCTAAAGGTAACACCAAACTCCTTAAACCAGCAAGGCCACCAAAGCCCCTCCGGCTACATTTTCTGAGAGCTCAAAGGAGGGAGCAGAGGTAACTTACCTCCTGGGAACGCATGCCCAAAGAGGCTCTACTGGACAGAAAACAACTCCGATATCCATAGATCCAGAACCCGGGAATAACGCTCTGCTTTGAGCAAGGTAGTTTAAATAGTCAGCTTTGCACCTCTATGCTGGTTTTGAAAAACCTCCTATATTGCAGCGTGTCACATCTATTAATACACTAAAAACACACCCTTTTCACCTTGAGAGCCTTAATTCTTGTGCATGCAGAAGAGTAAGGCTCAGAAGAGATTTTGGGTCATGCAACTCAGTAGCAAAAGTGATCAATCCTTTTTTAAGTCTTTGCAAGAGCCACACAATGCTCTCTAAAGTTGTGCAATGGGAAGCCAAGGGCTGGAAGAGTAGACATTGAATTTGTGGTAAGGGAACAGGCTTGTGTAAACCTGACCTCTGTGGACTGGGGCCAAGACATAAAGGTTAACTGCGTATAGCAGCCCGCTAAATGCATGTAAATAACTTGATACAACACAGCAACTGAAACCATGCGAGTGGAAACTTGGCCAGGAACCTGAGATACTTACTGTTGTTCCCAGGTTTCCAGGAAAAGGTATTTGCAGAGAAACGGCAAAAAAACCCAAATAATCAGGTGGTTGGAAAGAGCCAACCAGCAATAATGTACAGAAAGGCTAAAAATTTGGGTAAACACCAGAGTCCGAAGTGAGGAAGACGAGCAAACCTGTGGAATCCTGGCAGAAGAGATGTTATCAAATGATGCTTTCCCCGGCATTGTGTGCTTTTTCACAGTGCAGCGCTACTTACCCGAAAGGAAATGGTTTGTATGTGTTAAGGAAGGCCCTGACTGTACCACTGTTGTTTAGGTACTCACACTGCCAAAGCCTGTATTTTAAGATTAATCATAGAGGAAGCAACGTATAATTTTTGTGCCACTGCATCCAAATACCCAGAGAACCCAAGAACGCTGGCATGCATAATCAGGGACTCCAGCGTATCAATTTAGTTGCAGTACTTACAAAATAAGTAATAGGGCATAACTTGACACAAACTTCCAGTTGTTAAATTTTTATCTGTGGTTATGGCTTTCCCACTCTCCCCCCTCCCAACACTTTTTCCTACAAACTTCAAAACAAAAACAGAGAGACAAGGAACAGTGTTGGCACATTGCTGTAACTGAAGGTTCACATTGCCTTTGTTACAGCATTCCTTTCCCAAAATGCATTCTTTCCACAAAGATATTTTTAATGGGCTTTCCATTTCAATAGAATTTCTGTGACCCTACCAAAAAAACTACCTGCTGCCTCCGCCACTTTTTAAGGAGTAAAAGCTAGTACCGTGCTTGAGGATTTGTCAGCTCACGGACTACTTGCCTGGCACCGACACGCACATCACCTGAACAGTACCAGTCACCAACTCAGGTTTAGCACAACAAAAACAGACCTCTGCAGGATTAGTGACAACTAAGTGAGGGCCACACCTAGCCTCACCTCAGCACGACACCCCTACCTGCCGTATGCAATACCGGGTTTTACTGTATCCCTACCTGCTTCACGCAATACAGGGATTTACCAAGTTTTGTGCTGAAGAGGGCAGTGCACACACAAAGCACATCTGAACCAGCATATCCCAAGTGTTTTCCCGTTCCACGTGGAAGCGCTTAGGTGCACCAGTCACGTATACTAAAGCCATAACACAGGCAATTAAAGGATTTACACTTGGCCCCGGAGCCCATCTGAGTCGTGTTTGAGAACCAGAGTCTCCCGCAACCCATGGGTGGGGAAGGCTTCTTGCCCTCCGAGCGGTGCCGCAGTCAGCCAGAGAGCTCTACGGGGGTTAGGTGGATGAAGCAGATCTATTATTCTTAAATCAGAAATACTTATTTGATGAAGGCTGAAAGTGTCTCGGTGTTTTGGAATTGGGTAGTTGTGTGTATGTTCTCAAGAGCTGTGGTCTGCCTACAGCCCCATGGTTTTCAATGGTTATCTCAGGTCATCCTACCTTAAGATATATCCATACGTAGCTAAAAAACCGCTGCAGAACATACTCATACTTCGAGTCTCCTTTGTTTAGCATGTTTCCCCCAGTGCTAGTGTGTGTTCCCAAAAGTGAGTTTCCCACAACTGTGTACTTGTATTACCTGCAGTTTTTCCAAGGCCCATCACAACACCCTGATTACCACTTCTAAGTCCCTTATTCCGATCCCCTTCTCCAGTGCCTACAATAAAATTTCCTGTTTCAAAATTAGATGAGGTCTCATTTAAATTCAAGGGAGCTGGAGAGCTGTGGAAGAAACTGAGTATTTCTCTCTACTCAAATGAGCTCTTTCAGATACCAGCTCTTACGAACCCAGGGACTTGCAGTAGCCTGCGCACCCTCTCCTGTTGCGTAACTGCTACTGAACCGCTGCCATGCTTCAGTTGAAGAACATGTCCATGCTACCTCAAGAGGTTCCTGACTGCTCTTGGAGCACTCTTCTGCTGCTGAAAGATTAAAAAAAAGTTAACACTTAATAATTAGTCACCAGAATTATTTTCGCAGAAGCTTCAGAAACTTTTTTGGCTAAGCAGGAATACTAGGTTCTTCCAGAAACTGGTTTACCTTTTGCCTCCCCACAATTTCATTGACAACACTAAAAAACGCAAAGAAGCCTTCCACTCATACCTGTGTTTTTCCAAGCTCTCCCCGTTTAAGAATGAAGAAGACAACACAATGCGTTTTTCTGTATTGTTATCATTAAGATACCTGGAAACAATACCATCACATAGCAGTACTTACCTGTTCTACCCAGTTGAATTTGCGCTCTCATCTTGCGGCTGCAGTAACTCTTTCGGAAATAGCTCCATGGCTGGCAATTACAAACAAAAAGCCTTCAGAGCAGCTTCTTCAGCCTCCAAAATCTGAGCAGTAACTTTAATGTGAGAGTTTACACCCTTCCCCCACAGGCTTTGATGCAAGCAGTTGGTCAGGGACACTTCAACTTTCCCCCTTCCTCCACAGGGACTGTGGACAACTAAGTTTTATAACTGGGATAATTAAGAAACTGGAATTTTAAAACAAAACTTACACATGAAGACTAGCAAAGATTGGATCAATCACCCTTAGAAACCATATTCCACTGTTTCAGTGCACATGAAAATCTTTTCGTCCAGCTCATCTGCATCCTAGGAATTCTGGAAGGCCTGACAATTTGCAAGACCTGAGACAACCCCAACATCCCGCCAACTCTCCGTGCTGCACTGACAGGGACATTGACACCATGACAGAACATCAGACACCTTAAAAATTGTTACCATGTAACACATTTGTACATTTGATCTCCTAAATTTGTGTATTTCTCACACAGACTGTAGAACAGCTTTTGGTACATTATCTGGTGAAGGCTCAATTTAGGCCATCCAAATCCTTCAAGTTTTCATCAAGACCAAGAACTCATCAGAATGAAAGCTGAGATAAGAAACAAAGTTCCAACATATGAACTTAGACTGAACACAGGTTAAGCAATTTCTTCTTTGAGCAAAGGCATCACACATTCCTGCTTATCCTCATCTTCCGCACCCCTCCTGCAGGGTCTTCCAACCGCTTTCTCCTGGTCTCCAGGACCCTGGGAGGGTGGTCACTTACCTGAGTCCACTGTGACCAAAATCACTTCAGTAACAAAGACAACCCATACATAGTTCCTGCAGTGCAAAATGTCAGCACAGTAGTCCAACTATAGACAAATGTATCAGCTTCACGGACTCAGGACCATACAGACACGGGAGTTATGTTTTCATTACCAGTATTAAAACAGAGTACAACCATGTATTTAAGAAATGCCAAAGGCAGGCCTTCAATTCTATCATCACCTTAAGTCTTTTCATGTAAAATGCTGCGACAACACTTATTTCTGCGATAGGACGATAAGCTTTTTGTGGATCTTGCAATTAAGACCTGTTGGGTCAGACGAGACTTGGTCATTAGCTCTTTCAGGTGAACAGAGTATCCAAGTTTGAGACAGAACACAAACTTCATCATTAACATCTCTAACAAGTTGTGATCAATGAGTATAATCCATATGCTGACAAATATTAGACATCCCCAAAGTGATGAAAGTGAACTATGCAGACAGAAGAAAACTATTTTACTTGTCTCTTGCATCAGGTGTTCACTTGAGTAGTTTCTGAAGTCAACGCCTTTTTTCTACATTTCAATCTGCTATAGCAACTCTTAGCTGAGGCAACAGCGGCATCTACATCTTCAAATAAAGAAACATGCTATAAACAATGAAATAAAATTATCTGTAAAGCAGGATGCATCTTTGTCTCCTCCTCCTAGCAGCAGCACTGACACAAGGGGAAGAGGAGGAAGAGACGCAATCAACGCAGGTGAAACCAACTGTTTCTAAACCAATTGTTTCTAAACCAATTTAAATAACAAAGCATACTGTCACTAGGTCAGCAGACTTATCTTGGATAATATTTCACATACGTGTTTTCTGCCAGTTTTAAAAAAGACAAGCAAGCCCCTTCCAATGACCCCACTGCAGTATTTACCATCATCACTTGGTATCAACTGCACAGACAGAAGCATAGGCCTAAAGTCTACAGTGGGCAACTGTTGTGACCGAAGACACCGTGCCACTGTCCCTTTTTTTTTTTTGCCTATAGCACACCTATCTAAAGGTATTTGCACAGAGAAGGATCAAAAGTAGAAAAAGACATAAAGGGGGCTGTACTAGTAATTCAGAATTCTTCGGATGTATGCAACTACTACTGCAAGTTAGAGCACCAACAGAGCATTACGCCTCTTCCACTCCTTTTCTTCAGTGATAAGTATGGCAAAACTGGACAAGCTGGGGGTGGGGAGAAGCACCTCCTGTCCCCGGACACCGGGCATTTTACAGGAAGGCAAGCAACTGGTTCAGATTCTTTAACTGGAGGGAGCTGGATTTAAACAGGTCGAAGAATGGCACGCATTGCTGTAGTACCAACAAATCTTGAAAGGCTGCAAGGTTCAGATTAAGTAACCACATCACTGAACATCTCATGACACCCTTCCTTCATCATTCAAGTGTATCCAGGGGTAAACAGACTACTATACCTGTGCAGTTACTGTGAGGCAATATCCTGAGCAAATGCACTGTACTTACCTCCAGGAGGAGCCAAAGTATGAAATAAAACCTTGTAACCCCATTTTTCCTGAGCTGTAACACTATTAGACTTGGTTAACCAAGACTTCCAGCGAGCCTGCAAAATTCTTCACAACTCTTTTCAGTGGAGTATCTTCTTGAAGTAATAAAGCACTTTATTTCACAGGAATCAGCTGTAACTAGAAACAGCATTATGTCACAAACCATGCAATAATCTGAGTGTCTTCCCTCCCAGTTTTAAGCAAAGATCTTCCCCACGTTATTTCAGGGAACTCCAGTCCTCTTAAGCCTAACAGGGATTTAATTAATCTCCCATTCAGTGAACAGATCGTTTCCCATTCCCCGACACACAGACTAGCACAGGCAGGGATGATGTAGAAGAAAGCCTACAACGTGCTGCTCAAAATCTAGCCTACCTCCTACAAGCCCGCCAGAGGGTACGCTTAACCTCAGACAGTACCCAGTCAGCTGGCTAAGCCATGCCACTAGACAGCAAAAGCGTATAAGAAAACAGGGAAGCAAGTTAGCTTGGCTGCTCCCATACCACGCTGAGAGATCTTACACCATCTCATCCATTCTCTCAGCTTTTTCAAGGTTGATTTATGTCTCTATGGACGTACTGAGGACAGATGCCTTTAGGAAGGAGCAAAGCTCCTCCTGCTGGTCACACTAAACCACTATCTAGAACAGCCAAACACTATTGGTGCAGTTATCAGACAGAAGCCATAATCCTTGAGAGAGCCCCAAATCAGCAAGCACAGGCTGTCACCTGGTGTGTGACAAGGGCACTTTCCAGCCTGCTCCCTGCTGAGGGCCTCCCCCACCAAGGCCAGGCCAAGAGTTCAGCCCTGCTCTTTAAACCGCAGCCTGGCCTTCATCCAGGGCAAGGGCCGAAGCCCTCGGAAGCCACAGCCCCCGCCCGGGCCCCTCTCCCCGCAAGGGGCACAACCCCGCGGGCCGCCCCACCTCCCCGCGCCCCACACGGCGGCCTCCCCCTCCAAAACCAGCACCGTCCCAGCCCGGACACGCACCGCAGCCGCCTGCCATCCTGCCCTCACGACCGTGACCAGCCGCCCG
>VYZM01023096.1:124264-134915 GCA_013398915.1 Dromas ardeola
GGCGCCGCCCCCAGCCTTGCTGTCCCCGCCGTGGGGCTGCCAGCCTTCTCCCATCGCCGGTAACCGGCTCCTGGCTCCCGCCTCGTTTTATGGTCGTGGAGAGGGAGGAAAAATCCCAAACCAGGTGAGTCTTGCGCTCCTCGTGTTTGGTTTTTTTTTTTGTTTGTTTGTTTTATAATGTGTTTTTCCTCCCCATTTTACCCGCTCCCCAAATCCCCCCCATCTCCCAATGTCCGTTCCCCGGCGGGGAGAAGCGCTGCCGAGCGGGGCTGCGCCGTCTTTTCCCGCTATTGCTGAAAAAGAAGGGGGGGTGGGGGGGGGAAAAAAACCCAAACCCCCTCTAAATTAGAGAAACAGCCTTCGGCAGGTGGGACCCTCCCGCAGCCTCCGGGAGCCTCCCGCAACTTCGGGACGCTCCGAGCGCCCCGAAATAGCGCGGTCCCGAGCGGCGGAGACCGGGCAGCGGGTGGGGGGAGGGAAGGAACCCTGTCCCGTTTGTCTTCTGCACCATGTAACAGTGGGAAAATAAGATGGCTTTTTAATTACTGTCGTTAAGTGTTGCTGAGAGCCTGTGAGACCCGGTGTTCCGCGGGGGGGAATTAATTCAATCTTTTTAAAAGCCGAATAATCAAAGTCTGGTTTAGGATGGTTTTTGGGGTGCTGGTGTGCTGCGTCGTGCAGCTTCTGTGTTTTGACACCCCCGTTCCTCCCCTTCTTTCAGGGAAATGAGGGGATTTGAATCAAACTGGCTCCCAATTCTGGCTGTGCGCAGTTGGTCCAGGTTTCTCTTCCAAGTCATCTCACGAGCGTGCATCTTAAAAATTGGTTGGATGGTCTGATGGTTTATTTCAGCTGCCAAACTATCACTCTGGACTTTTTCCTTTTTATCATAAATACAAGAAGTCTGTAGACTTTAAACTTTTGAAAAACTTTGTGGTTTGGCAGAGCTTTGTCTTAGTGTGGCTTTTTTATTTGTTTCCCCATTCCTTGCTGTTTGCGAGGTGCAGTTCAGACCTTGACTTGAAGAGTGCTATCATACTAGTGCAAGATACTTGATTTTTTTTTTTTTTAACCTTAGCACATAACATCAGGAGCTTTTATCCCCTTTTATAACTACATTATCATTCCTGGGCTCCAGACACCTGGTTTTTGTGCTGGTGGCAGTGAAATGTGTGCACGCGGAGGGGTCCTGCTCGCCTCAAATCTGTCAACATCTTTCGGTGCCCTTTAAAGTTAATCCTCGCCAAAGCCCGACTTGGAGGCTGTTCTGAGAGCAGGAAGAGAGTGTACAGCTGAGTTGATATTTTTATTTATTTATTTATTTTTCTTTCGCTCTGCTGCGTATTTGCTTCTGCGCTTCTCTTGTGTAACTGGCACTGTGTGTCCTCTGGCAGACTCTCCCTGGAACCGCGGCGCTGGGGGACGGGTGACATGAGTGCAAAGGGGGACAATGAAACTCCCTGTTTGGTTTGATCAAAGTGTTTGTAAACACCCAGGCGGTGGTTGGGGTGTCCGTAGGCGATGCCTGGCGTTCTACAGCCTTCCCTCTTCAAGTGGGATAAACACGCTGCATCCACACCTCCTCCTTGCGTTTATTTTATCTGTGCTTTTTTTCCTTCCTTCCTCTTTGTTACTGACTCAAAGGGGAAGGACAACAGTGTGTGTTGGAGTTGCCTTTGTTTGGTTGGTCTTTTTTTTCAACATTTTTATTTCCTGGAATGGCATTTTTCCCCTTTATTTTACAAGGGAGGGAACGGGTAACATAATAGAGGGTTTCCCATCTTGGCTGTAAAAGGAGAAGTTTTATTGCAGTGATTTTGTTAGCTGTGGAGGGAAGGCACTGGAAATGAAGTGATAATTTCAAAGTGTCACCTGGGAATTGTTCTGGGAAATATTGATGCAGAAGTTGAGGAGAAACAAGCAAGGAATCTGTGGCCAGGGATTTTGTATTCAAATAATGCAATTTTTGCGATGTCCCTCTTTTTGATGCTGCTTTCATTTTTATATGTATATATCTCTCCACAAATATGTATTGGTATTTATGCTTGTTTTGTTATTTTTTTTCCAAATTTATTACATTTGTTGAATCTAGAAAGACTTGTGACCATGTGAGCTAGCATTTTCAAGCTATATTATATATACTACAGCAAGAAGTGGAGTAAAAATGTAGCTCAGAAATCTACGCTATTAATAGTAATAAGATGAAATTTTGCCTTGCAGGAAGAGAGATACAGACACATAAAAATGAACCAAAAGCTGCAAATCGCTCAATAGATGAGTGATTGCTGTGAAAAAGCCCAGATGAGCTAAGGGGCCCGTCCTCTTGAGTAACTGGAGTCCTGATCCTGCAAAGACCTAACTGCAATGTATGCATTTACTGTGATTCAAGAAGTCCCTGAGATGCCAATTGCTGGAAGCAGAGAGACTCTCCCGGCAAGGCAGCACTAAATATTTCCTCCGGTGTTTTAATTTTCCCCTGATTTTTTTGTAGTGTCCAGTGTCTGAAAGGGAATTCTGGGCTAGATGGTCTCGTGGTCATACCCTGTACAGTTTTTCTTGTATATTAGTCCTGTTCTTAATTGAATTGAGTTTGATGTCATTGATTGGCTTCTTAGTAAAGCTAGAAATTGCATCTTTTTGAGTTGGCTTTGAGCATCGCCTAAGTGCCCTGTGCTGTATTAAATTGCCCATCCCAGAACTGTTGTAGAAGGAGGTTCAAGCTGCCCTGGGACGCTTTGGTGTCTCCCAGCCTTGTGTTTGGAGGGACCCAAAGACTGGTGAGATGAGGGGAACCGGGAAGAGCCAAAGCTGGGATGGACTTGCTGCCTCTTAAGCTTCCCTTTCTTCTTTGCTCCAGAGGTGAGCTATGAGAGGATGGTGATTTTTGTAGCCTGGAGTTGGGGTCTGGCGAGGCAACTGGAGTTTCTGAAGGGAGAGGTGGATGGATGAAGAAGGGTCTTCAGGGAGGAACTGAGCAGTCATTTCCCAAACAGGCCTGGGGGAGGGAAGGTGGGAATTGGGGAGTGGGAGAAAGTTGTCTGCGAGCAAATTGAACCTCCGTTTGTTGCTTGCCTTTCAAAGAAGTCTCCTCTGTTTGCTATCTAGGCTGTGTGCTCCTCTTCTTCCCAGACCCAGCTGGAGGTGATAGATGTTGCTCCCAGCTTGAGCTGGAGCACTGGGGCTCTCTAATGCAAGCTCCTGGTTTTAGCTCTGGAGCTGTCCTCATTCGGTCCGTGCTGTGATAGCCAAGCTGGCATCCATCCATCAGCAAATTGAAGTGCTTGCTCTAAGGTTTGTGACGTGTCCCAGGCAGGTGTATTTGCAGCTGGAGTTTTTTTGTGAGTGGCATTTTCTTATCTTTACAGAAAATATAGACAAACAAGAAATGATTATGGAATCATAGAATGGTTCGGGTTGGAAGGGACCTTAAAGATCATTTAGTTCCAACCCCCCTGCCCTGGGCAGGGACACCTCCCACTAGACCAGGCTGCTCAAAGCCCCATCCAGCCTGGCCTTGAACACCTCCAGGGATGGGGCATCCACAGCTTCTCTGGGCAACCTGTTCCAGTGCCTCACCACCCTCACAGTAATGACAATAGCTGGGAATTAGATCAATTCCTTTCCTAATTTTAAAAGAGTGTATTGCGGTTTTTTTTTTTTCAGGGCAGGACCAACAGTTTGAGAGCAAGCCTTGCTCTTGGCAAGCACAGGAAGAGGAGTGGGGAATGTGGTAGGAGCTAGTTTGTGTGTATTGCCAACTAACCACCCAGGCAATGCGAAAGTTGGAGAGATTCGTTGCAATATTCTGGCTGGCGTGGCAGGAGCGCAGAAGGTAGCACAGGGCGGGCATACCTTACAGTGATAAGGCTGTTTAAAGCAGGAAGCTCTCATGGATGCTCGAAAGATTTCAGAGCAGGGGATTTAGGAGTCAATAAAGTCATCTTCTGTATTACGGCTGGGTTTCCGACACCAAAAACATCAGCCCTTGGGGCAGAGATGCTCAACAGCCGCCCTGCTTTGGCTGGAGGACAGATGAGATGACCTAAGGCAATGTTTTGATTGACTCTCCAGTTCCCGTAATTTCATTTTGCAGCAAGTCATTTAGCTTCCGGCCCACCCAGTGATTCTGTCAATAACTAACTAAATCCTCATTTTATTTTTAATGGCTCTCTTACAGTGAGGAAACAACTGATCCGTCATGTTTGTCATATAACCCTGGTGCCTCTTGGCCAGCCTGTGTTTAAATCATGAAGTTCAGCTGGGATGGCTGAGTCAAATATTCCTCAGGTGCTAATACATTGAAATAATTAGGGCAGAACAAGGATGAACTTGTCCCTTAAAATCATTGTCAGTATTTAAACAGAGTCAAGACCACATTAAAGTCTGTTGCTGTTACAGTAGTTTCATAACTAATCTGGGCTATTAAACATTAGCCCTGCATAAGGTATTAGTGAGATTTGTGTTGTAATGTCATTTGATTTCACCCTGCGTAGATGAAAATCGTTAGAGAGCTTTGTTGCATTGAGCTGGGGACAGATATTTAGGTTGCGAACAGCTTGAGACTTAATTGCTATTTGTCATCTCACCTCGCCTGGGGTTACTGCTCGCACTACACCGCACTTCTCTCTGTATGCAGAGGTGCACGCTTCCCTCGTATACTTCAGGCAAAATTTAAACCACCTATTTAAACTAACCTAGTTATTAGTTTCCTGAGGTAATTAGGGATTCCTTGTACAAACAGAGCAGAAAACTTTCAGTAAGTCTTGCTTTGCTCCATATAGATAGACCCTCATGGAAATCTGCTGCTGTCCTTTTAAAGATCACAGGATACCCTGTTTATTTTCTTTCCTTTTAGCCGAAATGCTTTTTTTAATTATTTTTTTTAGGTGCTGGTGAACTGAAAGTTAACTGTAACCTTTAAGTGTCTGAATGGTGTTTTCTTTTAGACCTTGGAAAGGGTAATGAGAAAGGGAAGAGAGAAGGGGAAGGGGAGGAAAGGGAAGGCTGCGCTGGCATGAAAAAAGATGAGCTTGCACAGGGTTTCTCAAAAGACTGTATCCTGCAGGGTGAATTTAAAAGGCGGAGGGGGGGGTGGAAGGGTGTTAGAGATGCCAAAGTGTACCGAAATCAAATGGTGCTTGGGTGACTGTGTCCTGCTAAAGATTCTCTCCATGGAGAGAGGGACTTAATGCAGGGCCCCAGCAGCCCAGCCCACTGCTGCAGTGAGCTTGCCGAAAAATAAACTCTGCTTTTTCGATCGAGCAAAAAGTCAGTTACTCAAAGGGCAGTGTGTGTGCATTTAAAACGGGAGTATTTCTTGGTAGAAATCCAGCCTGTTGTTTGCAAAAGGGAATCGCCATGGAACTACCATCCCCTAGGCTGGTGCGGAGCCTTGATGCCAATTTGTTTGGAACAATGAAGAAAACGAATCTGGCTGCGTACAAGGCACTCGCATATCACAGTATCAATCAGTTGCATGTGCTTTCCAGAGTGTTTTGGACCAAGCCCCTCACACCCAAAGAAAAGGAGCTTTTATTGCTTCAGCAGGAGGGATCACTCCCTTCCCCGGCTGTGGAAGCATGGGATCCCTCTCCAGAGTAATTGAGTGGCGGGAATAGAATAGTTCAGTTGGAAGAGACCTACAAGGATCACCTAGTCCAACTGCCTGACCAATTCAGGGCTGACCAAAAGTTAAAGCATGTTGTTAAGGGCATTGTCCAAATGCCTCAGGCTTGGGGCATTGACTCTAGGAAGCCGGTTCCACCGTTTGAGCACCCTCTCAGTAAAGAAATGCTTCCTCATGTCCAGTCTGAACCACCCCTGGTGCAGCTTTGAGCGATTCCCACGTGTCCTGTCACTGGATCCCAGGGAGAAGAGCTCAGCACCTCCTTCTCCACGTCCCCTCCTCGGGGAGCTGTAGAGAGCAATGAGGTCGTCCCTCAGCCTCTTTTTCTCCAAACTAGACAAGCCGAAAGTTCTCAGCCGCTCCTCACAGGACATGCCTTCCAGCCCTGTCACCAGCTTTGTTGCCCTTCAGCAAAGCTGTACGGGGTTGTATGGGATGTTCCACCTGGGGTGTCACTACTGAGATGGTACCAGCTCAAGGAGAACTGCTGACACGCTTGTTCCCATCCGCTTTCTCCATGCTTGTTTTGCGTCTGCCTAAGTCTCTTCTTGCTCCAGTCCAGCCACCCCACCTCCCCTTCCCCCTCTGCTTTTCTTCTACCTAGTGATGTTCAGCTATAACCTTTGGGAGCTTGGATATGCCCTGACTACAAATGAATCAGGGGAATGCTGTGAATGGGTGTAAATGGAGACTGGCATATGAAGAAGACATGATGCCAATAGGGAACAGGTTACTAAAGATGTTGGGTGGAAAGAAGAATGTGTATCTGGTCAGCAAACCAGCCCACCTATGCTCTGCCCTGTGGTGGATGAAACTTAAGGCACAGGAACTTGATACAGAAGCGGTGGGAGATCCAGAAAAATCTGTGCTCTAGAAAAATCCCAGATCCATAATCAGGATGAAGATCAACACCTTG
Source organism: Dromas ardeola (assembly GCA_013398915.1). Classification (NCBI taxonomy): domain Eukaryota; kingdom Metazoa; phylum Chordata; class Aves; order Charadriiformes; family Dromadidae; genus Dromas; species Dromas ardeola. Next base: position 130,807 of record VYZM01023096.1, read on the forward strand.
AGTTGAGAGGGGAATGTCAACGTTCAGACTTACTGGCGATCAAAGAACAAGTGAAAGGGATTGCCAGGATTAGAAAAGAAATCACGTTTCTAAACCCCCCACACCTTGGGTTTGCTGTGGTGCAAAGAATGCTTTCAGTAATGGAAAGCTAACTTGAAAAATAATCATTAGCACTTCTCTGTGATTTAAATTTCATTGCCTGAACTCAGAGTAATGGAAAATAGATCAGTCAAGGCTTTTTATCTAACAAGTTTTTAAAGGAAGCCAGCTTCGTGTCTAATTAGTGAGAAGTTCTCCATGGTGCCATCTCTTATACTTCCAGGGTCTAACGCATGGTGTTTTCATGACAGTTGTGGCTGCAGCATGGGAATATTTACTTAAAATAACATCCTTTCTTAAAAACATAGTAAGACAAACTTATGTACAAGTTTATTTCTTAGACAACCTGAATTCTTGTTAGTGACCTCAAGAAATCCCCAAAGGGGTCTCCATGCTGCGTGGTCTTATTTTCCTGTTGCTTTCTGATGGCAGAAGGGAGTTTTAAATTCCATCTTCTCCAACACTGGAGATTCAAAGTTTATTATAATGGCTACTGAACTTGATTAACTGAGAGAGGAGATGGCTGACACTAAAAAAATAATCTTTTTTTTTGTGGTTTTTTTTTTTTGTTCTTGCTTTATGGCTCTTAACTCAAATACCTGAAAAATAAATGTAGGGTTGAAAAAGCTTTCCTTATTCATTTGGTATCCTCGTTAGTCCTCTCGAGACTTCAGATTATTATCCTGAGACGAGCAGTCTTTGGAGGTGAGAATTGAGTAGCCTGAAATCACAGTGGGGCTATCATTGGGCATTGGGAAAAAGATTAAGATTGGGAAAAACATTAGCCTTTTTATTCTTGTATCTCCCCTGAAGTTCATGGTGCAGTGTGTCCTGTGGAGAAAAGGTATTAACTCGGCTAAACCTGTGGTAATGAGTTTAATTAAGGCCCCAGTGAAGACTGGAGTAATCTGTAGCTTTCGCAGGCGCTTAAGGGCAGGTTTGGGATTTCTGTATGTTCTGGGCTGCCGAGAACCCTGCGATGGCTGGTTCCAGCGTTTGGTTCCACGTCCCGGTTGAGGGGAGGTGTAGCTGTCAGTTTGGTAGACTGAACGTTCAACCTGTGTGATGGTGGGTTTGGGCTCTGCTCCTCTTCTCTATAATCCTTGTTTCTGTTGCATAACTACAGAAAAATGTTTTCACTCTAAAGGGATCGTTTTAATACAGTTTGCAGCTAATTCCATGTTTTCTATCTAAAATCTGCTCAAGCGAAGAGAATATCTGCACCATCGCGATTACTCCAGCACTGCGGGCAATAGCTGCCTCCTCTCCGTAGCCAACAGAAGATGGTGGCCCCCTCTAATTTCTAACGTATCTTAATAATATAAAAATCCCCACTGTAAATATCTGCTCTTGAAAGCATTAGGTAGTTATGGGGTGATTCTTGAACAATGTTGGGTCTATTAAAAATAAAAAAAAAAATCATGCGGAGACTGTATCGGAGCTGCATGTACCAGAAGCTTGAAACATCAGAAGCAAAGTCGGTGCCTGATTTCTCTATTGCGTTTGTCCTTGTTCTGAACAATTTGTTCTTTCTAAAAAGGGAACTGTGCCCATTTTCTTCAAGCCGGCAGTATTCGCATTTCTAAAATATGGTAGTAGTGTTTTGCTCGGGTAGATGGGTGTGTGTGTGCACACAGAAAACTCCCAAATAAACCTAGCTTCCTGTTAACTCTTTGGTTTCAGCAGGTGAAGGGGAACCCCTAGAGTCGAGTTATTAACTCTGAGCTAACGGATTTCTACTCGACCTATTTAGGAGAGGAAGGTGTGAGCGTGGGGCTTGGCTGGAAACTGCTTTGTGGTATCTGTAGGAATGAGGTTTCCTCCTGTGTCGTGACCCGCTGTTGGGTGTTGCCATGGGCTGACCATCTTTTGCGGGCATGTAGTGGATCTTTGATCCAGAAACAAACTGTGTCTTTAGCAGTCGCTAACCCCACTTTCTAAAGTATCTTTTGCCTCCCCTCAAAACTAGAAAACAAACTTAAAATACATCCATATTTTCATCCTGAGGTACTTCTCAGTATTTCTGTTATGTTTGTAAACTCTGGAAATTACTTTTGTTGATGTAGATAGTTTCCCTCTACTAGGAAATCTTTCTTTCCTTTTTTTTTTTTAAAGTAGCCGTTCTGTTGTCATAGTTCTGCAAGAAAACTGTGTCTTGGTGCACTTGCGCTTAGCTGTGCAGGCCATCGGTCCCTGTACGTCACCAGGAAGCGCTGACAAAAGTGTCTTCAAATGCTTGGCCCATGAAAAGTGTCTGCTGGGTCACATTGGACATCCCAGTGCTGGAGATGCGTGAGGTTCCCCCATACTATGCCATAATACGTGGATATTACGGACTGCTCAAGAACTTTCTGCTGCAGATGTGAATGTAGCACTGGGAATTTTTGAAGTTCCTTCTCAAGCTGCTGCGTAGCCAGGGACACTTGTGGTTCTATCAATAGTAGCTTACCTTACTCATTGTAAACCTTCAGTCTTTTGTCAATGACCATCCCATTTATATTAGTGCTGTTTCTGATCTGTTGTACCTCTGGATTGGGAAACTGCTTGGTTGAAGCGAATCTTAAAATATTCTTTTCTTTTTTTTTTTTTTTTTGCTGGGTTAAGTGTTTTGGAACAGTGTCCCCAGAATTATTCACTTTGCAGCCACGCAGGTGGCTAGCTGGTATTTAATAATAATTAAAACCATCATCTTTAAAACGAATCCCCCCTAGTTAGAAATTCGCAACTGAAGAAATTAAAAATAAATTGAGTATTGACTTGCATAATGAAATATCCAAGGAAAACATTCATTGTGTGCTGAGGCTAATTCTCTTAGAATAAAGGAGGCTGATTGGGAAATAAATATTAAATAAAGCATCTCATTAAGTTCTGCAGTTTTACAAAAGCTGTTGCCACAGGGAGGAAAAACCTGGTGTGAATTATTGTTTGTTTACCGCAGTTGTCAGTCATCGCGGCGGTGAGTGTGTTGCATCAATTCGTAGAGCAGCCATTAGTAACCAGGCCATCCCGCTTAAATGTCAACCTGCTTGCCGGAAAATGTGTGAAACTACATAAAGATTCTTTCCATCTTGTTAATGCATCTTTCACAATATTCCTCATTTTGCTTGATGACATCAGTTCTTGGAGATATAGAAGAAGGCTTTAAAAATATCTCCTGGGCAATGTTGGGTGATGCTTTTTTAATGAATTCAGTTGTGCGTGCCTGATGTTCTGGAGGACTGGTCCTTTCCCGGTTCTGCCTCTGATGCAATTTTTGACTCATTCGTTTCTTTTTGACTGTTTCTGTATTTTATGTATAGATTGGATTTTATTATCCATGGTAAGGTCTTTGGGACAGGGCTTTTATCTGTTAGTCCCGATTTTGTACAGTGAGAACCTGCAGTTCCCTGCAGTCTGTAGGTGTTACTGCAATGCGAGTAACTGGAGCTGTAACCTGGGGGCAGAATAGCCACTAGTGATTTTTGGGGAATGACAGTCTCCTTAATTTCACTGCAAATCAATCTACGTAATCTGCAGTTTTGTCTAGAAAGACATATTTTGGACTTTGAAGGCAAGACAATTGAATTCTGCATCTGTTTTGTGTTATATAGGCAAGCCACTTCTAAACTTTCTGTCTCTTGGTTGCCTCCATCTGTGAAATGGAGATAACCTCAGAGGGATGTCTTGAATATTCATCAGTGATTTATTGTATGGTGCTGAAAAGTGTTATGGGCAATGGTAATGAAGTTTATTACTCAGCCTCTCTGCATATTGATCAGTATTTCAAACATCCGCAGTCTTCACGGTGAGCGCTAGCAAATTCTTAACTGGACTTAGCCTGTAGATGACAATAATAACTTCAGTTTACCTGGGGCTTTTCCTCTGGAAGAGCTCCAAAGAATTGTATAAACTGTAATGCAAACCGTAGTGTAAATATTGCCTTAGCAGCCACCAGCTATCAGCGAGGTGCTCCGTGACGGATATTGCAGCTCGCAGCCGTATGCGAGAGGATAGCAAAAAAAAAAAAAAAA
>VYZM01023096.1:142553-228456 GCA_013398915.1 Dromas ardeola
CTGGGAGGATAAATTCACACACACAAAAAATACCATGTTTATTCTTTGATTTGTGATACCATCCTGGATATCCCACTGCTGACTTGTGATATGTAGTACAGAAATGCATCTAGAAAGGACTAGAAATAAATACAGACCTTCTCTAGAAGTCCTTTCTTTGCTTTAGATAGGCTCCATTAGACACTAAATCTGTTTAATAACAATTTGCTGTGCAGTGGGAGCTGGTGCTTGTGGTTTGCTTCATACTTGACGGGAGTGGGCTGTGCTGGGGGCAGCATTGGAATAAACGGCAAACTGAAACATGAAGAGGGAATTCTGTATATTTTACCAAATTAAAATGCCTTGTGTTGAGTTTTGAATCGCAAGTAGTGGTTTCGGGTAGACCGCCCATTTTGTTAAAGAACAAATGTTGGCAGTCCAAATAGTTTTGTGTAAAAACTGGGGATATGCAAGGAAAGAACAAATGTGAGGTGTTCCTTACCCCCATAGGCACAGTCTGTCTGGCTCATGCCATCTTCTTTGATAAGCTGTATCCTAAAGCAAAATGTCAAAGCATATATGTATTTAAGAAGCTGCTAATCCAGTCTCTTTTTCTGACTGAAACGCATTTCTTTCAGGATTGTGTGTCAAGATCTTGAACACCTGAGTGTAACCAGCTGGCATTAGCCTCGGGACAAAGTCTCCTAGCCGGGATGAAAAACACTTGCTCTGTCACATCCCTTCAACCTAAAGGATTAAAACTGTGTGGTGTCCAACAGCGTCAGCCCACCCTGGTGTAATACCTTAAAAGAGAATTATTCTTGCTTGGCTTTGGTTTTCTTTCTGTTTTCCTTTTTCTTCTTAGCCTTTTTTTTTTTTTATTCCCCTTTGGCCTGTGCTTTCTCCCTTGCCCATCCCTCCTGCATCCACACCTGTGTGTAGCAATCCGGCCCCTGAACCAGGGGAGGACCAAGCAAGCAGCCAGCGACCCTTGTGGGGAAGGGATGCTGCAGGACCAATGTGCCGAGGGATGCTCTGGCTGGACTCCTGCGTGGAAGGATCCTGTTTTCTGTGTTTTTTGGCTTCTCGCCTTTGTGAAAGAGTTCCCTTACTCCCTGTGTTTGTGATTGTTTTTCCAGTAACTTCAGCAGCCTCGTGGTTTCAGCTCTGCGGTGTGGGTAAGGGTTAACGTATGAGGCTTGCGATACCATTGGCAGTGTTTGAGCTGAAAAGTTATTGTGGAAATCTGTTTATCTCATGCTCGATACAAAGTGACCTCCTTTTGGTAGGTGCAGGCTGTAAATGAGAATGTTGGGTGTCTCGCAGCCCAGACAGGGAGGGTGACGATGATCAATCTCCTTCCTTCTCCTATTCAAATGATAAAGGATCCTAACTAGTTATCCTTGCTATATCCTGTTGCCATTAGCTGATTTGCATGGGTATCGCTGGTTGTGGCTCAGTTTTGTGGATGAGGTTTGGGGAGGAGCACAGCCCGGTTCGGTTTGTGGTCGTGATGAAGGCTCTGCTGACACCTGTGACTTTGGTGGGACGTGGCCCCAGGTGTACGTACCCGGCCAGCGTGGGAGTGCGATGGTGTGGTCTCCTACACAGCTGCTTTTCAGGGAACACAAGGGAAGGAGCTTGTTGCTTTCATTAGGGCAGGGGCTGCTTTCCAGCCAGCCGCACGTGTGGGGTTGTGCAACGTCTGGTCCCCCCCACCCCGTGCAGCCACGGCGGATGGGGGTGGCAGAAAAAACCCAAACCCACAGAGGAGCATCGCTTACAACATTGTGCAATAGACACTATTCCTTCGGATCCTGTTGTTCTTTCTAGACAAAAAGACCTTGTGTTGGAGCCGGGGAGGGAAGAGAGAGATTTGCAGGAGAGGAAGGGCTGGAGACAAAACCAAGACAGACCTGGTGGTGGTGAAATGAGTGATGTCAATCTGCTGCGTGGGTATCCTCAACTTCCCAGGCTTCTAGCATGCAGCCAAAACCAAAAGGCAGCGCGGCTGGAAGGAGCGGGGCTCTCTGGGGACCTGCTTCTGAAGTTACAGCCAAATTATCTCCCGCCTATATTCACTACAGTGGATTTTCTGAAAGGTGTGTGGTGCCGGTGGTGCAGGCAGGGTGCAAGGTGCTTTGGATTGCCTGTGTGAGAGCAAACGCTGGGGTGTCTTTTGCTGCTGTTACCTGAGTGGTGGATTAAAACTCTCCCAAATGCGCGTGGTTTTGCCTTGCTTTGAGAACAGATGAAGAAACTCCCATTATTGGACACAGAATCACAGAACGGTAGGGGTTGGAAGGGACCTCTGGAGATCATCTAGTCCAACCCCCCTGCCAGAGCAGGGTCACCCAGAGCAGGTTGCACAGGAACGCGTCCAGGTGGGTTTTGAATGTCTCCAGAGATGGAGACTCCACCACCTCTCTGGGCAGCCTGTTCCAGGGCTCTGCCACCCTCAAAGTAAAGAAGTTCTTCCTCATGTTTAGGTGGAACTTCCTATGTTCAAGTTTGTGCCTGTTACCCCTTGTCTTGTCACTGGGCACCATTGAAAAGAGCCTGGCCCCATCCTCCTGACACCCACCCTTTAAGTATTTGTAAGCGTTAATAAGGTCACCCCTCAGCCGTCTTTTTTCCAGACTGAAAAGACCCAAGTCCCTCAGCCTTTCTTCATAAGAGAGCTGTTCCAGTCCCCTAACCACCTTGCTAGCTGTGGTGATGGTGAGTGTGGGAGCAGGGGGGGGGACTTGTGTTGCTGCCAGATGCCCCTGGCCGTGCCGTGCCGGCAGCCTCCTGCGAAGCCGGCGGCGGAGCTGTCATGGAGCTGAGACTCCCCTCCCCGGCTAGTTTGGGCTCCCTTTAGCAAGCAAGAAGTCTCCATGTATAAAAGCACATGATTCTCGTTACCCGCGCCTGGGTGTCTGCTGGGGCTGAATTGCCCGGATCCCGGAGAGTGGCTCAGTAAGAAACAGCAAACACATTTTCCCTGGGAAGGGGCAGCTGTTTATATATAGCATGCGGTGGGTTCACGAGTGATTATTAGGAAAACATTCCTCTGTAATCACAAAAAAAAAGGGCATTTTTGTTGTCTCCTTTCCTCTAAAACACACAAGTTGGAGAGTCAGGGATTTTCATTTGCCATGACAACCAGTGAAACCGGTGAGCCATGTGATTTCTCTATCCTTCCTGTGATTAAATCTTTTTTTTTTTTTAAGGCCATGTTGCTAACAGAGTTGGGAAACATCAGGTGTTATTTGTTTTTCTCATGTAGATTAGGCAGGATTTAATTTGCATGTTTGCTTGGGAGCTGTAGAGAGCTGGGAGATATTGATATTTCCATGATTCATGATAAGAACGGTGTCTTAGTTCAGACTTACTGTATTGTACTGAAGTCTCTTGTTTTGCTGTTTGAGACAGTGCTGGGGGGTCCTGGCTCCCACAGGACAAAAAACCATGGTGGGACTCACCAGTGCTGCTGAACAGTGATGAGATTCAGAGCCTTGAGCCTTGGAGATGTTGGTTTACACGAGACAAACGGCTTGGAGATTTTATGAGCCAATAAATCTTCTCCTGTTCTTGTGCTGGGGCAAGGTTCTTGCAAAGGCAGGGAATGTGATGGATGTGACTCCTGATGCCCGGTCCATGTGAGGACTCCCGTTGGCTCTAGGTCTGATCACTTCACGCTGACCGAAAGCCTGGGGGTGGTGTTACTGTCAGCAACACTCGAGTGCCAGCGTTTATCCTCTCTTTTTAAAAATTGCTATCTTCCGCTCAGGAATTTCCCCAGGGTGCCAAATATAGATTCAACACAAAAAAAAAAAAACCTCACCAAACTAACAAACCCAAAACCCAACCCCAAGAGCTGCTTTGTTGCTAAGGAATAAAAATAAATGGTCACAAACATGGTGCTGATGTGCCAAGTCGTGTCCCCATGACCGTGCAGCTGGGAGCGCGGAGGTCCCTCGCTGGGCAGTGACAGCACACATCGTGTTGGCATCGGTGCCTATGGAGGACCGGCTGCTGTTCGGTTTAAGTAAACAAAAGGAAATAACTTTCTGCTTCCTAATATTAGTCCCAGAGAGGTCAAACTTCAGGGGGCTGCTGCCAGGAGATCAGTAGTAGTAAAGGACAATCTCTGTATTTTTATGTGGTATTGTATATAACACAGCAATGTCTATACTGGAAAAGCCCTAAGAGATCATATTGGCTGTGGGAACATATTTTTGAGCAAAAGTGCTTTGGGAGATCTTGGGCTACGCCATAGGGCTGTTGAACGCTGACAACATCAGAAGGGTGAATGCTGGTGCTGCAAAAGCTGCAGTCGTGCCTTCACCTTCTCTCCAAATGCAAATCTCTATCTGCAAATCTCCGCAATAATTTATTAACCCGTGTGGCTGGAGATGGGGAGTGGCTGAGCTGGGAGCAGAGGTGAAGCCATGATTTATCTGGGCTAGAGAGCTGCTCTGACCGATGCGATCTTTTGACGCGTGTATGTGCATGCCCTGGCGATGCTTGGTTTTGTGGGGGCCTGCCTGCTTTAGTCCTCAAGGTACCACTTGCTGCAGCAGCTCTAAATAATAAATCTCAAAGAACCTGCCCTTGCAACACATTGTTTTAAATTATTTTTTCAGGTTTCAGGCTTTTGGGTAAGCTGGTTGAGTAATGCCCCTGCAGTGGCAGGAGACCTAGAGCAGAAAGCTTCCACTGAAGAGCTGCTTTTTTTGCTTCTTGGGATTTCTTTTAGTGTTGAATTTAACCCGCGCAGCCTCTCGAATTGCAGCTGGCCCAAAACTGAAATGAGGTTTTAGCAGCAGATAGCTGCCCTGGATGAGTAACTGCGCTTTTGCGGTAGTTTAGGACAAATGAAAAGCACTGTAACCACCTGAAACTGTAAGGGGAACTGAAAACAGGCTGCGTGCTAGTGCGTGAGCTAAAATTTGGCCAGAACATGAATGTTGTTCCTTACTCTATGAAGAGACGTGTGGTGTCCTTATAAAAATCTTACTCAGGAGCCATGGTATGAAATGTCTGTTGTAGAGATACTAGTTATAGTAAAGATAATTTCTTACAAAAATTAAATTCTGGCACCAGGGCTGTAAAACCTAACTCTGCTGTCCCACCCCCAAGGTTTTTTTCTTATCTGGATGGGGTCCCTCCAGTGGCTGGCAGGGCGCTGGGAACCTGCCCTTTGGAGGCAGCAGGGTTTAGATCAGCTTAAACCAGCCCTGAAGCTACACCCAGGTCTCTATTATTTCCACTTTCTTCCCCCTCTGAACAACTTGTTTTCATCAAACATCTGCTTCTCTGGCAGATACTTGCGGTTAAAACTTGTACCGAAGTGTTTCTTTGCAGAAGTGCAAAGAATATTCCCTGTCAGCTCAGCTGCTTGCCAGACAGGGCTGGCTGATCCCAGTTGGGGGGTTCCCATCAAATAAGAACATTTTTAGAGGGGAAAACTTCTTAGACAGGCTAACTTTTTTGCTGGTGGTGCAGTTTTGATAGGATATATGCTTGTCATACAGGCTTGGGTGCACGAGCATGTATGATGTTACAGGTAAAATGTGCTTCCCATCTGGGAATAAGAGGAGATAATGAACTGGGGAGCACTGGGGCAATAATCAGCCTAGGACTAGCCTAGACCCATCACCCCAAAATTGATCCGACCAGAGAGGGCCCTCTGGTTTGGGATTTTGAGTTTGTCTTTGGACAAGGGACCTGGGAGATGAGCTTCCCTGAGCTGCCCTCATCTTCTCATCCCTGGAGACATTCAAGGCCAGGTTTGATGAGGCTCTGAGCAATCTGATCTAGTTAAAGACTTCCCTGCTTACTGCAGGGGGGTTGGACTAGGTGACCTCTAGAGGTCCCTTCCAACACAACACATTCTGTGATTCTCCAGCGTGTTCCTCTCCCTCCCTGCAAGGGTTTAAGTAGCCAATGCCATTGCATTGCCTCTGCCATCTTAACAGGAGCCTCTAATGCTTGACTCTGTTTTATTCCTCCATCGCTTCATGTTCAAAAAAGCTACCATTTCTGGGGGAGAAACCTTCCTTTAAAATGCATAACAGATGCAGAAAGTCCTTCCTAAGTACCAATGCGCTGTTGCGAACTGCCACCTTTGCTGCCGCGGTGGCACAGGGGCGTGATGTGCAGCTCTGATGTGGCTGGCTGGTGTTGTACGTGTGGTTGTGATAAGGGAGCCTCCAGCTGAAAACTCCTCATGTAAGTTGGAAAAAAAAAACCCAAAACCAAACCAAAAACCCCCTTTTCTCTTAGCAATCCCACTCTGCAGTAGTGGGCTCTGCTCTTGAATTCAAGGGCATGGCTGAAAGTTTTGCCTGGGGATGTCAGCCGCCGTCTTGAGTCACCAGGAAGATGCTGTCCCACAAAATCCAGATGCAAATGACTGATTGAAGGTGGGCACTGTGGGATTAATTGTCCTAATAACTTTGTGTTCCTTCCTGGAGAAAGCTCCTTCAAGCAATTGTCTTGGAAGGCTTCTTTGCTGTGCGTCAGGCTGCAATGTAAAGTCTATGGGAGATGCTGGTTACGGGTCAAGATTCTCTCACTGACACTGTCATCATAATGCTTCAGAGAATGTGATTTTCTTCTTCTCCCCCCCCCCTTTTATTTTTTTTACAGCTTCGACAGTGCGTGTACAATTCTTACAGCTGTAGTGTCTTGGCTTTTGCAGTTTTGGCTTCGATTCTGGCTATTTTAAGAGAGCCAGCACAAGTGCTCACATGACTGTAGCAGGAGAATGTGCATCTCCTCTTTAGAGATCTGGTGATACGGGATGCAGACTGAATCTGCTATGGAGGAATGGTAGGTGCTGTGCTCCTCAGGAGGTGTGGGTGCCTGAATATTGGTAAGGTCAACTCAATGGATGATTGAATATGTTGCCAAGAACAGTGTGCAAGATATTTTTTGTTTTTTTTTTTTTATTTTACAGTGAGGTGGTGAGACACTGGCACTGCCCAGAGAAGCTGTGGATGCCCCATCCCTGGAGGTGTTCAAGGCCAGGTTGGATGGGGCTTTGAGCAGCCTGGTCTGGTGGGAGGTGTCCCTGCCCAGGGCAGGGGGGTTGGAACTAGATGATCTTTAAAAGATCCTTTCCAACTCGGACCATTCTAGGATTTTTATCTTGCTTATCACCTCTTCCCTTTACTGATGGTACTGCTAATTTATCGTTATATTTTGGGAAAGTTACCTTTTAAATCTGATGTATCTATCCCAAGCCACAGAGCCAAGAGCCAAAAGTTGTAGGTTTGGTTTTTTTGGTGGATTCTGTCATCCATTCTGTACAAACAGCGAACTTTTGTCTTAATGGAGAAGTTAGTTTTTAGCTTTTTAACTGCTACTGCAGGACACTGTTGGGCTGGCCCAGCGTGGCCTCACCGGTGGCATGGCATGGCACGGCACAGGAGCATCATGCATGATGCCACATGGACCCCACAGCCACAGGGTACCAAGCTCAGCCCCTCTGGACGCTGATCTCAGCCACACGAAAGTGAGATAACATAATCACTTGTTACTTCTACTAGGTTTGATTGAGAAGTCAAGTAAATCCCAGTAAATCACAAGGTTACGGAAGCAGAAATCAAGAGGTGGAAATAACTGCTCATTTTTTTAATTAAAAAGCATTCTTAAAAAACAAAACCTTATTATCAAAAATTTTTAGTTTGTTTATACCACAATCAAAACAAGATGGTCAACAGCATTAAGACACGTCACTGTAGTTAAAACTCAAGAAAACTTTCTTGGACGTGCTTTTATAACCCAAACAGGTACATATTCGCCAAAAGGGTTGTCAAGCACTGGAACAGGCTACCCAGGGAAGTGGTGGAATGGCCATCCCTGGGGGTATTTAAAAGATGGGTAGACGCGGTGCTTAGGGATGTGGTCTAGTGATGGGTTTCGGCAGTGTTAGGTTGATGGTTGGACTCGATGATCTTAAAGGTCCCTTTGAACCTATGCAGTTCTATGATTCTACATTCATATTTCACAACACATTTATGTGACTTATGGTGTTGGTTAATGGCATACTTACACTTCTACTTCTGTATTTGCAACCTCATTTGAGTCATGATGTTCTTGTAAATATTTTATCAAAATCCTTTAGTTGTGATAGCTTTTCTCGTGTCTTGTCAAAAACATTGGTGTCGAACTGTCTAATCTTGCAAGTGTTTTATCAGAGCCCTGTCACCCAGTGTCAAAACATCTCCACGTACGACCGTGATGCCACTCAAACCCATGCCAGCCCAGCAAACTAATGCATCAGGAGATTTCTGTGCCTTTTACCCGCACATACCTTTTACTTTACACATACCTTTCCTCTGTCCCAAGGGCAAATCATTCTTCCTCCAGCTTCGCCTCCCTGCCTGTAGGGCTGCTGTCCCCAAAACCCTTGCCCAGCTCATGGGAGCCTGATCCTGCACTTAGTTTCTAAGGGCAGAGTAATTCTCACCTAAGGTACCAATGGGTTTCCCCATTTCAGTGGGTCAGGTCTTGGTGCGGGAGCTTTATTTCCCGTTGTAGAGAGCTGGGTTTAGGAAGATTTACTGTCTTTTCCATGCAGGGCACGTTTCAGTTAATGTTTGGCTGTAGTTTTTAAAAAAAATCATTTTGTATATTTCTTTTTTTTTTTTTTCCCCTCTTTGGGAAGAAGCAGTTGTTTTTGAGTGGATAAAACAGCGTTTTTGGCTGGATTTCTGGCAATGCAGTTTTCCATGGTTGGAAGTCAGCCTGTCTGCTCTGCTGGCTGAGTCTTTAACTGCTTCCATGCAAAAATGAGTTCTGCATAGCGTACGACTCGGTGGTCCCCTGGTTTGCTCAAATGTGGCCAAAACCAAGGGAGTGGTGTTTTGAACAATGCAGTATTGGGTCTCCATGTCCAGGCATGTCTTGAAAGATGTTTATAAAAGCGTGTGTTAAGGTGGCACTGACTTCTTTGCAGTCACAACCCAGCTTCTGCCAGTAAACGGAGCGCGGGGTTGTTCTCCTGCTTGGAAGCAGTTTTCCTAAGATGGTGTGTATCCTGGGCGTGCTGCTGCTCATGTGTGGTTTGGTCAACCACTATTGTGCCATTGTGGATGTGCCTGCCAGCATTATTTTTTTTTTTTTAAATCCTAAAGAAACACACTTTCTATTCATAATTTTGCATGTACTGTGTGTGTGTATCTCATTTTTCCTAAGTAACGCAGAAATCAGATTAGTTCATTTATCCGTGCAAGGAGAATCATCATGGATTAACAGGTCAATCCTCAAATATATTTTGTGAATATAACTGGCTGTCTGCATGTGATATTTTGCACTTCCATGGCTGTTCCCAACACCAAAATGTGTTACAAATGTCACCGAGTCTCCCCACCCTCCAGAAGGTGGGAAAGTTAAATGAGGACACTGGGCAGCAGAAGCTGTGACATGTCTCTTCTGTAAAGCCTTTGGTGGCACTGAGATCCTCAAGGATGTGTCCAACCCAAACACCACCCATCCTTCCCCTATCCAACAAAATGTGATTAATGATGTGTGTTGATGCTGCTTTTGACAACAGTACTAGCAAAGCCCCACAGAAGACTTCACCCAGCAGTGGACAGCATGAACACAAAGCATTTTCACCATGAAGGGTGCCAGGAGCGTGTGAAAATACAAAGATGGTTCCTAAATGTAAGATCTGCAATCTGCAGCATTAGGCAAACCAGGAGAGGACAGTCTGCAGCTGGTTATCTATGGAAGTGAGGAGAGCTGGTGTCCAGCCATGGGCCATGGTGAGTCTGGGCCCTCTCGTGTTGAGCTTGGGCATCACAGCTGCAGATCTTGCGCCTCCAAGCACCTTTTGCCCAGTAAAGCAGAGATCCTGCTCTGGGCTCTTCCTTCGAATGATGTTGGTGCTGGATTTACCTGCATCTTTTCTGATGAAGCACCTGCAATTGCGTGTCGGGGATTCCTCCATAGCACTTGGTTGCACAAGCTCCTGGAGGCCAAGTAATGTATGAGCCGTGATCTGATCAGAGCAGTCTGGCGAGCTGCAAATTTTCTGTGGTGGCAAAAGGGGTGAGGGGAAGGGCTGGGTGCTCTGTGCAGTCATTGATGCAAGACCTCTCAACTTCAGCTTTTCTGTATTTTATAGAAATATCTCTGTGAGATAAAACATACCTGTGGTGTATGAGAACTTGCACCTACTCAGCTCGCTTGGTTTCTAGAGGAGAAATACCCTGAGTGAAGGGTTGAAGAGCAGGAATCTCTCCAAATAAAATTTTTGGGTAGGGCTGAGGTTTTCATAATATACTGCTTTTTCCAGCTGGAAAGTTTTGATGCAATTTGCTCTTTTTTCATGTGTCTAAACTTTTCAATGACTTTTGAATGGGGCTGCTGTGCATGGGGAAGCCCCACATCTCTGTCCACAGTGTGCGTAGTTGCTTGATGCCTTCTGGAAGTGTTGGGTGGACTTACTGAGGCTGAATGTGTCAGTGGTAGTGTGAGCACACTGCAAGCCCGATGCACCATGGAGGTGTGTGCACTAATAGTCTGTGGGTGATGAGTGCGCGGGATAAAAGCTGCCATGTTTCTGACTGGGAAATCATACTTAGAGGCATGGTGTTTCTGCACTTGGGACCTTCTCGCTTCCTATGAGGGACCATCCTTGATGAAGAGGCATGTTTAGGATTGCCAGTGCACAGGCAACTGGGTATTGCTCACCTGGAACGGCAAGCGTGATGGGAGGAGATGGGAAATGCCAGGCTCTGCAGCCCCTGCGTGCCTGCAGTAAATCTGCGATAAATCTTTTTCTCTTGAATCTGGGAGACGCATCCCTGGAGTTTTAACGTCGCACCAAACTGAGAGTGTGGATCCCACATGCTTGTGGCTTTGCCACCACCAGCACAGAAGCATGGGCGATCCAGGTTTTTTGTGGGGATGAAGTGTCTCTTAATTTTTCCAGTGTGAATGGAAGTGAAATTAAACCTCGTAGAGAGGAGGACTGAAAGAAGGTGGACGAGGGGTAAGAAGGAAATCCAGGCTGCTTGTTTGCAGAGGGGTACGAGCTGGGCTTGTGCTTGCCGAGTGCAGGAGCCTGCTTCGGTTGGCAGTTGCTTTGGAAACGAAAATATTTTATCCTGAGTTACGTAATGCAGCAGCATGTCCAGACCTGAGATCCCTGCAATTTTCTGGCCTGCAAGGAATAATTTTCTGCTTGAAATATTAACCTTAGCTTTGAATTTCCTGGCTCGTATGGCATGTGTGATCAGTGTAGTATCTGTATACATAACTGCTGCTGTTTGAACTTGAGATGTTTAGGTAAATTTGTTTTTGTTTATAGCTGTTGGATGATGAAGAACAGAAAACCCTAGTTCATTAAGAATTGCATAAATACATCAAAATCCACCCTGGCCTATTGGTTAGATCCAGCAGGTGGAAGAGGCTGAAGATCCTTCTCTATGTCTGATTGAAGCAGTAGGTTGTAAATGAGGATTTGAGGTGGGGTAGAGCTGAGGTGCAGATTATCAGTGTTCCTGGATTTATCAGTCTTTATCCATAAATGTGGAGAAGCCTTCGCAGATAGTTTTGGTTGGGTTTTTTTTTCCACCTATCTCTTTGCTGGGTAAAAAAAAGTGGCTGGAAGGCCAGGCCCACAGAGTGGTGGTGAATGGAGTTAAATCCAGTTGGTGGCTGGTCACAAGTCGTGTTCCCCAGGGCTCAGTACTGGGGCCAGTTCTGTTTAATGACTTTATCAACAACCTGGATGAGGGGATGGAGTGCACCCTCAGTAAGTTCACAGATGACACCAAGTTGGGTGTGAGTGTTGATCTGCTTGAGGGTGGGAAGGCTTTGCAGAGGGATCTGGACGGGCTGGATGGATGGGCCGAGGCCAATGGTATGAGGTTCAACAGGGCCAAGTGCCGGGTCCTGCACTTGGGTCACAACAACCCCACATGGCGCTACAGGCCTGGGGAGGAGCTGCCTGGTGGAAAAGGACCTGGGGGTGTTGGTCGACTGCCGGCTGAATATGAGCCAGCAGTGTGCCCAGGTGGCCAAGAAGGCCAACAGCATCCTGGCCTCTATCAGGAACAGTGTGGCCAGCAGGACTAGGGCAGTGATCGTCCCCCTGTACTCGGCACTGGTGAGGCCCCACCTTGAGTGGTGTGTCCAGTTTTGGGCCCCTCACTGCAAGAAAGACATTGAGGTGCTGGAGTGGGTCCAGAGAAGGTCAACGGAGCTGGTGAGGGGTCTGGAGCACAAGTCTTATGAGGAGCAGCTGAGGGAGCTGGGGGTGTTCAGCCTGGAGAAAAGGAGGCTGAGGGGAGACCTTCTCGCTCTCTACAGCTACCTGAAAGGGGGGTGTAGAGAGATGGGGGTGGTTCTCTTCTCTCAATTAACAAGTGTTAGGATGAGAGGAAACGGCCATAAGTTGTACCAGGGGAGGTTTAAATTAGATAGGAAAAAATTTTACGCTGAAAGGGTTGTCAAGCATTGGAACAGGCTGCCCAGGGATGTGGTTGAATCGCCATCCCTGGAGGTATGTAAAGCTGTGCAGATGTGGTGTTGAGGGACGTGGTTTAGTGGTGGCCTTGGCTGTGTGAGGTTTACGGTTGGACTTGATGGTCTTAAGGGTCTTTTCCAATCGAAGTGATTCTATAGCCATGCATGGGTCTGCATTGCCTGGCTGCACTAAGCCTGCTCTGATTTGATCTGTTCTGATTTGAGGACAGTGCTCCCCTAACTATGGCTCGTAAGCAGGACATGCCCACAAAGCCTTCTGATGCTTCTTCTGGCTACAGGAAATTAAAACCCGTGAGTGAGACTGGTGGGGAGAGAAGGTGATGCCATGATGTGCCACACGCCACCTGCTCCAGTTGTCACCTGGCCCTGTGGAGATGTGAGCTGCTGCTCCATGACCTCTGCACCTCTGACTCAGAAGAGGACTGAGATACCATGGAGGTTTAGAAACAACAGGTTATTTCTATTTTGTTCTTCTAAAGTGAAGGTGTCAAAACATTCTTTTAGACATGAAAGGTTTTTGGCTTCAGACAAAGGCTGTCCATCATGTTTCCTGAGCACGTGTTACCTTGTGATCTTCAGGAGGGTAAAAACAGGCAGAGATTGGCACACCATGCGGCTGACTGGGAAAGGCTTGCTCTTTTGAAGTATCCCACTCCCCGTTTGGATCCATAAGCCAAAACAATCGGGGCAAAATCATGACTGTAGAGCCTGCTCCGATTATGCCTAGAGGTGAAGTCTTCCTCAAGCAAAGGAGTCAAGAGAGAAGTTGCAGAGATTTCTGTATTGGCTATAAACCTCACTCACACTTGCTGGTGGTTTTGTGCAAAGACTGGTGCTGGTGTAAAAGCTGATGAGGGACCAGCAGAATGGTGGTTTCATCCATTTGAAGGAGAACTTGATCACTCCAAAGTCATTCATGTCTCCCAGGTAATATCTGAACCTTTGCATTATTTTTCTGCCACGTAGTTGGTACCCAAAGGGGTTGAGCATGGCATGGCCAGAGCAGGTCAGAGACGAAGAGGAATTCTCTGTGCCTGTCCGAACTATATGAGTGAAAAAACACTGCAAAAACATAAAATTATTGGTTCAGATGATGGTAAACGCTGTCAAGTAAACCAAAGTGGATCAGGGAAGACTAAAAGAGGAATGGAGTAAATGCAGGGAGGGGACATTATGTAGGGGAACAGACTAAAACATACCTGGATATCTTATTCCCTGAAGCATGTATTTACTGTGGATAAACTCCTTGCCTTGTGGCTTGTGGTGAACAGAAGAAGCAGGTGGGAGCATGTCTTTCTCCTCTACCAGCTGTGCTGCTGTCCCGCATCTACAGGCAGGGAAGAGCCCATGGCAAGGTGAAAGAGAGGACCAAGTCCTGCAGATGACGCTATGGGGGAGTTTCTAGCAAAGACACTGGGAGAAGCGGGAAGGACTGGTGCATGTCTGGCTTAGCAGCAGTGCTGGCTGCACAGGGAAGGCAGCTCACGGCTTCTGCGCCTCCTTTTTCAGGTGTCTCCATGGGATCTGGAGCTTGTTTGTACCAGCTTGCATGGGGGGAAGGAGGGGTGAAAGCCCCTGGCTCCTGTGCTTTTGTTTTGGGTGGGTCTCACCAGTCTTCTGGTTGAATTGGAATTAATAATCAAAAAATACCAGAAGTGTTTTCTGCGCTGTCTTGCCTCAAGTAAAGAGAACCAGTTAAGCCTAAAACATGTCCTGCTGTCCTTCGGCTGCATTCCTGCTGATGGACCGCCTCTTGGGGTGGTTGCCCCGCTTTGATTTAGCCCTCCTGGCCCCATGTCCTTGCCCACAGTGCCTGTGCATGGGGCCATGTGATGGAGTGGAGCAGAGCAGTGACCCAAACGAAATAAAACCCTGCAAAACCGATCCCCCGTGAGGCTGGTGGGAACAACCCAGGGGGTTGTGAGCTGCAGGGGCTGGAAGGGCATGAGCTGTATAAACCACCCCCGGGAAAACCAGCTGTGAAACCCAATTTTCTGCCCTGCTGCCAGCCTCGAGCTCTGCTCCAGTTTCATCTCATGATAGAGCACGTCTCTGCTGTAGCCAGACCTGTTTGTGATTTAAACAAATGTGGTGAGGGGTGGCTGAGGCATGGACCGGCATCCCATCCCCTGCCCTTGCTGCAGGGCCTTGTCTCTGCCAAAGGGTGGGACAGGCGGCTGTGGCTCTAACGCCTTTAACAGGCATGCGAGGCAGAGCTGCGTGTCTGCAAACACAAGACGACAGAAAGGGGGGAAAAAAAAGAAAAACTAATCCCAGAATCAAAAACAAGCAAACAGTGTTGCACTCTGCATTTTCTTTTCTTCTTTTTTTTTTTTTAAAGCATATAATTCAAATTGTGATGTATTGCTGAGATGCGCGTTCCCCGAGCAGGGCAGAGGTTGAGACACATCTTCCCTGGGGAGAGGGAGGGTTGCGTGAGCCTGAGTCAGCACCAAAGGTCACTTGGCCGAAAGGCTCGGCTTGCAGAAGTAGGAGATTTCGTAACAGCAACTGATGTGATGTTTCTGTGTTCAGCACTGACGGCGTGGTAGGTCGGTGTGCCTGCACGTCAGAGGGAGAAATGCTAATTCTGGTGAACAAGGGAATGACAGGGCAGCGCTGGTCAACATCGCCTGCCCGCTCCACCTCCCAAATCACTTCTCTCTCTCCCTTGCTGCTCAGCCTGTTGCTTTCTCCCCTCCTGTGCCCCCACTTTTTGCGTCTCTTCAGTTCTGGCATTTAATCTCATCATCGTGTCGTGATTTTTTTCTATGGCCTTGGCTCATCTTCCAGTTCCCATTTGGGGTCATTATCACGTATGATTAGTCTTGGAGCATAATGAAGGGAATCGGACACAACTCTAGGGTATGTCTGAGCCATTTAGCGTTTCTGAGCTCAAAGATCTGCAGAGGAAGTTTATTTTTAAGCTTCCTGAGAAGATAAATTTGAACGTTGGATTGTTTAAGGTACAAGAAATAGAACTGAAATCCCTCTAGGAGGGAGCAGTGCCCTCCGGTATTTGAAGCATCCCAGGGATAATTATCCAGTGCTGAGTAAGTCTCGTTAGTCTTGAAATAGCTTTTACTGAATGATCGCATTTTTCTTCACGTTGGCTAGGATGAAACCGTATATTAACATTTAGCCTTCATTGTGAGAACACTGTCAACAGGTTTGTAATACTGTTGTTTTCCAGTCCCTGGGAAAGCCAGGCATGGAGATACACAATGATTACACAAAATAACAACCTTAGGAAATAAAGAAGGGCGCTTTTTGAGGCTGCTCTTTAAGGTCCCACTCTTTCACTGTATTAAGAGATAGGAGGGAGCTGCAAGGTCTTGCGTGTGGGAGCAAGGCGAGGTTCGAGCATCTTCAGGGCAGCTCCAGCTGCTGCTGTTTGGTGGCACGTTCCGGGGACCGTAGCTCCAGCTCAACTACGCAGCAGCAGGGCAAGTGCCACGCTGTGTCACTGGCCCAGGCGAAGTGACATGTCTGCGTCGTGACTCAGCCGTGTCCCTGCTAACCATCTGCTGATGTGATGCACATCATTAGTCACTAATTGGTGTGGTTACCCTTTTTTTAGGCTGCTGGAAAGGCCAAGGTTCACGTAGCCGTGAAGCAGCTGGGTCAGTCTTCAACCTGTTTTGCATTCAGGTCCACCAGGCTCTCGGTGGTGCTTGGAGAGACATTTTGGTGTGCCCTGCCAGGCAGACCGAGACTGTCAGCTCTGTAAAAACCCTCTAAGCAATCTGGGTCTCTTTTGAGGATAGCCATTTTATAACATTTTTTTTTTTTTCAATTCCCTTCCCGCCCTGTCTCTATGCTTCCCATCTTTGGCTCTCTCCTCTCATCCAGTGCCCGCCCTGTAGGTACCGGTGGGTTAGGTACTGATGCTCAGGTATCGCCTTACTCGGTATCTCAACTGATGGCTTGTAAATGTGCCTCCTTACTGACATCTCTTATGCCATCACTCCAGACCAGTCTTGAGGACAGGTCTTTGATGCCACGTATAATACCTGGATCCTCCTGGACACAGGGTTCGGACACTGCCCTTCTGCTCTCCCTTGTCTGTGGGTTTTTTCTGTCTGCCCAAAATCTCCAACTGAGTCTCTTCTGCCTGTTGTTGCTTTTCTCAGAGGTTACAGACCCCTTCTCTGGTCACGGTGTTGGCAGCACCCTTGGGTGCACTGGAGATGGAGGTGTGGATTCTCATCCCTTGCTCAGCCACAGCAAACTACATTTAGCTGTTCGGTCCCCCCCATACTTCGAGTGGCCTAAGGAAGCCCTGTAGGTCTTCCCTCGTGTAGGCAACCCTACCCATCCCCGTGACGTTGCTGAAACATCACTCTCTACATCCTGCCGAGGAGGTTGGACTTGGTTGGGGGGATGTGTGCTGGGTAGCCCCCAGGCTCCTCTCTGTTCACTTCCCATTTGACCTTTACACCAAGCAAGCTATCCTCAGAAAACTAAAGAAAATCATAAAAGTCGTAGCAATATTCCTAATAGTATTTATTATTTCTTCTTTTTTAAAAATGTCTCTTAATGTACTTCACCCAAACTGGTGCCCCGCTCCCCACTACGATTCCAGCAAATGAGCTCTTTCTGTCTTTAAGGCAAATGGTGCTGCTTTTATTTTTAAATTATTTTCATTTCCCCATCTGTTCTGCCCTCATATGTGCCCTAGCCCTGCTCTGCGGGTACCCGGAGGAGGAGCTCATGGGGGGTTTCTGGGTGTTGCCTTAACAGAAATAAATCACACAATCCCCTCGGACAAGGTGGCAAAGTCCGCGCTGTCCTTTAGAGCTGACGTAGTTAAAAGCGAAACAAACATTTGGGGAAATCGAGGAAACGGTGGCTCGGGCTTGTTTGGAGCATTGCTCTGAAAGCTGAAAACCAGCATCTCTAATTCCTGGGCAGCCAGGTGAGACGGTGCAAAAGGTGAAATGCGGCCAAGGTTTCGCAGCAGGCGACGCTGAACTACGTGGATGGCCTGTCTCAGAGCGGGAAGGGCACTTCTCCCTTATCTGAGGAGCCACGCACATGCCAGGAGACCTTTGTCCTGAATATTTGGAGGAATAAAGTTCAGCAGGAATAAAAGGGCATTTCCCCACCGCCTTGGTTTATGTCGTGTCGCATTCTCTCTCTCTTGCAGCTGCGTAAATGAGTATGGAAGATTATGATTTCCTCTTCAAAATTGTTTTAATTGGCAACGCCGGTGTGGGGAAGACCTGCTTAGTCCGTCGCTTCACTCAGGTAAGGTTGGTGGCCTCTTGGACGTGGGATGTCGGGGTGGGGACAGTACTGGGATGGGAGTGTGGAGACCATGGCTGCGCACTGAGGGCTTTGCTGGCATTCCAGCTCCGAAGTAATTTGTTGTCCACGCTCTTGGTTGTATGCGTCACCTACAGCAATGTACTGGCACAAGCAGCACGTCTGTATCTAGTGCTGTACTTGGTCCCGTTGAGCATCTTGTGTTGGAGAAAACTCATCCCTCACCAAAGATGCAAAATCCTCTCTGAAAGCCACTGGGATTTGGAGGTGCTCTGCACCAGTTATAAGGACCAGCACATCTCCTGGTGCGCCCCCTTGTGCCTCCTACTCCCCATCCCCACCACTGCACAAAGCTCTCCCTGTTATTTGTCATTAGCAGATAATTAAATAATCTGGGTCCTGGGCTGTCAGTCCGGTGTCTCCTGTTAAAGACCAGACCTTTTTTTGTGGCAGAAAAACAGGGAAGGGACCAGGCTTCTGTGATCCGGGGCAAGCGAAGGTCTTGCATGATGCATTATAAAACATAAGTCGTGGGGTTTTTGTTGCGTTCTTCACTAGGAATTGTCAGCAATTTTCCCCCTCACTATTAATTTTAGTTTTAAAGCAGTTAAACACTCTCCAACCGCATGTGACAGGCAGTGGCAATAAAGCTAGTCAGCCCCAAAGGGTTAACTGCAAAAAAATCTGTGGCCACTTATGCTGCTTGTGCTTTGGCAGCGCAGCTGCTGTAGGGGATGGATGTGCCCCAAAATCAACACGGCTTTGTAGACCTAGGCACCAGAAATTAAAAAGCTCTGTTTACTTTTTTTTTTTTTACGGCTTGCTATTGCTCCTTTCTGATAGTGCTGCAATCAAATGCCACCAGCATCATGCCAGCCCTTGCCATTTCTGTGGCACTGGTGGTGTCTGGTTCCCTGCTTCGCTCCCGAAATGCTGTGCAGGGATGTGACCCTGGTGCTGGGAGCTGCCAGAAATGCCTTTCCACGCCATGGCCTGTGGTGGAGGGGAGAGGGAAGGTGTGAGGCTGCAGGAGCAAAGGCATCTCATCCCACGCGAGCGCTCACACCTCTTTCAAGGCATCGGGAAGTAGGATGGAGGGTCCTCATCTACCCTTCCCCTTCCTCTTCCAACTGCACAGTAGCAGAAGGGATTTTTCCCTGTGTGCAACCTCCTTTTCCTCTCCTGTTTTCCCACCTTAACTCAACGACTTGCTCCGTGACTAGGGATGTGCAGGCAGGGAAAGCACTGTGGGGTTGAATTGTGGTAACCTTTGTGCTGGGGAGAGCTCACATTTTCCTCTCTAAATGTGATGGAAATAAGTGTCCTGGGAAGGGCACAAGGGAGGAATGGTTTTGGGGCTGGAAAAGGGTGAAGGACTGGCACCCAGAGAGTGCTACAGAAATTTGCTTAATGAAACTCTGTTTTCTTTCAGGGGCTTTTCCCACCAGGTCAAGGAGCCACGATTGGGGTTGACTTTATGATTAAAACCGTGGAGATAAACGGTGAAAAAGTAAAGGTAGGAGCCTGATGGTTTTCAGCGTGAACTCATGTGGTAGTACCATAGCTGAGGTTTCTCACTGCTGGAAGGCCTGTGGGCGCATGGGGAAGCCCAGGGCTATGTGACATGGCTCAGGCAATGCTGGGTCGAACATTGTGTCCACGTCTACACAATTACCATCAGAATCGTAACAGTGAACCTATTCTGAGGGAGAAAATGGAAAGGGGAGATCTTGCAAAACTCTTTCCTTGCTTAGGAGACACTGAGATCGTGCCTGGCTGGGGGTTGAGGAAGCGCCAAGAAGCGCTTCAGTGCAGTCTCTACTCATGGCATTTCTGATAAGCAGAAATCTGTTGCATTCCCACTGGGATGTGGTCGGTGAAGGTCTTCTGTGAGCTCCCAAGATGGCTGTTGCAGAGAGCGGGCTTCTGGACTTGGGTGGTTCTGCACAGCGATGGCTTAACTTCCACTTCTGCCAAGTTATGGAGTTGGGAGAAGTGGAGATGGGTTGAAGTGAGAAGGACAATGTCTGCATTATTAACTCTTTTACCCTCCAAAATAGAGTGGTTGCAACCAAACTGCTGCTGGGAAACTGTCCTTGTCCTGTGCTAACTCCCAAACTGAACCTGAGCATCACTTGGCAGAGAGCTACTTTGTCTGGGTCAAAACACACCAGGGACTGATCTCATGCTTTAATGGGATACATGGTTGGGTTCCAGCACCCAGAGATGTTTGCAGGTGCCGCTTTGCTCATTAGTAGAGATCTTGCTAGAGCTACTGTGGTGTCCAAGAGGTGGGAGAAGACTATTGTTGTCTGAGCCTGTAATGGCAAGGTGGCCAGGGTCCCTGAGCTGCTCCTGGAATTACTCTTCTTGCATTAAATCCAGTGGCATTGAAGTGAAAAACAGTGGTTTTTCCCCTTGCTCCCTTCATCAAATCTAGTAGTGAGCAAATGGGAGAGCGGCAGCAGAGTGACAGCGGCTGGATGTGACATGGAAATCCACTTTTTTTAGCTTGTGTAAGTGATGGGATGGAAACAGTGGACTTGTGCAGATTTTCAGCCCTGGGTTTTTTTTGACCCGTATTTCAGCACAGAGGGTTTTTAAGAAAAAAAATCAGGTGGTGTATTCCTAAGTTTAGGACAGATTTTAAGTCATGATCGTGTCAGCAGGCTGCCACCCTGCTGCATGAAGAGCTGTACAAACTGATGTCAAGTGATGGTCCCTGACCAGAAGACCTTCCAGCCCAAGCAGGTGAAAAACAAGAGGTGTAAATACCTTCACCTGATAAAGACCAAGTTAATGTTCAGCACATCGCTGTTCAAGTGGGACGGAGCAGCAGGCAGTGAGGATAACGTGTAGCCCCTACGCTGTCGGTGCTTAGTTTGAGGGTTGTGATGCTCGTTAGCAGGCATCTGGTGTAGCGGGGTTGGCCAGGACACGGATGCTGCTTGTCCAGGCTCCTCGGACAGCAGAGATGCTTCTTTCTGCCAAAACCAGCTCTAGTGGAGCAGCTCAGAGGATCTAAACTGCTAAATGGCTTAAGTACTGCACTGAAGGTGGAATTCATTTTTTCCCTTGTATTTCTGGCTTAAACCAGCTGTCTCAAGATTGTTCTGGTCAATGGAGGGTGAAAAGCAATCTCTGAGGAAGATTAATCCCATCCACTTTAGACACTTCTCCTTTCCAAGCATCTGGTTCCCTGTCAAGTACAGATGGAGCCTTGAGAACACCGCTTATATCTGAGGTCTGGTTTTTGGACAGGTGAACTCGCCTTAAGGATTTATCCGAGTTTGACTTGTTGTTCCCATGACATAATCCTGTTTTAAGACTAGCTTGGACTGAGGATGCAAGCTCCTTAAGAGAAAGTTGGGAACAGTCATGCCAACATGGGCTATCTCAAGGGCAAGGGTGGTTCAGGAAAGCTCTACAAGCTAAAGGAAAACTTGTCAGCGTGGTAGGTCCCTGCTGCCCTGCGAGTGTCTGATGAATGCACAAGTGTCCACCCCAGCAGCTCTCTTACGCAAGCCAGCCCCAAGGTGTTTTTCACAGCGCCTTATTTCACAAAGCAAATAGTCATAAAATCACAGAATGGTTTGGGTTGGAAGGGACCTTAAAGATCATCTAGTTCCAACCGCCTGCCCTGGGCAGGGACACCTCCCACCAGACCAGGCTGCTCAAAGCCCCATCCAGCCTGGCCTTGAACACTTCCAGGGATGGGGCATCCACAGCTTCCCTGGAAACCTGTTCCAGTGCCTCACCACCCTCACAGTGAAAAATTTCTTCCTAATATCTAATCTAAATCTCCCCTCTTCCAGTTTAAAACCGTTACCCTGTGTCCTATCATTACACCCGCCGATAAAGAGTCCCTCCCCATCCTTCCTGTAGGCCCCCTTTAGGTACTGGAAGGCTGCTATAAGGTCTCAGTTGTTAAATCAAAGTCCCTCTCCTGACCCCACCAGTGGATTAAATTGGAGTCGCTGGAGCTCAGCCACAATGACCAAGCTTGGGAGGAAGCTTAGTACGGTACGTTTGGGCATTTGAATGAGCCTTCCAGCATCTGAAATGGAGTCTGAGTGGATTTCATTCAGGGAGTTGAAGCCAAAACTTTTTTTGAGTAAGCAGTACTAGTGAGGATAAACATTTAATGAGGGCGAAAAGCAGGAATGAGTCAGAGCACAGAGCAATAAAAATGACGTCTCAGTCAAACGAGATGCTTCTCTGCCTGTTAGCTCATGTCACAGTGCCTGAGCCGTGACACCGCTCCCAGGCCGGGGAGCATCTGCTGGCATCCAGGATGAGAGAGCAGAGCTGTTTACTGAAAAGGTTTTCAGACTTGAAAATAAATGATAGATTTCTGTGGGAAAAACACTTCCTGGCTTTCAGAATTGCATTTGAAAGTCAGCGGAGAGGGACTTGCTAGCGTGAAGGCTATGTGCAAGCCATGGCAGGTATGAGCGGCTACTAAAGCTCGCTGAGAGGTGAGCTGAGACAGCACCGTGCATTGAGGGGGCTTTTGATCTGTCCGGCCTTTCCTAAAGAAACCAAAAATATGTACAACACCTGTACTAAGAGGCTACACAAGTTCAAGCCAAGCAGATAGCAGTTATCGTGCTGGTCAAAGCTAAACATCCTCATTGCTGCCAATAGAGGGCTAGGCTACACGGACCTGTGACCTTACTGCATTTGGTGGAAATGTTCATATTCATAAAGCTAAACGTACGTGCAAATGTTGGGGAAGCGGGAAGCATCGGCTAGCTCCAAGAAAATAAACATCTAGGTTTTTCTGCAGGCTGAGTCAGGCACCGGCCTTTGGTTCCTCTGAAAAAAGTGAGACAAGTAAAACGGTTGCTGTGAAATTTTTTATTTGGCAGAACTAATCAGTGGGCTGAAGTGTGAGATGTGCGTTTTGTGTGCAGGAAGAGTTTGTCCGTGGCTGTAAGGCTGGGGGCTCTTCCTGGCCTTCTGCCCCCAGCCTGTGGGAAGACTCGTGGCTGCAGCCAGTAAGAAACCTTCTCCCCCAGCAAAATCCCTTTTGCTTTCCATGTCTGATATATTAAAGCGGTGGAAGAACATAGTCACGTCCAGTTTTTATCAACTTGGAGATCTTCTCAATAAATGTGAAACACATATAAGCTGGAGTTAACCAGCAGACCAATCAGTAAATGTTTTTCCTGGGAAATAGCTGAGCAACAACAAAATTATCTGTATTTTTCCATCTGCCAGAGTTTGGAGGCCGTTTTGTTTTAACGGGGACGTGTTCGTTATCTCGTGAATTTCATGTGCAAGTAATTTCACTTATGGTTTTGTGTATCACTTAACTACACGTGCCATGTTCAGCCCTTTAAATACAGCTGTGCCAAAATATTAAGCGCAAAGGTTCCCAGGAACTGTGAGCCAGCCACAAATTACTTTCTTTGCAAAAAACGTGCTTTTTCAAAATCATACCCTACGTCTGAAAGCTGCTACTGGGAGCTCTCATTTCAAATTAACACATTTATGATGAGTAGCTGGCGTAGTTTGACTTTGGAACTGGGCAAGAATAAGGTTTCCTCTGTTACAGGCTGCTGAATATATGGAAAAAATCTCAAATATTTTACCTTTTTCTTCCCAAAGTACACAGGATTCTGGCTGGAAATCACCCTTTCACATATTTAATTCCAGGGAGGGGTGCTTCAAAAAAATAAAAGCTGAAGTGGAGAAGTACTTTTTTATGTTGAAATGTTTTAATTTTGGATGTTTATTTCTTTGACTGCCTTTTTGAAGAATTGAGGTTTTGGTGACCCACCAAAAAACATCAGATGGTCAAATTATAAAAACAGTATGAGTTTAGCTTGTACTGGGAAATGTATGTTGTCTTCCTGGACCCAGAGGGTTTGGAAAACACTCGTGACCTCTTTGTTATAGTTAAGGATATGCCAACCAGTTCTACTTTTGAGAAGGCAGGCAGCGAGCAACTGGGTGAGACGGCTGAAGTTGGGGAGGGGAACCTTGTTGGAGTCCTTGGATCAGCCTTCAGCTGAGCTTCTTGTTCAGTCCTGTGGTTTCCCACCCATCAGTGCGTCATCTCAGGATAACTATAACTAGCTTTGGGAGCGAGATGAGAGGCTTTCTTATTTCTTCTTGGGATGGATGCTGCTGTTGGCTGGACTTCAAGGGCAGAAGTGACTTTCTGCCTCCAAGTGCCTGCACTGTAACTCCAGACCAGCAGCTTTGCCCACAGCAGAGGGAGATGCTAGAAGTCACATGAAAGCCTGCAGACCTGCGGCTTCCAGGGGCCGTCGGCCACGATGCCAGCTGACTTTGTGCCTTGCATTTCAATCCACAAGTGCAGGAAAGGAAACAAAAAGTGCTGGGGGAGGGGAAGCCAAAGGGGAGAAGAGCTAAGTAAGTGCTTTCCCAGCATTGGTTTTACCCTGAAAGAGTGTTTTTAGGTCAAAACAGTGCTGCTATCAAATAAAAAAGTTGTTTTGTTTTGTTTTTTTTTTTTTTCCTTTTACCACTCTTCCTTGTTATGCCAAAAGCTGCAGATCTGGGACACGGCAGGACAAGAGCGATTCCGGTCCATCACGCAGAGTTACTATCGCAGCGCGAACGCGTTAATCTTGACCTACGACATCACCTGCGAAGAATCCTTCCGGTGTCTCCCCGAGTGGCTGCGAGAAATCGAGCAATATGCCAGCAACAAGGTCATAACCGTGCTCGTGGGTAAGCGACGATCGTCCCTAGCGGGGTGCGATGAGGGGGCGAGCTGTGCGTGTCGGGGGTTTGGTGGCAGATGGAGGTGTTAGCAGGAGGAAAACGTGGCATCTGTGGGATCTGGTGGTGCAGGATGCTCGAACTGGTGCAGCAGATCTTGTTGCCAGCCAGTTGTAACCACAGGTGGGCACAGGGTGCAGCCAGTGCCTTACACCCAGCGCTTGGACCATTCCTTCTGCAAATAACCCCAAGATGCTGATAGTGATGTTCAGGACACCACAGGCACTTCTTGAAGTGTGGTCCTGTCGCAGGTCTAAGGCTATTGCACGCAGAGGTGGATACGTCCCACCAGTTGGTCCCATATGGGACTAAAGCGTTGATGGGGCAGCTACCACCTGAGCTAAGAGTAGAGCCTTCTCCCTTGTGACTTCAGCTCAGATCCCTACAAATATACCAGGATCTGCTCAAGTTAGGGTTGTCTGCAGGTTGCTGTGCCCCATAGCTGTGGGCCAACTGGAGCCTTGTCTCGAGTGGGTCAGGATCTGTGAACCAGGTCAGGATGTGGTGGTTGTGTGGATCGTAGCATTCACAGGTGGGACAGAGCTGGAAAAGTGGATATTTTTGTACGAATTTTAGGGAAACTAAAAATAAACAACTGAATGCTATGTTAATCTGTAGAGCTTGAACTCAAGCTAAAGCAGACCTCAGGCCATCTACCTGCTACAAGCACGGTGAAGGTTATTTTGCTTCCCTCTGCTTTTCCATCCTCTGCTTTCAGCATCTGGTAGTTAGGATTTGGCTTTTAAAGGCCCAAGGATATATAAAGAACAATGGAAAAATAACCTGGGGAAAGCCAGAAAGTTTCATACTGCGGTGTCTTTATCTACTTTAATAGTTTGCTGTTTAAAAGAGAAGTCTAGAGGACTATAAAATGTGTTTAAGGAGTCTTTAAAAATCTTTTGAGCTCTACGCGGCCCAATGGTGTTGCAAGCGAGCATTGGGATCTAAGGAGCTTCCATACAAGAAACTCATTACACTCCATAAGAAGGGTATGGCATGTGTACGAATGGTGCAGAAATAATTAATACATGACTAACAAATGTATACATTAATTTTTTTAAGGGAACATTAATTCAAGACCAGGCTGGGTGGGGCTTTGAGCAGCCTGGTCTAGTGGGAGGTGTCCCTGCCCATGGCAGGGGGGTTGGAACTAGATGATCTTTAAGGTCCCTTCCAACCCGAACCATTCTATGATTAAGTTAATTATCAGCATCTACAGCACAAAATATAAATGATAACAGCCATAATACACACTTTGAAGATAGTGACACAATAAACCACTTGTGTTGAGCGGTAATTTGTTCAGAAAGGTAACTTCAGTGTATGCTGCGGGTCCAAGAAATTGCTTTATCAGGAAAGAAAGGGGATCTGAGAGGAGGGCAATGAGACGTGGCATCCCAGTGGAAGCGCAGTCTTTTCCTCCCACTAGTTCTCAGGAAATCGCTGGTAGAAGCGAGGCCACTGAACCTGCCGAGTCCATGGACACAGGCCCCTGTTATCACAGTTCCTAGTCTGTTATCTTCTTCGTAAGATTAATTTATGGCAAAAACCATGTTTGAAGTGAAGTGGCCGGTAATAGGGTATAATCATATCAGACGCTTGCTTGAGGCATTAATCAACTGCTAAACGGAGCTCTCTGAAGGAAGGGGCTGATTTCTCGCCTCACCTCGCTCTGCGAGTGCTCCCCAAGCCTGAACAGCCAAATCCTTCATGGCAATATTGAAACAGGAAAGCAGCCGTACACACCAGGCTTCTCTTAAAGCTTCTAATGACATGAGAAATATCACATTTAGTGTCTCACACGCTATAATTGACATTTTAAGTGCTCCTCAGAGAAAGAACAGGAGAATTTTCAATAGATATTAAAATGGAAGTCCTTTAATGTCGGTTGTTACCAGCAAACAGATGCACTGGTGCTAAATTAAAGCTGACTGACTTGGATGTTCACAGGGCATATTCCATTAAATGAGCTGATATTAAATGAGCTTGGTCACATGTATCAGGGAATCACTATTTGGAGGGCAGAGCAAGCACTGAGAGTTTCACATGAAACCACTGTCCATACACATAATGCAACACCCAACTCTTCTTTATCCCTTATCAACTTCTGATTCTCTTGTTTTGGAAGTCAAATTAATTCCCTCTCTAAAATCTTTTATCAATGCAGGTAATAAGATTGATTTAGCTGATAAGAGGGAAGTCTCCCAGCAAAGAGCTGCAGAGTTTTCTGAAGCACAGGACATGTACTATCTGGAAACCTCGGCAAAAGAATCGGATAACGTGGAAAAACTCTTCCTGGACTTGGCCTGCCGGTTGATCAGCGAGGCACGACAGAACACCCTTGTGAACAATGTCTCCTCCCCCTTACCAGGAGAGGGGAAAAGTATCAGCTACTTGACTTGCTGTAATTTTAATTAAAAAGCTGGCATGTGATTTATTTTTTTTTTTTCCCCTTCTGCCATGGGCCAAGAAGATTTTTTTTTTTTTTTCCTTGGGATTTATCTCCTTGAAGGGAATTCCTGCCACTTTGACCCATCTAACTTACCCTGAGTCAGGTTGCAGACCGCGAAGCACGGCAGGCTGATGGCTCCAGCTGCATGGCAACATAGCAGAATATAACACGGTTTAAATTTCATTTTTCTTGCAGTCTCTGGAGCGGGTTAGCAAAAGGAGAGTCACACAATTGCTTGGTGTAATGCAGAACGTGAGCTATTGCGTTTCCTTCTGTGGGAGACTAGAGCAGCCCCTGTTGAAGAAGATATTGAAGAGATCAAGATCTCACAGAACAATGTGTTTGGTCCTTTTTAAATGAAAAAAAAAAAAAAAGAAAAAAAAAAAGAAAAAACAACAATGAACACTGACCCCGGACTACACTGGCAACCTTTCGGGCTGCCAGCCAGTGAGCTCTTAGGACGTGTACATAGCGTCTGCCCGCGCGTTGTCATGGAGGACTCTGATGTTTGAAATAGTGTTACGTCTCTCATCTACAGGCACTTTCATGAACATGAAATTAAAAAAAAGTTACATATATCAACATTTTCAAGACTTAAGAAGACATGGATACAGCTCAGTTGCCCCCTTTGGTGCTAGCAGTTTGTCAAATATTCCATAGACCAAACGTAGTCTTACTACCTTATTGTCCTCTGAATGTGTAACTTAGACTGGTTAGGAAGAAAAACACTAATAAGCACTGTTCATAAAAATAAAAAAAAATATATCTTGTTACCTCTTTTTCTAAGCCTGAACATAGTGGGAAAGGACTGTGCTTCTTTGATATCCGACATAGGATGAAAAGACTTTCCAGAAATAAAAAAAAATAAAATTAACAGTTCCTTCTCTAATTAGTAATGTCCTAATGTGAAAAATTAGCCTTGGGAAAGGTTATTGGTGGAGCTGGAAAAAACGCACCAGATGTCACCAAAATCTTGTGCGTCGTGGATTGTGTACAAGGGTTCAAAGACAGCGCAGTTTGTGGCGGTCTGCAATGTGTCCGGCTTAAAAATAAAGCTTGTAGATACGGCTCTTGTTGAAAGGCAGGCGTACCATTTTGCAGAGGGTTTTGTTTTTGTTTTTTTTTTTTAATGCTAAGTGGAAATAGCGAGGGGTTGCAAGTGGTATCATTCTGTGTCTGACCCATCCAGCGCTCACCTTGTGGAATTGCTTTCTGAGATGCTCTTGAAGGTATCTTCTTGGCATCCCGTCCCTCTGCTAGAGTAGCTTTCAGGTTCAGGGCTGCGGAGTCATTTCATTTACTTGATGCTTTGTACTCTTAATCCCAGACTCCAGTGTCTGTG
Source organism: Dromas ardeola (assembly GCA_013398915.1). Classification (NCBI taxonomy): domain Eukaryota; kingdom Metazoa; phylum Chordata; class Aves; order Charadriiformes; family Dromadidae; genus Dromas; species Dromas ardeola. The sequence continues at coordinate 170,846 of VYZM01023096.1, forward strand.
TAACTGTTTGGGCAATTTCTTTCTACAGAACCCCCTGAAGTGGAAGCACTGTGGAGTTTGCGATGTTATTACACCTCTAGTGCCATATGCAAATAATACATCGCAAATCTACACTTAGACCTTAAAGCGAATTTGGATGATAGTGAATGCGCACACAAAAAATGATCTTTTAGAAGTTTGAGTTCAGTTTACCTAATCTGGATAAGTCTCTCCTGGCAATTACATGGCTGTGATATGCTGTAATTTAGAGTTAATCAATTGAATATTATTTGGCATTTACTGAAGATTATAACAGAGCTTTTGTATTGACATAAAAAGCTGCCAGTAAGTACTTCTTGAAAAGAATAACAATGGGAAAAAAAAAGGCATTTTAAAATGCTTTTTTTCATGTTTTTCTGGAAAGACTTCTTTGGGCTGTATCTTGTTGTGCCTTTGATCTGTAATGGGGAGCTGACTCTGTGTCAGAGAGTGGGGATTGGTGTGTCATATTGCCATTTTCAATATTTTCTTGCTATTTTTTAGGTCACTTTCTTCTGTTACGACTAGTGGTAAAAAGGAAGAGGTAGGTGTTGTGGTACAAGGCTTGTTTGTCGTTTAGGTAACGAGATGTTGAGGAACGTGTCATCTGCTGCGCTGGCCTGTACTGCTCCTTTTTGGTCTCTGCTCATGGTGTAATCCAGAGGATTTAGAAATGTGTGGGACTTGGTGGCTTCTGCTGTGCAGGACCGTGTGGTGCAGCCTGTGCTGAAGAGCGATGTCTGTCTTGAGCATTCCCCAAATCGCCAAGTGCAGCCTCATTTGAGCTTGAGAAGACCACCCAACTCCGAGACAGCTGATTCTGCACAGCCTTTAAGTAGTTGTTTAGAGCAAGGCTCAGGGCGTTACATGTAAGAAAACACTCAAGTTAAAAATCAATACTACATATATTTAATTTGTAAAAGCTCTTATTCTCCAGATGCTGGACTTGTCAGCATGTAATTGATAACAAGTAGGGCAGGGCTGTTTGTTTGAGTTAATCAAGGAGGAAGGAGACTGCCCACTAAAATACCTGTGGGTTCCTCAGCCTGATTTCCAAAAGCATCAAAGCTGGGCAGGTACTTTCTTTCCTGCTGAATACCACTATAAATGCATTTAAAAGCGCTTCTTGCATCATTTCTGGAGGTTGAACTCATGACTGAACAAGCTGAGCTGGTCAAACAGCAGAAACTGCGAACTTTATTTTCATGGATTTTCACTTTGAGGTTTCTAGAAGGCCAAATCTCTTTTACCAGTGTTTTCCTAACCTGTAGGTGACTCTTTTGGAGACTAGCTGCCTACAAGCAACCTCCAAGCATTGGTTCCTTTTGTTGCTAGCAAATCTTCTCCATGTAAGGACTCTGTCTCCGTACAGTGATGGGCTTTTGCAGCGGGGTGGAGTGCTGCACTTGGGCTGACGTTACAGTGAAGTGTCTGACTTCTCCAGGGGCAAATCTGAACTGGTTCAAGTTTTGTTTTGCATAGACTTAAAAAAAAAAAAAAAAAAAAAAAAAAAAAGTTGAAAGGAAAACAATGGTGTATGTGCAACCTTTTATAAGGTCATAAGCCAAAGCTGTAGTTTGAAACTTGCCTCTTCTTCTGCAGTTAACAAACATAGAAGAATTGATATTTTATTGTAGTAACTCCTTTGCAGGAGTTATTCTTGTACATCTTCAAATATCTCTCTAGTGCATAGAATTCGCCTCTCCTTGTAGCATTGAGGGCCTATCTTCTCTTATGCAGTCTGAAAGCTGCTCGACCAGACGAGCTTTATCAATTGCTAATGACAACTTAGTGGTGTAGCACAGTGATCAAAGCCTTGAAAAATAAAAGGAGATTAAAACAAACAAACAAATATCTGACAATCATTTCTCCAGCAATGGCCAACACCTCGCTAGATGAGTGGATTTTTGAGAACTATCAGTAAAAGCCGTGTGATGCTTGCTGGGTTGAGCGTTGCAAAAGCCGTACAGAATTGATACAATGGGGCCAAATTTGACTGGAAATGTTCTCTACTAACAAGAGAGCAAGGCATTGCTTTTAGTGTGGCTGCTAGATTTTGATGTGTTTTCAGGGTGATACATTCACAGCCATGGAGTAATCTTGGGTCAATATTAATTTTTATAGTAGTCCCATAATGAGACCTTTTAATGAAATTTTTTAACACAATGAGTAGCTCCGAGCAGAAGCCAATGTTGGATGGTCAACAGCTGTTTGCTTTATGTAGAAAACCTGTTTGCGGAGATTAGTAATAACATCCCCTGCAAACTGAATGGTCTAAACTTGTGTTTTCCAATTCAGCCACTGATTCGGTCAGGCCGATCTCTAGTAAACCACCGACTGTCCTGTGCTTCCGATCGCTGTGTGTGAAGTACTTGCTGGGATTTTACGTTGGGTAATGACACTGCAAATTTGCTGGGACAAGCCATGACTCCCTTCTGTTCCTATTTTTGTTCTCCATCAGAGACAAGTGCTAGGGGAAAAAAAAAAACAGGCCCTTCAGGTCAAAGAGTTACGGTGGAAAAAGTGAATTTATGAACTCTATACAGGAGGAGACATAGGGTGCCTCTTCCTACCTCTAACAGTGAAGTGCTGATGTGATCTACAGCTAAGTTGTGCATGCAGTCAGATACGTGTTTGTGCTGAATGCTAAATGCCTTTGTCATCATTATTTAATGCAAGCTACATGACAAATTGTCAGGCAAGGTACTTTGTTCTTTGCTGTAGAACACATGAAGCAGCCCTTAAAATCTGTCAGCCTGCTGGTGCTGTTTGTCGTTTTGGAAATAGCTGTTGTTGGTAGCAGTTGGCTCCTGCTAGTCTAGGTTTAGCTGTTAACGGGTATTGAATTCCTTCAGCATCAGTAATAATGGCAGCAGACTGAGGCTGACACAGGAGATGGTGATTTGAAACGAGGGGAAGTTGAAATGAGTGATGCAGAAGCACGGTGGGTGCACACACATGGGACAACAGCCTTTCCCGAGCTTTTGCTGGCAAGGGATGCAATTAGTTATAGTCAAACCCACTGGGTTTTGCCTGGTTCGTTATCCCCAAGGACTGCTGTTTGTTCAGCTGCTTTTCCACTTGTCTTCTCCTTTCAGTGTGAAGAACTGTCTGTAAATCAGACTGAGATGTTGAGCTGGCATGATTTCTGTAGTCAGAGACTGAATTCAGTTGGAAAACAGGTGAAATTCTCCACCTATTACAACAGGCTGAGCAAACACGCAGGATACGCTGCCCTCTGGGGACCTGTGGTGCCATCGTGGTCAGATATGGCTGGAGACACTGTCACGGAAACGTCTCCTGGCTGTGGGGCAGACTGAGGGCTAGAGCCCTTCGTGCAAGGGGAAAGATGACTGTGGGGAGCAGAAAATGCAAAGTAAAGGGATGGTTCTACTCAGGATGTCCTCAATCCAATCCTCTTTTGAAAAAATAAAATAGTACATCTGTGACTTAGGTGTGCATTACTCTCGGTTTTAGGAAGGAATGCTTTGAATTTTAGTCTCATTTGAGATTCTTCTGCGTTCTGTTGCTTTCAATATCAAAGTACCCAATATCCTTACAAGTGTTGCTCCTACCAACAAAGACTTTTTTGAGCTTATTCAGTTAGAAAAGGTGTTTCTAGAGGACACTTTGTGAATTCCTAGTAAGCAAGTATAGAAACTCTCTAAAATGTGGATGTACGTAAGGGCTCATCAGAAAAACCATTGGAGCCAAAGGGAATACTCTAATCAATTCTAGTAGTGAAAACCCTGTGGAAGATGTTACATCAAAATATTTTTTTCCACCATTTATAAACTTTATTTGCTTATCTGAACAAATTTGGCTCTTGACACCACCTTTCTGTGCATCAAGTCTGTCGTCTTGTCGCCGTGGGTAATAATTGTTCTAGTTACTGTTCACAAGCAGCAAAGGATCATCATTTTGAAGGACATTCTTGTTGTCTTATGATGATGCGTGGGGGGGAGAGACTCACTTGATTTCCTACAAGCGACTAGTGCCTCGTGAGCAAAGCAGCCTCGACTGGAACTGGTCTAGTCTTTGAAATGTGATCATTTACTCAAGCTGTAGTTAAATGTACCGTAAAGGTTACAGACCTCGCATTTGCCTCAGTTCAGGATTTATCTTGGCTAGGAAAGCAGGGAACAGGGTAATCATGCTGACCGTGATGCAAGGCTCCCAAAGTAGCCCGCTGCCTTTCTCTGACTTACCTCGCTAATCACCACCTCGCTAAACTGACCCAAAGTCTCCTTTGCTGTACTGTACTATATCCAGCCGAGACAGATTGCCGGCTGTCATCACCCATGGATGCCATCGCACCCTTTCCCCTCATGTGGATGAGCTGTAACTTGAACCAGAAGGAAAAACTACGCCATGTGAGTTGAGGGTGTTTGAATTTTTCCAAGTGGGAGCCACAGATCCAGAAGAAAAACCTCATCTCTAATGCTTGTCCCTCCCAACACAGTCAACCAGGTAACTGGGGAAAGATAACCCAGATATAGCAGAAACTGAGATGGCAATGAGTGTAAGTTAGGCTGTAAATGTTGTCAGTGAAAAAGTAGACTGGTTTTAAGCCAAGGTTAAATGAGCTCAGCTCAAGATGAGCTCAGCTTATCTGTCTGGATGAACAGGAGCTGGCGGTACTGTACTCGGAGCCTGTCTCTGTTTTCACATTAATAACTAGCTATTAGCACTTCCTGGATGTGATCGCATTTGTTGAACCAGTTATCCTTTTCCAGTAAGCTCAGAAGATAATTTTAGCTCTGGTTAGTGCTACAATTAAGCTCAAGCAGATGCCGCCTTTGCTTTTCCCACTACTGCTTATCTTGGGGCAACGTTCCCAAGAACATGCACGCTTGTGAGTGCACCGTGGTGATGTCCCTGCCGAGCAACTTCTGGCGTCCAGCCCTGGTCCACAGGCATCTGACATAGCCAAAACCTGTGTCGGTCACATTTTTAGCTGTGCGTGGTTCCCTGGGGGAGAGGAGATGTTATGCTTTCATGGGCAATGATCAAGGAGTCTGGTGTCACATGAATTCAAACCTCAGAGCTTTTCAAAGCTTACTGATTCCTCCAGTACCTTTCATCCATGAATCTGCTCCTTACCAATACTGCTCATGCCTCAAGCACTGTGGAGGTCTCAGACTGGAAATGGGCATCATTGCGTGAACCATGGGAATCTGACTCCTGCTTTAGCTAGAAGGAAGAGCATCCATAGCTCGTCATCTGTGCCACCTCGAGTTTCTTACTGTGAACATAAACCTAACTAATTGGATAAGCCCATTCTCAGGCAAGGAATGTTTCTTATGGGACCAATACAAGAGATTCAGGGGTTAAGAGTGGGTGGGGGTTTGGTGCAATGAGTAAACCTCCAGTGGGCAGGTGGATGCTGCTCTCCATCCAGGGAGACTTTCAGCCCCGTGGAGGAGGAGAGTCGTTCTGGGCTGTCGGTTGGGTGGTGGTGTGAGTATCTCCGAGGGTCTGGGTTGCATCATTGGCAAGACCTTTAGTAAATGTAAGGGCCGCTGTGCCCCCAGCAGATGAGCCCTTTACGGAGGGGGAAGCAGAGGAGAGGGGAATGCTGTTTTCGGCATTTTAATGGAGTGAGAATAAAATGTTTGGTCTATGGCAAGGAGAGCTGCTGGTATTTCAGGCGCTGCCATTGCCTCAGCTCTTGCAGACTGCTTGGAAGAAAGCCTCACCGCTGGTCCCCATGTACAGTCAGCACTGAAAGGGAAAAACTAACTTCTGAAGCCAGCGTTTTGGGGGAGAAAAGGCCATCTAACGAGAGTAGGGAGGAAGCCCAGCGCTTGTTGCTGCGCTGGTTTGGGGTGACAAGTGTATTAGAGAAGTAGTTTAAAACGTGCCATGGTTTTTAGCATAATAAGATGCACTGCAGATATGTCACATCCATTTGATTTCCCACAGCTGTTTACAAAAGGGAAAAAAAAAAATTAAACCCCCTGAGATTGGAGCAGCTGCAGTCACTCAGCTGTCAATATGGGACAAGGCTCTTTCTGCTCCTCTTTTATTTCCACTTCACTCTGTTCTGCTGCACATATTTGGCTGTTCTGTGAATTTGCAGATCATGAGATTTTTATTTTTATTTTTTTTAAACTGCCTTTGATCTATACAGAAAGACTCACCCAGCTCTCATTTGAATTCATTAATACTTTGAGTAGGCATTTTAATTTTATGTTTACTGGCTTGTTTCCCTTTGTAATGTTATCTAACTGACAAGTTCGTCGTGCTCTCCATTACCTTTAGGTTTTTGAGTCTAAAACGTTTCCTGAAGGCTATGATCATTTGTAGAGATGTTATAAAGGCATCTTCATTTCCTCAGGAGAAATCCTGAATTACTCTCAGCTTTGATTACTAGCAAATCAATATTGAAGCACATAATTTTTTTTTACAGCATGAACAAAGTATGTTTTATGCCATCAACCGTAGTTTGAATTGTAGTTTAAAAACCTGCTTAAGCACTAAAAGCAGCATTTTGTTTGCAGCTTCTGTGCCAGGGAAGTCACAGCATTCAAGGAATTTCCTGGGTTGGAGTTTTTCCCACAAAGATCTGCTGTCTTTTCCCCAACAATTGTGAATTTAGCACAATGTACAGAATTTTAGCAAGAACTCTGATTCCTAAACACGTGGCCAGAAGGATGAGGAGAGGATGTGTTTCTTGTTGATCAAGCACAAGCATTTCTGTGGAGAAAATGCACTACAGCCAGTCAGGCGGTTGGTCTCAAGTTGCTGGGGTAGTGCTGCCTTCGGGAAGGGTCTCGGTGTTAGCAAATCGCCAAACTGTGAACCATGGACCGTCAGAAGCATTTGGCTCATCTGTTTTTTAAGTTCCTGTTGTCAAGTGTGGTACAGTGGGGTTGAGAAAGGAATGTATTTTGGATGACCAGGATGATGAATGTATGATGCTTCATGTTTATTTGTAATGTCCTTTTTATACTTAGAAATTGCTTACATATGTATCTGTATGTAAATAAATGTTGAATCCTTTCCACTTGGTGTTTAAAGCGTTTGGTTTGTTTGTTTTTGTGATTTGCACTGCAAAGCAAAGTTGCCTTAAGAATACGTACAAGACAGATTCACTTGACACGATTTAATATCAGACCAACAAATGAATGGCTACTAAGGCTTTTCTGCTTGGGTTGAGCATACCAAGGCTCTCACAGTATTGGGACCTCATAAGAAGATTAAAAGTCGAGCTGCTGTCCATGGGAGCAGTGTCCTTTTGCACTAGAGGAGAAGAAATTTTTATTTTTTTTTTCAAAACTTGAGAGTTAATAGCGATGTGTGAAATGCCAAAGAAATGCCTTCATCAGTCACTAGAGGGTGGTCTTTGACAGAGGTAGCACCTCCATTCACCACCATTGCAAACCTGTAGCTTGTCCTACCAGGATGCTTGGGTTGTGTTAGCTGAAGGTGACATCTAGATGTTTCAGTTGAATTTATTTGTTGTCACAGTGCCTTTTTTTGATGCTAGTTCTTCTCTCCAGCCTTCAGCTTGCACTTTTCATGCTCACAGAAGACTGCTTCTTCCACTGGAGTTCCCTAACATCCTGGCTTTCTGGGGGCCTAGAATCCTTTTGGGCAAGATCTCCCATTCTAAGCCTTTAGTCTTTTGGGCAATACATAACTTTTGTGCTCTGACTCATTCTGGGGATCAGGTTTCCTCTCCTGTGCTCTGCTGCAGATCAAAGATGACTTCTGGTAACACTTATACTGAGAAATGAGCTGTGAAGCTTGACGACACCATGTGTCTTTTATTGCCTCCTCCACTGACCTTGAAGCTCCTTCCTTGGTAAATGTCTGACATGAGGGCTGGACCATCTGCTCCCTGTTCCCCAGGAAGCTGGCAATTTGAGTCAGTGATAAAACAGAGAGGTACTTGGAGAGGGAAAAAGGCCCTGCATGCTTCTAGGTAGGAACTGGGCAATGGGAAGGGAAGAAAACATCCTTAAAGTTCAGACAGCTTGGGAATTGAGTATTTACTGAAAGGGAGGATGGCTGGAGCATGCTGCCTGTGGGGGTGACGGCTGGAGAAGCCAGACCAAGCTCTTCCTCCCACCTGCGGTGCTATGTCCAGCTCTGGGGACCCCCAGCATAAGAAGGACATGGACCTGTTGGAGCGGGTCCAGAGGAAGCCATGAAGATAATCAGAGGGCTGGAGCACCTCTGCTGTGAGGACAGACTGAGAGAGTTGGGGTTGTTCAGCCTGGAGAAGAGAAGGCTCCAGGGAGACCTTATAGCAGCCTTCCAGTACCCGAAGGGGGCCTACAAGAAAGCGGGGGAGGGACTTTTTAAAAGGGCATGTAGCGATAGGACAGGGGGTAATGGCTTCAAACTGGAAGAGGGGAAATTTAGATTAGATATTAGGAAGAAATTCTTTCCTATGAGGGTGGTGAGACACTGGAACAGGTTGCCCAGGGAAGCTGTGGATGCCCCATCCCTGGAGACGTTCAAGGCCAGGCTGGATGGGGCTTTGAGCAACCCGGTCTAGTGGGAGGTGTCCCTGGCCATGGCAGGGGGAGTTGGAATGGGGTGATCTTTAATGTCCCTTCCAACCTAAACTATTTTATGATTCTATGAAAGGTAAGGGGCAGGTGAAGGGTGGCAGCTCTTCTGTGAGAAAAGCATGTAACTGGTGGGATATGCAACCTTCTCCTCCTTGTTCAGCAGGTGCAGCAGCAAGGGCACAGCCTGTGCCAGCCTTTGCCCTGGGTAAAAGGATTGTAGGAGCACAAAGGCCCCCTGCAAAAAGGGAACAAACTGCCCAGGGGAAGAAATGCAAGACTGACAGACTACAGGAGCAAACCCAAGACAGCTTAGTGCCTCTCCCCTAACTTCTCATGTACAAAGTCTTCCTACGGAGCACTTGGGGAGCTGTGCCCAGAAGATGTCATCTTGCTGACAGGGGCCTGTCATACAACAGTACTTTTTTGGTCTTACTACGCGTGCAGTCCTCTCGCAAAAAGCACAGGAGATCTGAGTGCCCTGCATTAATTTCAGTGGTACCATACAGACAGTCCTACCTAATTTGAAATCTAGGCTTGATTTATGGATTTCTATGCATAGGGAATCAACCATAAACCCGGTATACGTTTTCAGGAGTTTTATTACCTCCAGAATTAAACATGCTGAGCTTGATTCTTTTTGTACAAGCGTATAATTATAATCACATCAGCTTGCACCAAAGCTATCACTTACTATAGTATGTGGATGAATTCCCCGCTGAATAAAATCACTCATGCTGGACAAAATATTTCATGTCAAGATGCTGTCAGGTATAAGATGTAGAAGTTCTGGCAGTGTTTCATTGCCAGCCTCGTCAAGTCTCTGGTGCATCGCTTGGATCCAGTCTAACCCCCATGATAAAGCGGGTATTTGTCATCACAAGGGAGTGCTTAAAGAGCCAGTGATACCACAGTCTCGTATTATGTGGGAAGCTGCAGTAGAAACAACTAGTTTCAAGATGTATTTGTTTGAGCACTGATGTCTTCAGACCCTTTCAATATTGCCTTCCCTGTGCTCAGTGATTTGTGTACGAGTAATGCCCTCTTTCCCTTTATTTTTGCTACATAAGCTCTAAAGGTAGATTTACCATTTCCAGGCAGGCTACAGATCTTACTCCTTTTCCACTTGCCCCTAACACAGACTCACAAAGCAGGATTTTTTTTGTTGCAATAAGCAAAATCTGTTGAACAGGTGTAGCACTGGCACAGGCATGGTCACTGGGGCTCACCCGAGAGCCCTGGGCAATCCTGACTGCTGCACTTCTGGTGCTCTCATTTGCTCCGAACGCAGAGCTAAAGCTCAGCTGGGGAAGCCATTGACAGCTTATCAAGCCTATATGGCGGCTTCTGTCACACTCGTGTCCCTTTGGCTGTGACTGTTACAAGAGCCCTGCACAGGGACCTGTGCATCCCCTACAGCATAACATTGCCGCCTTCTGCCATGGTGGTTTACGCTGGCATCACCGGCACGGCATTTAAAAGTGACCCCACTCACAGGTACGATGCTTGAAGTTACTTCTGTCATAAAATGGTTCGGGTTGGAAGGGACCTTAAAGATGATCCAGTTCCAACCCCCCTGCCATGGGCAGGGACACCTGCCACTAGACCAGGTTGCTCAAAGCCCCATCTAGCCTGGCCTTGAACACTTCCAGGGATGGGGCATCCACAGCTTCCCTGGGCAACCTGTGCCAGTGCCTCACCACCCTCACAGTAAAAAATTTCTTCCTAATATCTGATGTAAATCTCCCCTCTTTCAGTTTAAAATCATCACCCCTCGTCCTATCACGACATTCCCTGATCAAGACTCCCTTCCCAGCTTTCCTGTAGGCCCCCTTCACGTACTGGAAGGCTGCTATAAGGTCTCCCCAGAGCCTTCTTTTCTCCAGGCTGAACAACCCCAACTCTCTCAGCCTGTCTCCATACCAGAGGTGCTCCAGCCCTCTGATCATCTTTGTGGCCTCCTCTGGACCTGCTCCAACAGGTCCATGTCCTCCCTGTGCTAAGGAGTCCAAAGCTGGACACAGTTCTCCAGGTGGGGTCTCACCAGAGCAGAGTAGAGGGGGAGAATCCCCTCCTTCACCCTGCTGGCCACGCTGCTTTTGATGCAGCCCAGGATGTGGTTGGCTTTCTGGGCTGCAAGCGCACACTGCTGGCGCATGTTGAGCTTCTCACCAATTTATGTTTAATTCTGCTTCACCATCTTTTTTGGGTTTTTTTGCTATAACTGGATGTTCCTTTTTCTTCCGTTTATGTCTAGGATCCAGGGACTGCAGGGACTAAGGCTTGGACATGTAAGAAGAAACCTCCAGCCTCTTGCCACTGCCACTGACAGTTGCAGCATCCTTAAACACCGTGAAGAACTTTTGAGTTGTGCTTGAGTATCTTGCTGGGTAAGACAGCAAGAAGAAGAGATGGTTTGCTGGTTAAGGTCTCTTGGTGATACCCAGAGCTAGGCTGCACGCTCTCTTAACATTGGGCACGTCTCTGAACCTGTGCTCAATTTCCTCAACTGTAAGTAGTGAAAAAAACCCACAAAACCCCACTGACTGCTATGGAAAAACTTCTTTGTAAAGTGAATTTACCTGTGCAGACTCGCTGTGTGGCCATGAGGAACCATTCTCTTCGTTCAGCCTGCAGACTCAGCACGCTTGTAGCCTTGGTAGGAGAAGCTGTATCTCATTAATACCCTGCGCAGCTGCAGAAAAAGCGTGTTTGATTTCTAATACTCTTCTCCCTCCCGTCCCTCAATGAGATTATTTTGATTAGAAGGTGCAGAACTTAGGGTAGAGATCAAGAAACTGAAAAGGTTTACCTGTATGTTCTGTAAGGCTGATCCATGCTAAAAATAGTGGATAAAGGACAAGGTGGTCAAACAGTAACTGCCCTCATACTTCCCTGGGTGTCCTGAAAATAGAGCGGGTACATATTTATTTTATAGAGGAGACATGAAGGCACACAAAGATTACAGCTCAAATTCCAAAGGTCTACTTTTTTCATCCATCCCAAATGTGGTTTCCACTGGCTGCCTTTGGCAGGTCCTGCCTGAGCACACCGGTTTGTGTGCGAGCCCCGGTGAGGTACCTGTGGTGAGACCCAGTGAACGTACGGTTAAAGAAGCCTTTCAGAGTCCGTCCAGCCCCACTCCAACAGTGACCAACAACAGATACTAAGTAAAATACACAGGAACAAGATGAGCACAAAATGATACATTCCCACAACACTCTTCTAACTTCCAGCAACTTCTGCCTCTCAGAGTCCCTAAGGCAGAGGCAGCATCTTTATAACCTGAAAGTGCTTTAGTTACCAGCATTGATACAATCTGTCCCTTGCATGCAGACATAACTCTTCTGAGCAAACACCGAGCCTGGGCCTTAGGTAGGTGCATTAGAAATTAAGTGGGGCCTCAAACACAGAAACGTAGATCTTGTATCGGAGAATGAACCAAGTAAACTCTCCTTGTCCCCAGTCACAATGCAAATGGTGCATGTTCATTCTATGCCTCCAAAAAAAAAAAATCACAACAGATAATTTTAAGCCCACTTCTGCTTCTACAAGTCAGCATTTTCAAGCTGATTCTGATTCCCACATCCTTCCACAGGACCCAACCTACAAGCCTGCAGCAGCAGCTCCAAGGTTTCTTTACTCAATGATCCTAAACGCAGCTATTCTGGGTGGGGGCTGTGGAAGACCCCAAAGCAAAGACGAGGAAAGACAGCACCAGCAATCTGCCACTAGCAGTCTTTAACTTGAAAAAAGCCTACGGGAAAGCTGGGAGCTGCCACCAACCTCTCAGGATGGTCCCCTCCACCCAACTCAGCTCCGTCATAGGATCCCAAGCGGGTGCAAATACAAGGCTCCCATAAGGTATTTGAAATTTGTTGATGAAAACTTGGCCCTTCTCCACAGAGAGTCACCAGCTAAGGATCTGGAGTGGACATGGGACTCCAGGGCTCTTCTTGTGATGAAAAAACAACACTGAATGCTAAAACACTTCACCTACTTGTGCTTGATAAAGTGAGATCTATTAAATACTCACATGTTTACAAATGCTTTTATTGCACGTTCTAGAGTTAATTTACAATAAAATCCAGTAACTGCAAATTCTGTTTCCCCCCATCTCTGAGGTATAAAGATCTGCAAATAAACATAACTCATCTTAGGAAGACATATGCCAATAGGTGTATAAACAATTTAATTCTTAAATAGCTCTTTTCTTCTACTGGCTCCTTCCCAAAAGTCTTAAAAATAATTAAAAAGGACACAGCATAGAAATATCTCTTTTTAGTATTTTGGCTTATTGGAAAAAGGGGTCCGTGCTTGGAAGAACAACTCAGGAGACCAGCCAGTTGCCCCTTCCAACATACCCCCTGAATAATTTGCACTTGAGAGAAGATTCTTGCCTTCTGAAGGGGAACAAGTTTCCGGGATGGGATTGTTTAAACACAAGGCCTTGGTGACACCTGCAGATACAGGAGTTGTCAAAATCCTGGTTGTATTCCCAAGGTTTAATCTCTCATTTCGCAAGCATACATCATTTTCACTCTTCTCTCTGCTTTCAGAAATAGGGTTCCTGCCAGTGTGCCCACAGGTCGACTGCAAGTCAGTAGCCCAGCTAATGGTTTTTAAATTTAAAGATGCAGTTGGTCTCAACCTTTTGTTAGCAGATGGAGGGATCCACGCCTCTAAGTTAGCAGGCAGTTGGCTGTTAAGGAACTGCTGTGAAACAGAGCTATTCCTTTCTTTGCCTTCCCTGTTACTTGGCCTTCCACGTTTCACTAACCTGCCAGTAAGCTGCTGCAGCAGAGTGTTTTGAAAGGAAGATCTGGATCGCTTGCGTTTGGAATGGATTTTAGTGGGATTTTTAGGGGTGAAGACAGTGACAAAAGAGCGTCTTTCCCCACCAGGCCGTTTCTGGAGAGGTTTTGTCAGAGGAGTTGACTGTGAATGAGGAACAAAGTCTTGAGCGCTGACTGAACTGCATTCTGAATCACAAAAGGAGTAAGTTACTGGTGTACTGTGCTTACTAAAAGCAGGAGGGGACCTATGTAGGGATAAGCTCGATTTTGAACTGTTACAGGGAACACCTCCAGGATAAAGCACGGATTCAGGAGTTGTGACCTTTTCTATCAAGGTATCTTCCTGTAATGAAGAATTACATGATTTATTTAAGAATTCTACAGGTTTTGCTACCTCTCTTACAGTTGCATCAAAGAGATCAGCAGAAGCATTGTAGCTGCCTTCAGGGAAGACACTGTTCCACAGCATTTCTCTCCTCTTAACACGTTTGAAGGTATTTTCTGACAGTTCTGTAAATGGTTTTAATTCTCTTTTGTATATCCTTCTTGTATTGGTGGGAGTTGCTTGATCAGAGTTCCATGCCCCTGTGAATGTAAGATCTGTTCTTTGGCTTGGCGTAGAAGAGTTTTCTTTATTTTCACAACCGGCTAAACAGCTATCATGTACAGAATGTACACAGGTAGCTGCCTTGCTCCTTTTTAAACAGGAGGTTTCTCCAGGTTCAGCAGTACACTGCAGACTAATAAAAGACCAAGCTGACTTTGAAACGTCAATATTTGCTTCTTTGGACTGCACATATCTGCTCTCGGAAACAGAAGGCTCTGATAAAAGTGGCAAAGACTGTGACAGAACAGGTAGATGAGGTATAAAGCAAGATGCTCCACATTCCTTGTCAGTTGAAGGTAAAACACTAGAGGAAGACTCACATTGTGACACCTCATCACTTGGAGGATTTGCTTTCGACTGAAGACAAGAAAATGATATGTTCTCCCAACGATCTTTCTCTGCTTGTGGCAAGAACGTCCCCGAGATGCTCACTTCAGGCAAATCTGCAGCTACCAGGATTTCCCTGGGATACGCTTTGTTAAGATTTACATGCAACTTGTTACCCTCAAGAAAGGCATGTTTACCTGCATCAAGGCTGGGCGAGGTTACAACACTCTTGCCATCTTCTATTCTGGCTAAAAATTCATTTAGGCTTTCTGAGAATGGGAGCTCCTCCCAAAGCATAGAGTCTGTCTGAGGCACTCCAGCTACATTTATGTGATTAGAAGCTGAGGCATCTCTCTTGTAAAAAAAGGAGTTGCAGGATTTTTCTGGGTAAGAATAATTTCTACTGTTAGTCTTTGGGTAAATGCTTTTCCCCTCAAATTCCAAGGGATGTTGTAACAACCTGGAACCGTTCCCATGTGAACACTCGGTCTTTGAAGAGGATACTCCCTCTAATTTATCAGTCGCAGAGGTACTGTCAGTCCGACTAGGCTGTGAACTAAATTCATTACCCTCCTCTTTATTCCCTTCCTTCACAGAAGAGCTGCAAACCCATGAATCCCAAGGAGTTTGTTTGTTGAGGCTTACACTGCACGATTCTGCAGAGACAGGCCTCCCCTCATGTTCATTCTGTTCACTCACCAGCTTTCCCACTTCCAGAGTGGGAAAGTCCCCCGCTGTTACCCAAGCAACAGATGAAGTCAGGCTGAAGGACTGTTGCCAGGACCCTGAAAAGCTTTCTCTGCCACTAGAGTGAACAAAACAGGAGTTTCTGCTCAGGCTTGACAAGCTGCTGAGCTCACAGGCAGGTTCATCTATTGGAGCTGAAGATGCATCAAGTAAGTACGAGCTGTTGTTACAGCTCTTGAATTTTGCTGACTGCAGAAGCCGATGGAAGTAGCTGATAACAGTAATGCCAGTAACAGCAGCGTTTGGCAGGAAGATCTGGCAAGCTGTAAGGGTTTTTGTACTTGTATTAATTCTGGAACAGTTTTGCAAGATGCTGCTGGCAGCAGAACACCCTCCATGCTCCCTTGCACAACCCTGGGAGGAAAAAGGAAAAAAAAACAAACTAACAACTTAGTGCAATGTTTTATTTTGTGACAAGAAAAAAACCATAAAAATTAATGCATGTTTTTTAAGTCAGGCTTAAATTTAGATCTTGGTTTTTGTCAGAATCTGCAGGGAAGAGAATACAAAACGGTCTGTCACACAAAGCAGTACTCCCTGGGAAATAAGCACTGGCAAGGGCTATAAAGGGCATCACAGTGAGAGGTTCTTTGCTTGTTGCAATTATGCAGTTTTAGAAACGGAAAAACAACTAAGAATTCTAAGGATGGACTTCACAGAAAATTTCTTCCTTCCTTTAGGGCACTAGGTGCTTCCGGGCTTCCTCCAGTGCAGCTCTGTGCAAATGGCTAGCTGCCTAAGGCCAGTGTTTTTCTTTTATCTAGGAGGCACTGGGCAGTACTTGAAGCAAAGCACTCTAGTTCCAGGTACTCGACTTGGCAGCTCAGCTATCTAAGCCAGCATGGTATTTTCTATACACTACCTCTGTGAAAGGGAAATAAGCTACAACCTTTATCTTCTCAGATTTATTTGGAGAGTAGTGTTTCAAAGGAGCTTCAGCTGCAATTCTTTATAGAAACTGCCTCTCTCTATACAGAAATTACAAGAGAAAAATGACATTAAAAGCAGAGGGAATTATCTAACGTTTTGAGAAGTGGGTAAAACCTTTTTCACCTCTCCATCACGGTCTGGCAATGCCAGAGAGGCCAAAAAGCAAATACAGCTGTCTTTAAATTCAACAACCCTCTTACTCCCTGAATCTGTGCAAAAGTTGAGGCTGAAGGCTGTTGGCCAAGGACAATAACTTTCTAGGTAAGTCTTAAAAAAATATGTTATGCTGATTCTGAGTTTTATCTGGGGGAGTGCAACTGTATGCATAGCTGAACACAACTATAGCCAAAGGCTGAACTAATGGTCTTCAAATGTGTGTTCAGCCCTTTCATGTGCAGCAGCAGCCACAAGGCTGTTAATACGTAGGATTACTAATATTTGTAAAGGCATCAGACCTAGAGACCTGGTGAGTGGTTCCAGTCAAGTAAAGTTAATCCATGAAGTCCTCCAACTTCCATTACTTAAGATGCTGTGCATTAGGAAAATCTCAGCTCAGATACAAGCCTCATGGTACCGGGGCGAGAGGAAGAACACCGGCCAGGTAGGATTTAGTGCACAAACTTCATAATATGAATGACTCACAGAAGCACCACTTGAAGAGAACTTAAGACTGTTTCTATGGAAATATTACTAAGAACTAATATTTCAAAGTCTGTTAAACACATAAAAGACCCACAGATGCATATATTGAACAGCTGTACTTTATCAACATTTTTAAACACACTCTTAAATCCAGAAATATCAAAATACCGCAAGGGGATGTGTTTCTCCTTCCATTTCAGGCACCAGGAAACTATGCAGCATGGGAAGGGTAGGGCAGCACTTGAAAGACAGTCTGTTTCTTGCTTGAACTGTACAGACTCCAAGCTGTTACTGATATGCACAGGAGCTGGCACTGCTCTGAAAAGCAGCCCTGACAAGCTTCAAGCTGACTACTGCCATTCCAGATGACTTTTGGATGCGACTCATTTAAAATAACACAGGAGTCCGGGGGAGGAGGAGCAGAATCCTTCCTATGTCCTAGCCCTAAATTTTCTCAAATTCTCAAAAGACATTGTACGTGATGCTTTGATAACTCCGTCTATGCCCCCAAGTGGCTACAAGCTAATGAGAAAACTCATTATAAGAGAGTAATGTGGATTAGAAGTTACCTTCACTCCAAATATAAATCTTTTCCCAATGAAACAGGTTTCCACTGCTTGAACCAATGCTCCTGAAGATGCATCTATGTTTGTTTCTCCTGATAGCTGATTGAAGTCTTGAATACACCTTGAGTAAAAACATATAGAAGTATTGCACCAGCAGAGGAAGCCTTACATAACATTTTAGCTGTAGTATAGGTAGGACACATGCTAAAGAGAAGATACTGTGGTAGCTTAAACTAAATGTAGAATGAAAACAGGAAACCATGAGCCTGTAAATTCCACTGTTTACTTCACTTAATTTGTTAGCGATATAGAAATAAACAAAACAACCACTTTGAATAGGTTTGCTGTATACACAATTTTTGGGTGTTCCCTGCGTGGCTGTGATTTTTGTACCAACACAATGACTGTATAATGCGGTCAATATGCTGCTATTGCATTATCCTTTATTCCTGCATCTTTACAACAACAGCAGCATCCATATTAAGACATGCAAATAACTCTGTTTTTCACAGCTGACAGTAGTACAGCAGTCTAGCGTAGAAAGCTTGCCATGAGAATGTTATTAATGCTGCTAATACGGGATTCAAAAAGTGTTCATCTTTGACCTAGTGATAACACAAGGCATTGGAAAATAACAGAATAGAGAAAGTAGCAGTGAACGTATCTGAATATCCCCATCCTTACAGTTTCACATGTCAGGAAGTCTGAAGCTTATAATGTAGGTGGTCAGGCTCTGAGGACTAACAGGCTTTCTTAGAAATCCCTCCTTACTACAGGAAAATCTTGAAAATATTTGAAAATATTGAAGACCAGTCATAAGGTGCACTTTGGTTTTTTTTTTTCCCCAAATCCAAAAAACAATAGAGGCTCTACCTTTACCTTAAGACTTTTCTAAAATCTTGAGGAAAAATTATGTCTAAATCTCTGGAAAAGCCAATTTACTTAGTAATCTGCCGTTAGACAAAGAAAATTCAATCATTGCAAATAAAGGAAGATGGACGCAGGGAAGAAGCCCAACCAGACTGTGAAGTTCACTTAGCTGGTGGTAGCTGCCTCCAATAGACAAGCGGAGGATCTCTTACATAGAAGCAATCGATCTCAAAATTTCAACATTTCATAAAGAAACCAAACTTCAGCATTTTCTCAAGGTGATGGGTACCAAGGAAATGCTGGAAGGGAGCACTTTAGCAGCTTCTTCCCATTTGTCTCCCCCCCATCCAAGCTCATCTCAATTTTTTTAGGCTGAAGAAAAAGCAGCAGCTGTACAGTTAGAAACAATCCATTCCTTACCTCTGCAGATTTTCCGCAGTGACCCCGAAGAATGGATCTAAGCAACTTCCAAACACGGTAATGTCAAACAAATCATTAGTGTCAGCAATCTTTAGGGACAATCTATATCTGTAGCTTACATCTTTAGCTTCACTTGTGCAGCCACATTTTAGACAGTTAAATCTAAAAAGACAGTAAAAGGATAAAAAAGACTGAATACGTTAACTTCTGTTAATTACTGCTGAGGTAAGAACTTATCTGCAGCTGTAAGTACTAGTATAATAAAAAAATCATCGGGAAACACCGCTGTTGTCTTCAGCACTTCAAACAACAGATACTCCTGCTTTGCAAAGTCAGCTCCTTCCATTTAGTGCTGACATTCACTGATTTACTGTTCTTCTATGTGTCATAGATTTCGCATAACAGTGGGATTAAAAAGGAAAGCCCGTATGTTTCTGGACACACAGCAAGTGGAAGAGTCATACAGGACTACCGGATGCATTGCATGTATAAAATGAGAAGAAATAAAAAAAAAAAAAAAAATCAGGACTTGATTTGGAGGGGCTTTCAACCAATTCTTTCTAACTTAAGAGCAGCAGTGAAGAACTGGACTGCAGGGTATGCACTTGGAAGCTATTAACACACATTATTTATTCTCCTAAACCGTTCTTTGATATTGCATGGCATTGAACACAATAGAACTCTTGATTCATAATGATCTACAAGCTGCTACTGGAATACAAGGAGATCTAAATAGTGGTAAGTAACGTAAGTACCTGAAATTAGCACTTATTTCTACAATGCCTGGATTTTCACCAATTTAACTTGCATTCAGGCTCCCAGAGATTCCCAAGGCCTCTGACAGTTACAGTTAATGATCCCCAAAACAGGACGTACCTTCCAGAATCCAGTATCAGCCTAGTAAAGCATTTTTGACAGGCAGGATAGATGAAGCGGGAGTTCTGGACAGAAATTACAGAGGCAGCCAAAAGTCCTCTCACACTATTCATGTGCTCACAGCATCACCTGAAACAAGTAAGTCAAAATGGTTCAAAGAGTTTTCATTTTATGAGATGTTAATACTAACTGCTTTTAGTTGGGTTGTTTGAGCATTTCGAAAGGCAGCCCTCAGGAAACGATGATCTCTGTTTGAAAATGGTAGCCCAATTGAGGCAACATCTGTTATTACCCTTAATTAACCCTTTAGAAAGGAAAAAAAAGATGAAGATTTGTAGTAAGAAGCAAGTGTTCACAATATGTGCACACCAATGCAGATAAATCATGCAAATTCCCACTTGTATTTATGGAATATTTATTAGAACTATCCTTGCGCACAGCACTGCAGCAAATCTGTTTCTGATTTTTTATCTTTAGAACGAAGTCACAACATGGAGTTAAAAACTGAAATGATTCTACACTTGTAATTCTGCAAATGCCTTCACTGTCAATGACTGTGAAAGGAGAGGATACCCAGAAAATCTCAAAAGGGCTTGCAATTGCAACTCTATTCATGCCCTTTGAGACAAAGGGACAGCTCTACAGTATTTACTACTGCTTTTGACAAAGGGGACATACGAAACTGACAAATAAATGATGAACTAAATATTTAAATAAATAAATAAATAAATAATTTTTATTCAGTATTACTTTCCTGCAGAATTATACTGTCTATCTTTAGGAAACCCCCCCCATTTTAGAAACTTAACTTTTTTGTCAGCAAATGCTAGAAACGCGCAGACAAAAATACTCTAAAATACCTCAAATCATAGAGTTCCAACTTAAATGACAAAAATGTTCTCTACAGCTGAATTAAAGGACACCTTAAAAGCCTTCTTTGCAAAAGCACTTTTGTCACAGTTATAGCTAATGTACATTTCTTCTCAATGTAAGCTACAGAATAAACTCAGAATAAGAAGTAAATTTCTCATCTTCATCCCAGAACTCACTCAGGGAGGCAGAAGACCAAGGAGATAAAGGAGCCTCAAGTATGGTTTTTACATGTTAAAAGCCATTCAATAATCAACAATGATGTTTTGTTCGTATTTTGCCACAAACTATTTCAAGTCACAGGCGATCCCTTTGCCCATTCTTGGCATTCTGGTAGAAACAAGATCTGTAACATGAGTACTAGAAAAATGTGACTAAATTAATTACACTGAGCAGTTTGGAGGCAAGAAAAATAATCAGATATCCAAATATCCCCTATGGCAGAAAGGCCAGGAAAAGGTAAAAGCTTTACTGGAGGGACAACCAACATGAAAAAAAATCTCTCTTCAGAATACGTATTAACAGAGACTCATTTGACCTAATATATTAAATGGTGCATGCCTTCAATTTTTGACAAAATGGAACTGCTTTGCTTTAGTTACAGTACAAGGTATCAGTAAATAGTGCAAATAAAGCATACCACTATACAGAAAAGAAGTAGTAAAGGTAAGTCAGATTTTGTTATTGCCCAAGAACGCAGACTTGGAGAAACCTGCAGGTGCTTCACATTCCAACTGGTTTTCAACTCAGAATGATACAAACAAAACGTAGTGTCATCTGCAGTTTTTAATGAAATAAAAAAAAACAAACACCACTACACACTGCAGAAAACACAGAAAATACTTCAAGTACTCCATTGAAATATGGGAGATAAAACATTGCATGTATGCGTTCACAGAGGTCCTGGTAAGAGCTCACTTTAGAGCAAACAGACTCAAGATCTACACCTCTATTTCTCTTTGGTAGAAACAGAGTACTCGTTATCTGGACATACAAAAAAGGCACAGTACCAACAGATCTGTTTTACTTTATCTTTTTAATAAGCAAAACAAACCTAACCTCTGGACCCACATACCCAGCCAGGGTGCACCCCGGGTGCTCCCCACCGCCAGCCTCACAAAACGTGGCCTTTCAACATCCCTGCAGCCTCACCCACGTTTCCATCAGTTTCTGCTGCCCTCTACCGGGCTCATTGCCTTAAATTCTCATCAAGAAAAAACCCAAAACACGCAAGAGGAGTTGTGACAGGCCTCACACCGCAATTTTTACCTCTTAACCGGCAGCATACTCCGTGACCGGATCGACTCTTCGTCTCCCAGCCGCAGGGACGACGCTGAAGCGCTGTCACCCAGGAAAGGGCAAGGGCAGCGACGCCGTCGCCCCCTCTCTGAGCCCTCAGGCTCGCACAGGAGGCAAATGCCGAAAGGCGTTACCATCACTATGTCCCCATCGCCTCAACTCCAGCCCCGGGGAAGCACCGCCCGCCCCCGCCACAGCTGCCCCGGCTCTGCGGAGAACCCGGAAGAAGGAAGTGCGCGTTGCTAAGGGCCGTTGCTAGGGGGCGGGGAAGAGGCGGCGCTCGCCCAATCGTGATGCAGCTAGGCGACGGGGCCGCCCCACTTGCCCAATAAGAAAGCCAGAAGGCAAGCCAGCCTCCTTCTCACAGCGCGCATGCGCGGCACCGCCCCCGCTCCGCTGGGTCCCGCCACCCGCCGGCTCCCCCTCGGGGCAGCCGTCGGGCGGGAGGAGGGGGAGCGGGGCCGGTATAAAGCGGCGGGGCGGCGGGCGGGCGGCCGTAGAGTGGCGGGCGGTTCCCGGTCTTCCTGGCCATGCTGCGGCTCCTCCTATGCCTCCTCTTGCTGCTCGGCGCGGCCGGCGCCCTNCCCGCCTTTCCCCAGGGACCTCCGCTCCATAATGGGGCTGGTTGCAGGGGGGTGGTCGCCACTCCCCGTGGGGGACGATCCCAGCGCGGTGGTGGGCCGGGGTGAGGGGAATTGAGGTGGGGGGGTTCTGCCCCTCTGCTCCCCTCTGGTGAGGGGATGTCCACCTGTGTCCGGGTGTGGAGCCCTCAAAATAAGAAGGACATGGACCTGTTGGAGCAGGTCCGGAGGAGGCCACGAAGATGATGGGGGTCTGGAGCAACTCTGCTACGAGGGCAGGCTGAGGGAGTTGGGGGTATTCAGCCTGGAGAAGAGAAGGCTCCGGGGAGACCTTGTAGCCCCTTCCAGTACTTAAAGGGGGCCTACAGGAAAGCTGGGGAGGGACTTTTTATCAGGGAGTGTAGCAATAGGATGAGGGGTAACGGTTTTAAATGGGAAGAGGATAGACTTAGGCGAGATATAAGGAAGAAGCTCTTTCCTCTGAGGGTGGTGAGACACTGGCCCAGGCTGCCCAGAGAAGCTGTGGATGCCCCATCCCTGGAGGGGTTCAAGGCCAGGCTGGATGGGGCTTTGAGCAGCCTGGTCTGGTGGGAGGTGTCCCTGCCCAGGGCAGGGGGGTTGGAACTAGATGACCTTTAAAGGTCCCTTCCAACCCAAACCATTCTATGATTCTAAATCTGCCCCCACTGGTATGCTGCCGGGCTTGTTGGTGCAGTTTCTGTCACTTAAAGGTTTTTCTGCAGCCCAGCTGAGCACAGCTGCAGGCAGGGACTTTCCGTGGGGATTCATGGGGCATTTTCTTTTATCAGATGTCTCCTTTAGCTTCAGACTGGATAGGACTATATTTTTCAGGATTTCCAGATGTTGCAGTGCTTGGTCCCTTTGGTAAAATGTTCCAGGTCTTGAATATTCCAATTAAGTTGCTATTTAAACTATTTAAAGTGACAAGTAGTCTGCTCCACTGTATTTATGCACCATATCCTAGCACCAAAGTCTGTATTCCAAAACATACTGCACAGCATGTTGGCAGAGAGGGGCTGGGGACCTCAGTTGTACCCTGATGGTATTTGCAAGTCGCAGTTGTATGATTTTTTTTTGTTTGTTTGTTTTAAATATGGAACAGGTTTCTGTTACTAACCTGAGTGCGGTTTTCCTGTCTGCTCCAACAATTCTCCTCGCAATTTGTTGGCGAAATCCATAGCATGTGGACAGAACAGAGCTTCATAATGTTGGCTACAAGTGCTAGTGTGGTCCCCTTGCAGAAAACTTGAAACCCCGCTTGTTTATAGGTTTTCACAAAAGCAGTCAACAATTCCTTTGTATGTGTTAGAGAATGTCTGCATCTTCACCTGTGCTGTACCTGATTTTTGCAGCGGAGGTAATGGTTGCCCTTTCTGGGAAGTGTAGGAAGGGGAGAGAACACTTTTCAAGTATTCTCTTGGTTTGATTAGAAGCAGGCTTGTAGCTTGCATCTGAATTTCATGCCCTTGTCCATGTAGGAAGTGGTGGGAAGGAGAAGGTGTTTAACTCACAGGTATCTTGGATGGTATGTGGATTGAACATCTCCTGTTTCAACTTTGTAGAAGGTGAACTTACGATTTAATGAGCAAAATGGGAAGATTATGCTTTTGGAGAGAACAGACATGAAAAAAAAACAGATAACCTTGTAAGATTATCCTCAATAGCTATGGAATAACTTGAGAGTCAAGGTCCTTTTCACTATCGGTGTGAGAGATGGGTTGGGAACAATTTTAGTGAGAAATCCATGCATTGAGATTATAGTTTTCTGCAGACAGTGTTACTTGTTTGGAAGCACTCCTTCTCCAGTGGTCTCCCTGCATAAATCATGGAATTCCCCTGTCTTGAAAGCATCTCTGTCTAATGCTTTTCAGTCACTCGGGTAGTGATTTTGGATTTGGGTCCCTCTCTTAACTCCTCTAATAGCCCTGAAGCCTATTTTGGTAACATACTGCAGATACCATCTGCAGCGTGTGGTCAATGTTGGCCAGGATATCAATCTGCGGTTGTGTTGTAACTCGAAGTGTGACACCTAATTGTTCTGGCACATTGCTGTCATAGTATCAGTGATACTAATTCTGTGCCATGGTCTGAACTACCCTTTGTCACTGTTATCCTCATCCCTTCTCTGGGTTGTGGTGTCCCCTGGTTATTCTCCTCAGCTATCGGCAGAGACAGCTCGTGTGCCCTCCAGGTGCCAGCAAAGCACAGAGCTGCTGTATACCTGAGATCTGTGGATTTTGGGAGGTAGGTAGATGTTGAGAAAAGGGAGGGAAGAGTCCCTGTGACATCCAGTTATAAAGTTGATGCCACATCTTGTGCCCTTTGGTCTCTTCCATGTTTTCCTCCCGTCATACTTCAACAAAATCATGTTGTCTGAGAGTAGCTGCAGTGGGAAAGAGGGGTCCTGTTCACAAGCCTTGAAATCCTTGCTTTCTTTGTCCAAAGACTTAATAGTATTGCTGAACGTGGTGGAAGATGTGTGTATATTCATGTATTTTTTGTATTCATCAAAGGTTTGAATGCTGCTGCCTGGCACTTGAAAGATGTAGGGTTAGCCTAAGAGGTCTCATCACACGGGGGGCATAAGACTGCTCTTTATCAGTAGCATAGCATGCAGAACTGATAGGCAAACTCTTCACCCCATATGAAACACGCGCTGAGTGCTGCTGTCTGGGAATTTGTAATGACATTATGATTCTGTAGTGGAACATAAATGCCATGATTAACATATTTAATAGGGGCGGTGATATTTTGCCACCTCCCAGGACTGTTGAAGTTTAATTATTTACATTATAGTTGCTTATGGCATGAATCATCTGCTTCTATTGCATGCTGCTGAGTCCTTCTTACCTAAAGTTCCTGTTTTGATTCTTGTTTATCCCTTTGATGGCTTTCAGCATCGGTTAAAATTATTTATATAAAATCATGCAATGTAAAAGTGATTTTTATAATATATCAAAATATTACACTGTCACAAAGGAAAATTTTTTACACCTGCTTCTATAAAAAAATCTTTTTGAATAGTTTTTAAATATTTACTACTTCCACGAAAGAAAACTTTGAAAAGTCTACATAAATTTCTTGCATGCATTCTGTTGCTTAAATATTTCATGAGCACTGTCAACAATTCATTAATGTTGCACATCGGAGGAATGAATTTCAGAAGCTGAGAATTCTCATGTGGCATTACAATCTCCAAGTGGGGCCTCTTGGCATGAAGGCCTATACCCCTGTAGTGTTGCTTGAGGGTTTAGTGTCAGCCTTTACTGAGAAACAATATTTAAGTTTGCTTTCATAAAAATGGAGAAGTAACAGGATCAGAGTTCAGCTCAATGCTCATTTACGTTGAACTTCTTCCTGTTTACCATTTTAAGTGTCAGACATCTCCGATGATGGGGCTAAAGTCTGGAATACTGAGAAATAGGTCAAGCAATGCCTGTGTCAGTGTGACTAGGATCTCAGCTTGTGTACTGGACTGTGTATTTTGGCTTGGAGGTGTGATTCCCCTCCGCCCCCCCCCTTCTCCGCCCCTTCATAAATAACTGATGCCTGTTGGCCCTCTACTCCTCCAATGCAGAAGTGAAATTACCACAGCATATAGGTACCTCATGGTGACCTAGGTTAGTAGATGGCCCTTGAAGGAGAAACTCTGCCATCAGCCACATCTTTACATCAACAAATTATATCTATATTGGGGAAGCTGATTTCCTTTTCATCTCTTTCGATGTATGAGTATGACTTTTGTAAGCAAGACTGTTCTCACTTCTGCTTTGCTAGCTTGTTTGCTTAAAGGTTGCTAGTGATTTGTGTATTAAATTAATCCATCCAAAGCTGAACTTCACAGGGAGAATGATGAGTAGGATGTATAGAGCTGCAGGAAAACCACCACTATCTGAATGGCTTCTGTTGTAGGCAACTGTGTCAATGACCACAATTCAAATTCAATGGAAAGACTTGGTGGGGTATCCAAGAGGCATCTACTTCTCTTTGCCCAAGTAGAAATAACCTTAAAGCGTAGTGGGGAGGGTCTGGAGTCAGGCAGCTTTTCTGACCTTGAGGGAGCCTTGTTTTGCACCTCTGCATTCCTGTGCACGTGTGGTGCTTTAAGTACAGTGCTGATGAGAGGATGATGCTTTAAATTTCCTGGTATTTGAAAGATTCTCAATGATAAGCTGTCTCTTTCAGAAAAGAGAGTGGATGTGGTGTCTCTTCACTCAATTTGATAATTGATGGCTGTATGAGACTTAATGTGCTTGTGGACCCTTCACCCCAATCGTGCTTTGTAAGCTTTGTGAACTGCTATGAGTTGGCCTAAGAACCAATGTAACACGTACAAATTAACTTACGTTCAGCAAGTTACTGAGCCTGGTCCTTCAATCAGGTTGTCTTTTGAACAAATACGTGTCAATTGTGTCACCATTTCCAGAAGATGGGTTCTGACTGCATTTAATAACTTCCTAGATGTCATACCTATGTCAGTATTTCATAGCTTAGCAAGTCTTTGTGCTCTGAAACACATCTGCACTTCATATTGCATGCACATAAAAGGAAGCTATGTTGAAGCTTCAAAGTAATGAAGTTTCAGAAGTAATGCAATTTGATCTTTTCTGGCTGTATTGGATGTCTTTAATACCCTATGTTGTATTACAGACTGAAGTTCTGAGGCATAGAAAATGAAAGCCTTGATTGAAAGTGCAAAAACTAGAATCCAAGTTTCAAGCCAGAAAAGAGAATTTGGGAAGGACTGCAAAGGAGAAGCAAAGATATATTTTTTTCAGACATGACACTGTTTCACAGGAAGGGCCAATTTAGAGGAAGCCAGTGAATCCCAGAATTTTCCTGTTCTAACTGAAAATATACTACAGCAAAAAACCAATTTCAGTCTAAGGTCACTGCATGAATGTGCAGAGTAAAGGAAAGTGAGGTGAAGAGATTGGATCACCTTTTTGATGACAATGCTGTCGTAATTTATCATTTTAAGATGATAAACTTGGATTAGATGGTGATAAAATGGTAAATTTGGATTAATCCAAACAAGGGGTACAGTTCTGCTGTTGTGTTGCATCTGTTGTTCTCACAAGAAGGAAGTTTACAGTTACAGAACAAGATACCTTTAATCCAATTCACCGTTTCCCAGTCTTTGAAAATTTCACTGTTGTATGTAAATGAGTGTCACTAAAAACATAAATACAACACTGCTGTATAGGATGTTTTAATGCTAATGAAGTAACTCTCAACCATGGGCCTAAAACTTGTTTTTAGGATAGTAAACCAGATTGAGATTAGCACTTTAAATTTTGGTTAGCAATTTTTTCAGCGTCTTACTGTGACTCAGGTTGGTGTCTTGGAATAGTAACAGATGTCAGGAATGGTTGAGATGGGTTTGTTTTTCATGTCTGGCACTGTAATACAATAGTACTTTTAACTTCTGGTGAAGGAAAAAACAAAGTGCTTCTTACAGAGCCCCTTGGTACCAATTTAAAGTTCTGTCAGTGGTTAGAGAAGAAGTGATGTTGATCTTTGTCTCGGAGGTGAATTACTTGGAATATATGTTTTACTCATCAAGTAGTACAGGAGTACGTGGCAGCTGTTACTCTGTGATTTCATAATGTGATTTAAAACGGGAGCTGTAAGCTATAAACCAGGTCCATAAGCAGAAACAATAGCTCTTATTCAGTGGACAGGAAAACAGGGAAGTACTTGTTAAAGCTTGTCAGTGAATTTTTATTTTTATGCACTACTTATCTGTGGGTCACCATGCAGACATCGGCTTCTCAAATTAAGCAGGAAATGCTTAATTTCCTCATAACCTTCAGTCTCTTCCTTCAAGTGAGCAGTTAATACTACAGAATACAAAAAGCATCAATGATCACTATGCTGTCTGAAAATAAGCATCTTTTTATCTCGCTAGCTTTAATCATTAAAAGCTGTAATAGGCCACTGAAAGATTTCTGATAGACTGTCTTGATTAAAGAAAGTCTAAAGGACTAAATAATAAACAAAACTGCATATGGCTGAAGTAGCAAGCTGTTTATGAGCCAGGTGTGCATGAGAGAAATCCCGTTACCTTCACGGAACTTATTTTGACTTGTATCAATTGCCCATGAGCTTCTAGCAGTTGAATCAATGTCTTAGCTCTGGATTTCCTGCTTTTTTTTCAGGGAGAGGGGCTGGGGGGACAGATAGGGAGGGAAATGAAATTCAAAGTGGAATTTGATGTTAATGTGTTCTGTATTGATTTCTTCATCTGACTTTGAGGAGATCAAGACTAGCCAACAGCGTAAGTTGTCGTGGACTGTGTGGATAACTTGTAACATACGCCAAACTGGTGAGAGATTAGAGGTCACACTTGATTATTTAATTTCAAATCTTCAAAAACTGATGAAATACCTTAATTTTCTTTGCTTCATACATTCCGGAGTATTTAGATTTGATATCTAAAGCAGTGAAACTTGTAAGAAATTTAATGGGGAAAATCAGGCTGTACTCGATCATCTTCCATATACTTGAAAAATGGTTCATTTCTTTGTTTTCCAGGTGTGTGAATTCAAAGGATTAAATATGGACGGAAGAATGGGAATTGCATTTCTTTTCGTCCCAGTCAGTAATACTCTCCTCCTTGCCTGTGGTGTAGGGAAATAAACTTTTTTATTTTAAGTTTTTAGTTGCTGTCTTCTATGCTTTAGTTCAGCCCTAACGTGCCTGGAATATTTTCTAATACTTGGGACTGTTGTAGTGCTACTTCCAAGTGGCGTTATTACTGTCAGTTGTGCTGTGGTTGCTGTTCTCTAAATGCACACAGTGAGCAAAGAACAGACCTTCTGATCCTTTTGGGCTTTTTTTTCTATCTTCAAATTGACGTGACATCTTTTTCCATTATTTACTCCTACAGCCACGATACAAAGTTTATGTACAAGCTTACCCTTGTATCAGGCTTAAAGTGAGAGTGATTAGGTGAAGATTATCTGGAAAAGGTGTTTGTAGCGGAAGATCCGAGAAGTGTCTCTCTTTGCAGAAGAGGAGAGGGCTCACTGAAAGGCCTGCCTGTGTGGGATATGAGTACTGCACTAGCTTCTCCCCCTGACTGCTGATATGGACACAGTTGGTGGTGCATCTCCTTTCATTCCTAGTTAATTTATTCTGTGTCCAAAGGGAGTAAGTTTTCTTGTATGGTGAAGCAAAAAACCTTTCTAAAAGCATCCACAAAGGGACTTAGTGTGAAAAAGCTAGTCAGAGGTAGGCTGAGATGGTAGTTTCTGTGCAGGAACTTCCTTTCAAGACAACAGGAACAGAAAGTGATGGGCATCAGGCCGTTTGACTTCAGCAGGGCTTGGACTGAGGCCAGACTGAACTAGGGGAAGTGGGTGAAAGCAAAACTAGCATTAACAAAACATTTGATTTATGCCTCAAAGGAGCAGCTTGCTTTTCCTTACTGCCTAACTCCCTGAAAACTGAGTCTTCCACAAAAGCTGTTCAGAACCACATGCTGCTTTGGAAGCACTGGCTTTGCTGTAGTGTTTCCTATACTGTGACAAATAGCTGGCCACCTACAAGTGTACAGTTTTCAGTCCTGTAAGTCACTGCTACCAGGGGGGAAAATGCTGAGTTCCCTTGACTCCTAAGCAGGAGCTCCTGTCTTACAAGATGATGGCAAATGGCTTTTAGCAATATCTGTAGAGTTATTCAGTCTGTTCTGAACGGGGTAGTTCATAACAAAATGTTCTTGCCTATTTTCAAGTGGGAAAAAAACCCCTTTTTTTGATTAAAAATCTGAGAGCCTCTAGTTACATGAGAAAACCGTTACTTTGCTATGAGAAGAAAAGCATCTGTGGTCCAACTCAATTCTGGGTGTTAACTGCACTGGTATAAAGACTGATCATTTATCCGTGTGTTTACGAGGACTTTTCAGCCACTGGAGAACTTCTGTAATGTTTGTGACAAGAGACCTGGATGTTTCTGTTGTATGATAGAGCAAACTGTAGAAAAAACTTTTCACCTGCAGGAAGCCATGAATATTATTTCCCTGCATGCTGCTGGTTGCCCTATTGTCCTGTCTACCAATGTCTTGGAGCCGTGCAAGCAAGCAGTTGCTCTTTGGTGTTCAGATATGTTGCAAGCCTGCCAGAGAAGCAGTTGCTATGTGGTATTTTTGCTATTGCATAAGGACTGTATGACTAATTGCTGCTTTGATGCTTTGTTTTCTGAAATTGTCTTCCCCCCTCCCTCTTGGATGCTCATCAGAATTGGTAGCTATTAAATAAATGATCCACAGTGGCATGCGTAAAATCCCTAGCACTGGACCTTATAGAGATATTCAGTGCCTTCTAATGCTGTTGCCAATTTGCCTGTGCCTTATCTAACTAGAATAATACCTGGGTGGATGACAGGACAGTTTTCACCTTGTCTCTCTTCCCCCACCCCGGGTCCCCTGTTTTGTGTAGGATTAGCTGGAGAAAATAAAATACAAGTAATAGTGGTTGAACTAAGGCTGGGAGAATAATAGAACAGAGCAAATTTCCTTGTAGCTCTGAAAAATCTGGTGTCGTGGGTTTGGCCGGTTTGGCCAATCGTAATGACAGATGGCCCTCCCCCCCGCTCTCCTCAGAGAGGAGAGGAAGAGATAAGGAGATTTACGAGTTTAGAAAAAGAACTAAACTACTTTAATGAAAATAATAATAAATAAGGAAATAAGAAATAATAGGAAAATAATAATAATAATAATAAAAAAGTATACAATATATACAAAACCGTATCCAGCTCCCAGGATGACGATCGCGTCACCAGCAGACACAGGGAAAGTCCCAGACTGGAGTCAGCGACGGACAGGAGCTGAATTCCGGAACTAGAGTCAGGAGTGCTCGGATCGCGATCGAAGGCAGACGAACAGACAGGGTCCTCCTCAGACGTCGGCCATTGAAGAAAACGCGCGAGCCAGAGCCCCCTTGTCCCTTAGCTCTTATACTGAGCGTGATGCAGATGGGATGGAATACCCTGTTGGTCAGTTTTGGGTCACTTGTCCTGTCCGTTCCTCCCTATAGGTGTGACCCCTCTACGCTTCTCCGCTTCCAACCCTCTAACGGGACAAACAGCAAAGTTAGCTGACCTTGGTTGTTATAGCAATAAGTATAAGCAAGAGCCTCTGTGCGTACCATTCCTTGGTATAATCAGGTCTTATCACTCAGAGTGAACAGTTTCTGAACAATATGCTGCTAATTTCAGAGTTTAGTCAGTTAGAAGAGGCCCAGCTAAAAAGTAAAATTACAAATCAGAAAATTGGTTCTGTTTTACCTCAAACCAGGACATCTGGGAAGTAAAATGATTGCAACTTCAGTTGAACCATTAAAAGTATTTGAGTTGGAAAGTTCTAGCTCTTTTTGGGGGGAGGGGTAGAGGTATTTTAATACTTAATTTGACCAAATCAAAAAACATTCTTGAATGTGAAATGCTTTCTTTCCCCATGTCCTTGTTTACAAAAAGGCTGAGGAAGCCTTTCAAACGAAAACAGTTTTGATCAGGGAAGATCAAACTTATTTTGTGAAGTATTTTGTTTAAACAATTAGTCCCAGTCAAAACTTTAGGATGCTCTCAGCAAAACTGGAATAGTTTTATACTGCTTAATCTATGACATGTTGGAGGCTCATGTACAATTTTTTCCTCTCCTTTGAAGTTAATCCTCCAAATGTGATGGATTTGTAATTCAATCTGGAAGGCAGATGGAAAAAATTACAGGCCTTTGCCCGTTACAGGTCTGAGAGACCTTTCACAAGGATGACTTTGTTTTTGCTGGGGTAGTGCTCTGGAATTTTGTGCTTTGAAATAATGCATTTTGGGTAATACAGCTTTGACCTGTTTGTTCCCTACTCCTTGCACCACCTCTTGTCCTGTGGAAGAATTTCACTGGGATAATAATGCCTTGAATGGAAGTATCAATGATGTGAACATTTGGTGTGTTTATCACCAGAGTAGTTTGTTATAAATTTGTGCAGTTGATTGACTCTCAGCAGCACAGAGCGGCGTTAAGGAGTGTCAGCAGTAAACCTGATCGAAGTGATTCCTGCAATCTCCTGCCTTGGTCACCCATTCTCTCCCTTGTGTTGGAGCTTTGTCGCTCTAGTCTGGGGCAGCAAATTTTGGGAGGGCCTGTGAGACCTCTCAGACAGTCTTTCCAATTGGAGGAATTGTAACGAGGAGTTGCATCCTCACTGTGACTGGTGGAGGATTTTTACACTTAAGTAGTTAAAGTCTAATGTGACTATGGACTTCATTTTTACGTGGTAAAGAGAATCTGGAGTTTCAGTTGTAGCACTAATGGTTTGTGGAAGTTGAAACCAATTTGTTTGTGTTCCTGTTAGCTCGTTAGGTTTCCAACATAAAAATAACCTTTCATCATATACTGTTTGGAAATTGTTTCTAACATGGGCTGACCTGAGTAGCCTGATGCTTTCCTACAGCATATCCTGTAGCTGTTCAAATGTTCTTTGGCCTCTTTCTTTTAAGTGTCTTGTCCAAACTGTGTGACTCAGGGCAGGGGTAGAGTTCCTGTCTGAGGCTTTCCTTGTCAGTGCTTTTTAATCACTGAAGTGATAAATAAGTGCTAAAAGCAGACTTCCTTAAACAGTTGCAACGTCCCAAGAGCAGGTGACGTGGTTTCTGCAGTATAAAAGAAGTTTCAGTAAAATACATGAAGTGTGATTCTAGTCAAAGGCCAGTCTGTTCACAAGGACATAGTGGTAAGGGAAGAGATCACTCCATTACAAGGATCTTAAGCCTGGGTTTGTTTTGGGGAGCGCGTTTGGCTCAAAGGTAAATCCAACCAAGGAAAAACTGGTAATGGTTATTCTAGACCATCACCAGTAGAATGGAAGCTGGAGTAGGTGAACAGCATGTGTATTCTTATGTCTGTATGTTTTGTTAAATGTGACAGATTAATGAAGTAAAATTAAATCTAATGAACAAAACCTCTGAATTACGGGGATTGTAGAAGATTACAATTATGTCAAGTCCATTTCTTCTGATTTTTCTTATATTATTTAGGTGTAGGTCTTCAGAGTTTGTGGGTTAATGTAGCCTGATGCAAGGCAGTGCAGTGTACGTGTCTGTGCTCTTCCGCAGAGCATCAAATTATTATGGATTATTCGTTTCAACAGACTGGTGCTAATCGTCAATCTCTGCTGTCCCTTGCACAAGTATCAGCCTAGAAAGCTAGGAACCACCTTGCATGTAAAATGGAAAAGATAAAGCTAACCTTGGTTGTCTTGGCTTATTTCTTTTTTCTTCCTTCACTAAAAGATCAGGGACAAACCAAAAGAATCTTGCCAGCAGCCTGAGGTGAAGCCTCAATTCTGGCAGACCGATACACAAAAATGTGCAATAGGATGGAACAAAGCAACAAGAATAGTGTCAGGGAGGGAGAATTTTTTAAAAACTGATTTTTATTTACCTTTCATTTCTGATTCTGTCTCCCCTGCTATGGAGACATAAATAGTGTGTGTGAGTATATATTTTTACTGGTACTCTACTGCTGCAATGTTTTTTATGAGCTTGAATATTATATGTAGTGGTACTTGTAACAAAATTTGGAGCCCCTTGAATACGATGCTGTACAGAGATGGCAAGGCACTGCCTGCCCTCATGAACTTGCAAGTTAAGTGGAGGAAGCAAAGATTTTTAAGAGGAAACAAAACTAATAGGGCCAGCTAACGGGACTGGAGCCCCACAGCCTGCCAGGAGTAAAACCAGAAATAAAAACACATCGGTGAAATCCCAAAGAGGCTAGTGCCCACACTGCTGTTCATGCAGGAGGATATCCTCAGACTATCCTGTATCTTCCTGTCCTCAGGAAATAATTCAGACAGGATGAGCACTCAGAAGAACTCCATGAACGATTGGAGGGTGGAGCCTCTTAAAATCCCCTGGCTTCTCACTGGTAAAACAGCTGACTTGATTTCAAATGGAATATCCAAGTTTGGGAAAATAAAGCTATTCCTTAGAGGCTTGAAATCTGAGGCATGACAGAAAGGCTTTCAGACACTTGCAATCTTGCCGGAAACTCAAAAGCATAAAACCATGAGGTGCTTATTTAGCACCTTGAATGACATTAAATGCTTTTGTTTAGAAGTTACCCTGTGAATTATAGTCATCTTTTGGTAAAGGTGTGGGTTTGCTGTCCTGTCTCTGTAGTCACTAATGACCTTAAGATGCTGCTGAGAAGGAAGTGGGTTTTAGCCCACGTGTCCTGTTTTGTCTTTGTACTTCACCCAGTGCCCTAGTTCCTGAGTACTTCCAGGAGTATATTAAGCAGACTAACATCTGTACAATAACTAACTAACATCTGCTGTGCCTTTTTTGTTTCCTCCCCACGGGACATGTGTGGCAAAGTGACTTGTTTTATTTTAAATGGACTTCAAAACAACAAAAAAGCACATTCAAAAAACACCCTGAGATAAGTCATCTTTGAGAGCTCAATATAAGCACATGATACATGTGCACATATAAGGTAAAGTCAAAGAAATGTGCCGTGTATTTTGAGCAGAAGGCAGTGAGGTGGGTTTTGGCTCTTCCTTCTACTTTGTTCAGTGGACCAGTCTGGAGAAAGCTCCTTGTCCTGCGCTGATGAGCTGCACTTCACTGTAGAAGGTTTCTCTGAGCTAAAGGATCAAAGCTGCTAAGTCGAGCCTTCAGTCTAGAGCTCTCATCAGCCTCTTGGACGCAACAGCTTTTGCTGCCTACTGCCGTGTTTAATCAAACTCGGTGAATGCAGTTCTCGGAAGCCATGGCCATGCTTTGGGAAGTGGCCGTAGTCTTCCATCTGGAGCTGGCTGCCTCTTGAGTGATCTGTTATGTGTATGTGTGCATCTTCCCCAAGAGCTTTGCGAGTCTTTTGACTCAAAAGATCTGCGGGAAAATATTAGGTGATTCCTTTTTTTTTTTTTCAAAGCAGGGCCAAATTCAAAATTGTACTAGGTTGCTCAGGACCTTGTACTTACTGCTGCCATCCTGGCAAGAACTGTAATTGTGAAAATTTTAATTAGAAAAACCTCATATATGCCAGTGGACCTGTACCATTGTTACTTTTAACCAACAGTTAAGGTATTGTAAATGTGTACTAAACTGCTTTTTTTTCTTTGGCCGTTGTGGTCTATTCTAATAAAGCCTGGTTGCAAAAGTCGTCGCTTTTTGTCTTACTCATTTTGCATAAATGTGGGAAATAAATTTTCTGGTTCAACTTTTTAATGAAATCTGACTTAAGGAAAAAAGCTAAAACAAATATCTGAGTGATTTGAGTTGTAAAGTATACTTCACACAGTTTGTGGGGCTTCTTACTTGTTTGCATACCAGTTCTATAAAGGATGGTGAAAGCAAGCACTTGTTGGCTGAGACCGGCAGCTCCCATGGGCAGCCCTGCACGTTCCTGCAGCGCAGTTTGGCTACACGACAGCTCCATCTGCTGTTCCTGAACTACAGCTTTCCCTTTGTGTCCCAACCTCGCACTTCACAATTTTATATCTATTCTTTTGCTTTTTCCTCCTTCTGACTTAGTACATTTTCAAGCAGTTTTTACTATTCTGAGGAGATACTCCTTGGGACACATCCAAACTGCATTTTGATGTTCTGGATTCAGAACTTATTTGAATTTGTTTGGCAATACCCATTTCTCTGTCTGCTTTACAGACATTAGGGTTTTTTTTTTAGTCATTATGTGGTTTACTCTTGCAAAGACCAGTTACTACAAGGTATGAAGCTCCATCATCTAGCAATAAAGGTATTCCTGCTCTTCAGTTGAGTGATAGGTACTTGTGATTTTATTTTTTTTTTCCTGGAGAAGTCTGGAGTTGTCTTTCCTGGGATATTATACGTGCCCATGGTTTGATGTGTTATGCATATGATGAACAGAGGCAATTTAGCTGCTGTGAGGCTATCAACATTTTACAGATTGAGGAAGGAATGGGAAAGAAGAATGTGGCTGATGGCAGTGAGTTAATCTGCAGTGTGGCTCAGGCAATATGGAGAATCATGACACTTTGATTAATGTGGTTACTAAAATGGCGAAATAAAACTTAAATTCCTGTGTTTTTCTCCTCAGTATTGAGAGGCGGACTCACTAGAGCATTGGGATTTTGGGATTTGTTTTGTGTGAGTAGACTGACAGATCACATCAGAAAGAAAGCATAGTAAATCATATTCTAAAAAGAAAATTACTTGTCATTCAGGAAAATACATTTCTATTTGAGTACTACTATCCTAATTTTCCAGTTCCATATTACTGTTCCCATTCCACAGGGCTTTAAAATCTGTTCTGCACAATACCCCATTGAATAACCTCAGCCTGGTGCCAAAAAGATGCTTATCCATTAAACTATTCTGATTTTTTTTATGCTTTTTTTTTCCTTCCGTTGTGTGTTTTTTTTGTCTGTTGCATATTAAGCTCCCTGCATTGAGAAGATTTGGATACATATGTTTGTAGTTCAGGGGAGTTGAATACTTTTTGTGGTGTAGTCTTGCAGTTGGTGTGGCTTCAGGCAGGAAGGATGCAGAATCAATTTTTAAAGCTAAATGTTTAATTTTAGATGATTCCATAAAAGGCAGACAGGACACATGAGCCTATTTTTTCCTATCTCTGGCTAGGAGCCTAACCAGGAAAGTTAAATAGAAAAAGATACTTCTCCCCTTTACAAACAGACCTGGACCAAAAGACGTATTAGTTGTACTTTCTAATAGTGTTGGACTTTACTGTGATTTTTATTACATGTGTTTTATCTAATCCTTCTCTTTAATTGCCCCAAGGTCTTATGACCAAAGACTTTTTCAGTTGCTGACCTTGTTCTGCCTTTCTACATCTGATCACTATCACTCTTGATGATGTAGAAAGTGAAACTAAAATTAATAATTGTGCAAATGAAAAAGGAGCAGGTGAGTTGTCAGTGTAAAATAAGCGCAGCGTATCTTGTCAGCACTTGAATTCAGTGAAAGAGCCCTTAAGTATGAGCGTGATAACATCACCATGTAATTATGAGTAAGTAATAAATGGTCCCACTGAGCAAAACTGTCGAACATACATAAATTAGTTTTATTTAGGTCTGGAAGCAGTCACTGAAGTTAGCTTATCTGGGGCAAAGGCCTTGTCTCTTACGTCTGTCAGGACCATGCACAGATATCCAACTGTTCCTTCCTGTGCTCACTTTGACCCAAAGCAAATAGAAGTCCGTGGTGTGGAGTAGCTGGATCCTGCAGGTCAAGAGTTGGGCTTTCCTGAGCTGCCTGGAGGAATCTGCCTTGCGGTTAGGGCACTACGTTAGCAGCGAGTGCTTGGATTTGTGTGCGACTTGCTGCTTTTTAACATTAACTTGCAGACGTTCTCAAAACAGATGTGAAAGGCTGGTTCCTGGAGCAGCTGAGGGCTTTGGCAGAGTTATTGGTGTAAAGGCAGATGGGTGAGCAGAGATGTTCAAGCCAGCAGATGTCAGGCTGTCACCGCCAGCAAGAAACAATATGAAAGGAAAAGATGATGCTTTGTGCTGATGGAAGTCAAAATTGGGAAGCTACAGGTCACCTTCAACTGATGAATAAAAGTAGCGATGATTTGTGAATACATAGTAATTAAGCAGCGTAGCTCTTTGGAAGTAGTTCTGTGTTTTGATTAATTTTTAAATTTGTTATAGTAAAAGCCTGCATGGGTATTCTAGAATAAAATTATGCCCATGCAGGGAGTTCTCTTGTAAAAGCAATTGATAAACTTTCCGGTATGGATGAATGGTTGGGAAAGAGTCAAGGCAAATAGTGCGTACAAAGCAGTGTGAATAAAAGCTGAAAAACTGACCTTAGGAATTGAAATTAGATTTCTAATGAGGGAATAAAGCTAACACTGGGAGGTTTGGGTTAAGCGGTGTGTATGGGCTTGCAATATTTGTAGAGCAGCGTAAAGAATTGGGGAGGGTATATGAATTAGTGAAAATTGCAAGGAGAGAAGGAGAAGCACTCCATAAAACTCTGAAAAATACGTTGGTAGCACAAGAACTACAGAGAATTAGTATTTTCCAAGACTTCAAAACAAAACACTTTCTAACAAGATTCTGTTTAAACTTCAATCTTGTGCCAAAAGGGGGAGAGATGAGGTGGGGTTTTTTTGTTGGTGGAGTTTTTTTGTTTTGTTTTGTTTTTTTTTAAATAAGGCTAGTAAGGAATCTTCCCAAGACTCAAAACATTGAGGGACAGTGACTCTCTTTACTTGTTGATACAGTTTTATTACATCAGATACTTTGTGACTCCTCAGCGGTTTTGTCTGATTTCCTAAGTGTATTTAGAATATTTCATGTTAGGTATGATACTATAAGAAGGACATGGATTTTTTTATAGCTGAAAATAATATTTCTCCTTCAGTGTATACACTTGTAATTTTGGCTGGTCACCTTTGTAGAGCAGAATTTTGCTGTATTTGGGATCTAGGAATATAAATTACTTAAGTGTCATATTTTTTTCTTAGTAAAACTTCTTTTCTTTATCTTTTGTCTGCAAAGGGACTCGGCTCTTGCAGTGGGCTCCATGATCAATTTTAGCTTTCTGAACATGTTGTTTTTCCTTGTTCTTACAGATTGATCACTTTGGATTTGATGAGAATCTTACGTTCCAGCAGCGGTATCTAGTAGCAGATCAGTACTGGAAGAAAGATAATGGACCAATACTGTTTTATACAGGCAATGAAGGAGACATCACGTGGTTCTGCAACAATACGGTATGTAGAAAATAGATTCTTGAATTACAGTCCTTCTTTCCAGTAGTAGACTACTGAAAAACAAGGAAGAACCAAGGAGACAGTGTCAGAATATCACTTAAAGAGAAGTTTGTAATGGTTGTTATGATTGTTATGGGAGGAAGAGGAAGCTGAACAAAAGCAAACGAAAAGTTTCAGGGGGTTCAGGGTCCTATTCGAAGCTCATAGAAATCCGAAGGATGCACTTGTATTAACTTCCTTGAGTAGTGAAGAAAGTTTCTAGAGGAAACAGTATAAAGTGGCTCAAGCTAAGAATACAAAATTTTTGGACCAAGTTACACCTATCCCAGTACTTTAGATTCCCCAAGTAAAATGAAAGGGTTTGATTTTTTTTTTTTCCCCTCCGCAAGAAAAATGTGAAGTGAAGGGCACTGGAAATCAAAGACAGATGATTCTTGTTCTTTGACCAGACCTGTGAAGTTTGCTTCACTGACTGATACAAATGCAGAATGGCGCGTGTGGGCATTTTTCAGCCACTTCAATACAAAGTCCAGTAACACAACAGGAGGTGGCATGTGCTGGGCTCAAAGCAACCAAGGAATGCGTACACATTTTGTTCTGTCAGCAGGTGATCTCTGTCTGCCTGTTTCCATAACTGGTGGTAACAAGCTGCTGACAGCAAGTAATAAGAAGTTGTAATTATTTATTAGTTGAAAATAAGTGTATTGCAATGCTCTAGATTATTGCTGATTGCCAAACAAATTTTGTGTCTTCTGTAATGCAGTCATAACTCAAATGCATGCTTTTTTCCTGTAGAGTTCTTTATTTCCTATGGATTAAGCCTGTGCCATAGGAGTTCTGGCGGGATTGCCTGTGTGGACCCACAAAACAATACTGCTTAATATTTTGCAGCATTAAAATATTCATATTTTCTTTGCACATGACCCTGTCTCTGGGTGGAGATCTGTTTTGTGTTTTTTCCTACTTTAGTAATATTTTAAACCAAATTTGCACTCTGTCTTTGTAGTTGTATTTTGATAGTGTATCTTTCTAATCAAAGAATAAGAGTTGGAATACACTAGACTGAAAGTAGAGACTTTGAAAATAATTGATTCAATTTATTTAAGTGTCTGTTTTCTTCCGGTCAGGGTTTTATGTGGGATGTGGCTGAAGAACTTAATGCAATGTTAGTATTTGCTGAACATAGATATTATGGAGAATCTTTGCCCTTTGGGAATGAGTCTTTCAGCGTAAGTGTCTTCTTTTGTCTTCTTTAAATGTGTTCCATACAAACATAATTCTGCCTATTGTAGTGCTTGCCAGTGCAATGACTGTTAGCCTGAGTAAGATTTAGATGTGCTATAAGCACACAACTATCCTGTTTTTGTAACTATCAATTCTAGGATTAAAAAAAAAATCTGAGATTGTTTTCAGGCACCAATTTAGAACTTGACGGCTGCTGTGGGCAATAGAAAGACTGTTGCTGGAAATCACTTCTGTGCTGTATATGACCTGCTTTCTTTGTCTCAGGATTCCAAGCATCTGAATTACCTGACATCAGAACAAGCTCTCGCAGACTTCGCAGTACTGATTGAGTACCTAAAGACGACAATTGCAGGAGCCCGTTACAGTCCTGTCATAGCTATAGGAGGATCTTATGGAGGAATGCTTGCAGCCTGGTTTAGGATGAAGTACCCCCATGTGGTAGTTGGGTGAGTGTACTCATCCTGCTCAAACACAGAGCCAGCATTTGTTCCTTCTGTGCTATAAATATTACAGCACTGGGAGAAGTACCATAATTCAAGGTGGTTTGTGTTTTTCACTATGGAGAGGAGGAATTAAGCTACCTTGAATTTGGGAAGAGGCACCGTTTGCCTAATAAAGACAACTGTAGGTCAGCAGGTACCGGATGGTGCATATTTTCAGGGCTACCTGTTAGTTTTGTAAAAACAATTATTATGAACGCTGACTTTGCACCTAATTTTTTTAGGGTCTCTAGACTTCCTGGTGACTTCAGGCAGGTCTTTAATCTCTTCAATGCCTTAGTTCTCCTTTGGGAAACAAGATTAGTAATTCCCCTACTTTTGTCTGCTAAAAGTGTAGATATTTGTGGACAGGGGCTCTCTTCAGCTGAGTTTGCACAATGCTTAGTGAGAAAGACCTAGATGCTAGATGAGAATGAAAAATAATAAAGTAAGCAAGTCTGAATTTCTACTTTAGGTATTTACTGATATCTTTGTACTAGTATCCAAGACTTACAACCTTCAACGGCCTTTGCATGCAGACCTATGGAATAGTTTTGCAA
The DNA here is from genome assembly GCA_013398915.1 of Dromas ardeola. Classification (NCBI taxonomy): domain Eukaryota; kingdom Metazoa; phylum Chordata; class Aves; order Charadriiformes; family Dromadidae; genus Dromas; species Dromas ardeola. The sequence goes on from VYZM01023096.1 coordinate 211,951, forward strand.
CGTTCACCTATGACTCAGTGTCCAAGCTGAATTATAAATGCTACTTAGGTAGTGGCTGTGGGGAGGGTATTGACCAGAGGACGGAAGTTCACTTTGCGAGGGTTTAGCACGCATGTGTTTTTTCCAAGCAATCTTTTTATGTCCCTTTGCAGAGCTCTGGCAGCCTCTGCCCCAATCTGGCAGTTTGGTGATTTGGTTCCGTGTGGCACTTACTTCAGCATAGTGACTAATGATTTCAAAAAGAGTGGGACAGGCTGCTCAGAAAGCATCCGAAATTCTTGGAATGCCATTAACCACCTTTCGTCAACAGGTGAGACCTCACCAATAGTTTTTCAAAGGGTCATAATGTTCAGGATTGTGTTATGACTTCATAAAATCAGCAAGTTTATGTATGGCTTTCACCTATATATGTATTGGTTTTTTTTTTTTTAAACTATATTCTTAGTACTGAAAACTGCCAAATGAGCTTAGCATTACTTTTTAAATGTATGTTTTGTTGGATCACAAGCTTAGTTCACACTTGGTGTGATTCAGAATCCACGTCTGAAACGTCCCTAAGGTCAGACAGGAGCCGCCTCCAGATCAGAACCTCAAGGCTTGTATTCCTTTCTGACAAAGTAGGCCAGGTAGTAATTACTCAAAAAAAAAAAAAAAAAAAAAAGTTTAAATACTGAGGCAATCAGGTATAGAAAGTCACTTCAATCTTTATGGATTCAATACTAGGGACTGAGTTGGACTCAATGATCTTAAGAGTCTTTTCCAACCTAAATGATTCTATGATTCTACAACTACCTGAAAGGATGTTGTAACGAGGTTGGTGTTAGTCTCTTTTCCCAGGTAACAAGTGATAGGACAAGAGGAGACAGCCTCCAGTTGTGCCAGGGGAGGTTTAGACTGGATATTAGGAAAAATTTCTTCACTGAAAAGGTTGTCAAGCATTGGCACAGGCTGCCCAGGGAAGTGGTTGAATCGCTATCCCTGGAGGTTTTTAAAAGAAGTGTGGATGTGGTGCTGAGGGACGTGGATTAGTGGCGGTTTTGTCAGTGTTAGGTTAATGATTGGACTCAATGATCTGAAGGGTCTTTTCCAACTTAAATGATTCTATGATTCTGTATCAGATGAGGTTGCTGTACAGCAAAGGAATTCAAATTTAAAAAAAAAAAAAAATAGTTACTTCAGTGTCCTAAAGAGAAAGTCTGGTATGATGGTTAGCTAATTAAAATGATGAATTCCAGATGGATGAGTTCTAGACCAGATAAAATAATGAAAGGAAATGCCGGGAGAGTCCCAAGAGATCTATCTATATTAATAGTCCTTGCACCGTGAGATACCTGGTTTGAAGTTTTCCTTTCATTGGAAGAAGTGTGCCCTGATGTTACTTCCTATCAAAAAATGCCAAATGTCTTGTAAATCTGTCTTTGCTTTTTTAGATAATATTATCTTAGCTGTGACATACCCATATGTTGCAGATTGTATTTCTTTTCACTTAGTGCTGTCTAAAATTTGATCTGCTATGCTTGTCTGTATGTGGAATAATTTCACCGGACTAGTTATGCTAAGTAAAAATATTTTTTAGCAGCAGCACAACTGATCTATGTGTTAATGGGCTACCATCATGTGTTAATGGGCTACCATCATAGGGCTACCAAGATGATTAGGGGACTGGAACACCTCTCTTATGAGGAAAGGCTGAGGGAATTGGGTCTGTTTAGTCTGGAAAGGAGACGGCTGAGGGGTGACCTAATTAATGTGTACAAATACTGAAAGGGTGGGTGTCAGGAGGATGGGGCCAGGCTCTTTTCAGTGGTGCCCGGCAATAGGACAAGAGGTAATGGGGACAAACTTGAGCATAGGAAGTTCCAGCTCAGCATGAGGAGGAACTTCTTTCCTTTGAGGGTGGCAGAGCACTGGAACAAGCTGCCCAGGGAGGGGGTGGAGTCTCCGTCTCTGGAGACATTCAAAACCCACCTGGACGCGTTCCTGTGTAACCTGCTCTGGGTGACCCTGCTTTGGCAGGGGGTTAGACTAGATGACCTCCAGAGGTCCCTTCCAAACCTATGATTCTATGATTCTATAATGGTGCAATATATTAAATATTTTTCTTTTTTTATTAAAGATGCAGGTTTACAGTGGCTTTCTAGCACGTTTCGTTTGTGCAGCCCATTAAAAAATCTTCAGGATGCTGCTATATTGAAAAATTGGCTGAGTGAAACATGGATAAACTTGGCTATGGTGAACTATCCCTATAAAGCTGACTTCTTGCAGCCTCTGCCAGCTTGGCCTATAAAGGTAATCGAGAACAAATGTCTTGTAGAATTGACCGTTTGGTTTAACTAATTCTCTCTCTCTCTCTCTCCTAGCCTGCACCTTTTCCTTTATTTTTCTCTCTGTAGAACCAACATGGCTGAAAAGAGAAACAGGGCAATATCTTCTTGTGCATCTGCTGCTTTGTTGACTAACTGCCACTTGTAGGGCTAATAGTTTGCATCAAGAGCCCAGAAGAAGAGAAGTGCCAGGGGTTACTGAAAAAACTCAGCTGTCCTGCAGAATTGTTCTGAGGAGCAGAAATGTTGCACAAAAAGCACATGCAATTAGAACTTCTAGTGCCAGGCTTAGCTGGCAGGGCTTGCAATTAAAGAGAAAGTTTTGCGCCTGTGTCCTTTTTGATGTGGGAGAATTAGTGAGGGAGGAAATGTGTATCCCCACAAATTTATTCCTTGCAGGGTCAGTCACTTTTCAAAGCAGAACCTCTTTTCACACTTGCAGACCTTCACTTGTGCAGTTCTGTTTATCTGCAGTGCTTTCTCCAAGATTTCTGTTTTCTTGGAGTGCTTTTGTTTTTTTAAGACCCTGGCTGAATTTCCCTGCATGGCTTTGGGTTACTGTGTATGGCAGGCAAGGTAGATAAAATACTAGTATTTTTGGCTAAACAGTGGGTAAACATAAGATAAAAAATTTCCCTTGTGTAGAGCTGCCTGATGGAGGAGAGGAGGGACATTCATCTGTCCTATGTGGATGTCTGCAAAGGGCAGTATGAACTCCTTGAAAATTATTTCTGCTTTGTTATCAGTCTGACGCAACCTAAGAAGCGTGCTCACCTTCACCACTATCCACACTATCTCTGTGTGACTGATGTATAAACCTACAATAGGAAAGGCTGCTGCTTGTCTGGACAATGCTAATGTATGAAATCAGAGTTATTTAAGCTGTTCAGATACTTTTTTCTGGAACCAAATCTCTAATCTGACACTGAGGGTGAGAAAGCAGGGAAAAATGCATTTGAGTAACTGATATATATGTATGTAACTGATGTACTGATTCTACTAGCTGTGTCCTAGGTTAAGATTTTGAATTAAACTATACCTGAGATTGCTTTTAATTTTTCATTGGCGAAAGAGTGCCTTGTTCCACCACATGTTTTCCAAACACAAAGAAGTAAAAATTTTGCAATGCTGCTATACAAAAATATTAGAGCTTTCCTTACATGGATGTTTACATTTGTACTATAGCAAACTGCAGGGAACTCCGATCTATATCTGGAGCTTCTGTGTTATATATTTGCATGTGTTATCTTTCATTAGAGGAGCTAAATGGTCTTTATTAAGTATTTAAAGAATGGGAAATGGATTGAAAAGCTTGGTGAATGAAATATTAAGGTTGCACTGTTTTTAAAGTTTTAACCAGGAAACGTAAAGTTTCAGGTTCCTCATAGTAGCCTGGAGAAGTGAAGACTGAGAGGGGACCACATCAATGCTTATCAATATCTAAAGGGTGGGTGTCAAGAGAATGGGGCCAGACTCTGTTCAGTGGTGCCTGGTGACAGGACAAGGGACAACGGGCACAAACTGGAGCACAGGAAATTCCATCTGAACATGAGGAAAAACTTCTTTACTTTGAGGGTGCCAGAGCACTGGAACAGGCTGCCCAGAGAGGTTGTAGAGTCTCCTTCTCTGGAGATATTTAAAAGCTGCCTGGATATGTTCCTGTCCAGCCTGCTCTCTGGGTGAACCTGCTTTGGCAGGGGGTTTGGACTAGATGATCGCTGAAGGTCCCTTCCAATCCCTACCGTTCTGCGATAGTATCATGCACTATGCAAATCGAATACTGCTTTTTATAATAATGCCCAGGGTATATCACTGCATAGAAAGAAGCTTTCTGGAAGTGGTCTGACTTTACCTTGAAAAGAAATTGATATCCTATCATGTATCATGTGTTAATCTTTTATTTCTTATGGATTTAGACTCCTCCTTCTCTCTTCGTTGCAGGAAGTCTGCAAGTTCTTGAAGGATCCCAGTCTTTCTGACAAACTGTTGCTGCAGAATGTTTTCCAGGCAGTAAATTTATACTACAATTATTCAGGAGAAGCCTCATGCTTAGACATGTCTGAGACTGCAACAAAGAATCTGGGCCAGTTGGGTTGGTACTATCAGGTATGTGCTCTATCTTTTCTAAATTGCAACTGGGTGAGGTGTTTTGAGCTAGAGCTGATGAGAATTGCCAAGTCAGTTAGCTGTCAATATATTGCACTAGATGTAAGTGATGTACTGATGACAAATGTAATCACGAAACAAGTGTGATTGTAGTGGGGAGGGCAAGGAAGAAGAGAAGCAGCTTTCCCAGGAGGTTTAGGTTGTCTTTTCATTATCTAGTTAATTGTTGAGTTTCAGCTCTTCGTATAGACTGGCAAACTATCTTCTTGGTCTTCTAATCCCCCCATCCCAGCTGTCCACCACAATTTGTACATGCAAATATGTCAAATATGTTGATACTGATTTCTTTCAACTAAAGCTGTTTATCCTGTAGCTCACCAAGACCCAACCTTTCTCATCAAGAAGGTAACAAAAATACTTATCCCTGTGGTAAGGGGTGCAGGGCATTCTGCTTTCCCCATCCCATTTACTAAGCACATGCAACACTGTTATATACAGTTTCTTCTGGGGAGCAGGGCAGCTGCTTCCAGAAGCAAGGTGTTAAGAATTTCATTTTTAGGTTGTGACCATCTGCTCTTGGCTACTGTCTCCTATGTATTTGTTCTGCACAGTCCCAGGAGATGTGCGGGCTTTATAAATTCTCTGAGAAAGGAGGGAAACACCATATGGGTAACAAAGAATATGGCAGCTGGGCTCATCAAAACAAATTTGCAGTTTGTTCCCTGCCTGTTCCTGAAGGCACATGGGAAAGGGGGCAAGTAGAACAGATTGTGAGTTAGCCCCCACCATGGCAATTAATCTATGTTGCGTCCAGGATATAATTTGTTTTTCTTTTTTAGTTAGTATCACTAAGGTGTCAAACAATAGTTTGTGTGAAAGATGAAACTTTTGCTTGGTATCTACCAGAAGGGCCAGAAGGAGGATCTGGGGAACTGCAGGCCTGTCAGTCTGACCTTGGTGCTGAGGAAAGTCATTGTTTTAGAGCAGGTCATCTTGAGTGCCATCACATGGCATGTACAGGACAACCAGGTGATCAGGCCAATTCAGCATGTGTTCATGAAAGGCAGGTCCTGCGTGACCAGCCTGATCTTTTTCTGTGAGAAAGGTAACAAGCTTAGTGGACAAGGAAAAGGCTGTGGGTGTTGTCTACCTAGACTTGAGTAAAGCCTTTGACACCGTTTCCCACAGCATTCTTCTGGAGAAACTGGCTGCTCATGGCTTGGATGGGCGTAGTCTTTACTGGGTAAAAACTGGCTGGAGGGCCGGGCCCAGAGAGTGGTGGTGAATGGAGTTAAATCCAGTTGGTGGCTGGTCACAAGTCGTGTTCCCCAGGGCACAGTACTGGGGCCAGTTCTGTTTAATACCTTTATCAACAACCTGGATGAGGGGATGGAGTGCACCCTCAGTAAGTTCACAGATGACACCAGGTTGGGTGTGAGTGTTGATCCGCTTGAGGGTGGGAAGGCTTTGCAGAGGGATCTGGACGGGCTGGATGGGTGGGCCGAGGCCAATGGTATGAGGTTCAACACGGCCAAGTGCCGGGTCCTGCACTTGGGTCACAACAACCCCACATGGCGCTACAGGCCTGGGGAGGAGCTGCCTGGTGGAAAAGGACCTGGGGGGGTTGGTCGACTGCCGGCTGAATATGAGCCAGCAGTGTGCCCAGGTGGCCAAGAAGGCCAACAGCATCCTGGCCTCTATCAGGAACAAACGCTGTTTGAGCTTTTTTATTGAAATACTGCACTAACAGCTGTTGGACAGTCTCCTGGGAATACATCTTGTTGCCCTGCTTGCTCTTTCAGGCTTGCACCGAGATGGTGATGCCCATGTGCACAGATGGCGTCAATGACATGTTTGAGCCTCAGAAATGGGACTTTGAAGCACTTTCAGACGAGTGTTACAGGCTGTGGGGAGTGAGGCCTCGCCCCTCTTGGATTCTTTCTATGTATGGAGGGAAAAACATCAGTTCACACAGCAACATCGTCTTCAGGTGAGCCTTGTTTCAGCTTCTAGAGTGGAGTCTTCAACCAGTTTGGGTTGTTAGTGCGGAGAGCTTCCCTAAGTAGCAAAAGGATCTGTCTGCAACTCTCCGTGATGGGCACGCATTGTGTTGCTCTTGAGAGTAAAATGGTCAATGTGCAGTGGCCAAAGCAGCCAACTGTTCTGTCACTGCCTGTGTGACTCTAAAAGAAGAATCTGTGTTGGGATTCTGCCAAGTTTCATTTTCTTCCCATGTGGATTCCTTCTTATCTTGTGGCCAAAGTCCAGGTTTCCCATGCTGGTAAATCCATCCAGCTTTTCTGAAGCCAAAGCACTGTCTCTTCTACATAAAGAAAAATCTAAACAAGCTCTAGCTATAACGTGGGATCTCGGTCACTAAAATTGTTGCTCTGGGTGATAGCTTTGCGAAGGGGCTGGCGTGACATTCCTTTTTCCCTTTGATACAGAAAAGAGAGAGAAGTAACTTGGGGAGCTTTCCTGTCACTGCCAATTGCCCTTTTCTTTTAGTGGTAATTAGGCAAGTTTCAACAAACTTGTGTAAGATCCAAATACAAAGAGATGTTTCCATTCTAGCAAGGCATACTGGTAATACAGCAGAAGTTTGCCTGAAACACCTTTGTATATGGACAAAAAATGAAAGAAATGTTTTAGTCTAGTGCATGCTGCTTGCTTTCTACTCAGCCTTCACTTTTCTTATTTTTAAGATTAAACTCTGCTTTCTTTAAAGGGAGGTTCATGTAGCTGTGCTTCTTTGAGGTGATACAGAATTTTGAACAGCGAAGTACTGGCTGTTCATCGGGTTATTATGTGGTAGGGAGGCATTTAATAAACCCATTGAAGCCGGTGCTTCGGGAGTTCTCACTTACTATACTAATAGCCCAGTGCGGGCAGCTCCTGGATGTATATTCCTCTGTGCTCTGGTTAAAATTGTGCAAGGCCTTTTCAAGAAAAAACCCTGCCACTTTTTTAAACAAAACTCAAAATTAGCCTGTGGGACTTGGTAAATAGGTATGTATTTTAAAAGTAGAAAGTCCTCTCTTGAATTGGGGATTATTCTCCGGATTTCAGCTGTTAGTGTTGGTCTGTTTGGCTCCAAAGGCCTGTTGCTTTCCTTTTGTTTGTCTCTTGCTGTTTCTGTCCCAGCAGGATATCTGCTCTAGAGTGAGAAATTCCACCCTTTTTGGGAAAACTTTTTAATAAAAAAAAAAAAAAAAATTGTGTTGGTTTAACTTAATTTCTGCAGTGTTGCTTATTTCCAAGGCTTCACAGCTCTGTACAGTAGAAATCCGCTTTGTAAGCAATAGACAAGCAAACAAATCGAAGTGTTTAAGAATTTATGCCAGCTGAAGGAGCTTGAAATGAGAAAAGCTTGAAAGCAACCAAATGAATGAAGAAGTAGTGCTGTACACACAAAGCTTTGGATCTCAAGCTGGGTTGTTTCTCTTCAAACAAATACATTGTCAACACTGTACATTTTATATAAGAGCCTTTTATCCTCCAACAATGCGGAGTGCTTTACAAAAAATATCCCTATGTTTACCAGGGGATGTGGCTCCCTGTGGGGTAAAAAGCACTGTGTTTCAAGTGTCAGGCAACTTACACAACAGTTTAGCGCAGGAAGGAAAGAATACTCCATCTAAGCAGAACCACTGTGGGGTGGATTTATCCAGCCGCAGTGAGATTTGGCCAGGATGCTTAAACTGGTGTTGCCGCTTCTCCCTCTCCGAGCAGTGCGTCACTCTGTAGAGTCACACTGTGTCGCATGTATTGTACGGTATTGATGCAGGTATCTCCAGTGCCACTTTGGTACCTTCTTGGAGGAATGGAGTGTGTGAGTGGTTACTTAGGCTGTAGGCAGATATTACTTGCCTGTCCTGGGCAGTACATCTTTATTAAAACACTATTTTGAGGAAATTGGGGTTTTCAGAACCCTTTATCTTCCAGCAATTTCCACTCCTGATACTCTTACTGGAATGTGCTGTGTGCTTGGTGTGGAAGTGCCTCACAGTGGTGGAAACTGTTTTAATGCTGTTCATATACATGTGGTGGCAGAGAGCTTGTAGCAGTTGGCAGTGTCTCATCATCAGCATACTGTGGTAGTCAAAATCAGCCCAGGTTATATCAGACGGTACAAAATTTGGTGTGCACAGTCTAAAAACTGGTATTTTTCAATCTGGATGGATCACACCTAGGTTATGTGCTTCTAAGTTAGGGCACTCACCTGTCCAGTTCTGCACTGGCAGGGGAGAGGCAGAAAGTGAAGGCTCTGTTTTGAGAGATACCAATGTGCAGAAGGGGGGATTGCTACCATAAAAGAAGGGAATGGAGGAAAAGAAGAGAAAGCAGAACAATGCCTGGCTAAAGAGAAAAGGTGAGAGAAAAAATTTAATAAAGGGAAACTTGGAAGTTGTGGAGAGTGAGTGTGTTAAAAGAGGATGCGCAGACAGTGCTGCTGAGATTGTGCAAAACCTCTCCTTGTTCTGGGCAGGGCTGGAGGGCTGAGGAGGCTCTGAAGAGATGATAGGAATGGGAACTGTTTGCTCTGGGACCCTATTTATGCTGTCAAGGAAACATGATGACTTGAAAACAGGACTAGCGTGATGATATTCTGCATTAGTTGTTTTTTTTTTTTTTTTTTTTTCTGAAGCCCTACTTGCCTGGCCACAGCTGGAAAGGAATGGCTGACCCCTTTATTCTTTCTTTTCTTTTACTCCTTCTGTTTACATCGGGGAAACTCCTGTCCTGTAAGATGGGTAACTGAGTACTTACATGCATGCTTAGTTTTAACACATAAATAATCCATTCCAGTTGGTACTGAATTATCTTATTCAGTAAAACTGTTAAAATTTACGATTATTTTGTGGTGACCCCTCCATCCCCCCTCCCCTCAGCAAGTGTCACTTCCCAAACTGCGTCAAGTGCCTCTGGTTGCCATCATTTGGCGGGAGCCGCAGAGGACTCAGCCAGAAGCACCCAGAAAAGCCAGAGTCAGTGTTGTTTTCTTGTGGCATGCTTAGTTTCCACATGACTGGGACCAAAAGATCCAAGTTCATGTACATCTTGGGTCTCTCAGCAACTCATCCCCCTGTTGCCAAGGTGCTCTGCCGATTCAGGCGACCTTTTAAATCAAATGCGCTTTGCTTATTGGTCAGCTCTGTATGCTTTTTGTTTTGCAGATACAAAATGTTTCTCTTCTCCTAAGTCATATTTAGAACCACTGAAAATAAAGAACTACAGAGATTCAAGATAGTTGGGGTTTTTTTTCAATGCAAAACCAAATTATGTAGTAGTTCAGACCCCATCAGGTTTTTACTCTTAGTTATTTCTACAGAATTCTTTTTTTACTCATTATTTCTTTCTGTTATTTTCTGGTGCTGCCATTGTGGTATTCTTCTAGCTGCATATCTCAATGTCCAAAGATGTTTTAATTTCTTAGAACCTCCTAGAAATTTACACTGACATAGAACAGTCCACCTCTAATGTTTCTTTTTGTGGGTAGGTCCAGTGTTTTACATGAGGAACAGATCTAGGTTTGTGTAGTTCCATAAATATATGGATGTTGCGTTCTTTCCGCACAAAGATGGACCACATGTGGGAAGAATATTGCGGTAAAGGAAAGTAAGAGGTAGTAGGGATCACTGGGTGAAGTCCGAAGCTAGGATTGAGAGATGGAAAAATCTCATCCCTGTTCAGCCATTGGCTTGCTCCATGGACCAGGTGTTATTTGGAGTCAGATCTACAGTGCAAGGAATCCTTTCATTGACTGGAGATGAGGGAGGAGGGGAAGTAAATTTCATTACATTGTCCTGTCACAGGCGAAGAGTCATTGTAGACAGTCTCTTGAGGGATAAAAATTTTAATATGGTGGTTATTAGAAACAAGGGGACTAGCGGAAAGTACAAACATTTCTTTGCAAAATCAGGTTGGCACCCAGCTGAGACAGCAAAAGGTAGAACTTCCTGAAAATTCAGCTCTGAAGGGTCCAGTTGGTTATTAGTTTATGGCAGACTGTGACGAAGAATAGCAAAGTGCTTTGATTTGGGAATTTGGACATGTCTTAGTACAGGGGAACTTTTTATGACAATGGCAGGTAGCAGCAGATCTGTCTCCAGAGGCTGTGGCACTATTATAGGTTATTATCTGAATTAGCAGATAATTAATGACAGAAGCATAGCCTTGCTTAAGCTGCGAATAGCTCCGTACCTCTGCTGAAAAGACTCCTCTCAGCAGAGGAGTGGGCTCGACATTGAGACAGAGCTGAGGCCTGTTTCTGCCTGTATATATATATGCAAAGCTGGTTGAAAGTCAACGTGGATATGTTGATGCGAGCTATGGGCCCACCGCTGCCATGCAGATGTACCCTGATGAGGTGTTCTTTCCTTACAGCAATGGTGGTCTGGACCCGTGGTCTGCAGGAGGGGTGACCCAGAACATCACCGATTCCCTCGTGGCAATCGTCATCCCAGATGGAGCCCATCACCTGGACCTGCGCAGCCGCAACCCTGAGGACCCCAAATCTGTGCAGCAAGCTCGAGCCTTGGAAATCTGCTACATGAAGCAGTGGATTGAAAAGGCCAGGCACAGCCACTGAAGTGGTACTACAACAACTACGGCCATTATACCTCTGTTGGCTTTGGTGGGAGCAGAGCCAGGCCTTATCGCACGGTCATCTGAGCATTTCACTCCTGCTTCCTTACCTGTGTTGCAGTGCTAACCATTGCTTGTGCCCAAGAGAGGAGCAGGCGGCAGATGGATGGAGAGCATTCTCAAATAATAAGCTGCAGTCAAAGTGCGTAGATTGAGCTGCCTGCTCTGGCTTGCTTTCCTCTTCTGCTCTTAAACGCTGTACTTTACCATAAAGTCAAGAATTTCTATTCTAGGCTTGATGCCTTCCTCACTGTGCTAGGTGGTTGTCCTGACTGCTGGTACATACAGTGGATTAAATGGCAGCGCTGCTGCTGATAAAAATCCTGCTGCCTTCAGTGGGAGTGAATTTCAGACATCCTCAGCTGGTGTAAGCTGTCACGGCAGGGGCATGGAGATAGTGGGGGAACAGCAGAATATCACAGTCTTACTGTGATATTTGGTGGAGAGGTAGGGAAGGCATGGGGGAACCGGCTGTGCCATTTGTAAAGAAACTAAACAGCCCTTACCCTTTGGAATCAGTGCTGGAAAATAAGTTAATATCTTTTTTTTTTTCCCCTTCCTTAGTTTTCTAGCAGCTTATTAATCAAAGCTGCCTTAGGTGGCTTTTCCATTCTGCGCTGTACCGAACGGTCGGGGCTGGGCCCGGACTCACTCTGCTGGTAACTGGCTGAGCGTGCACAGTCTGCATCAGGGTTTTATTTCTTCCTTCGCTGTTTGTTCTAATCCTGAAATATCTGCCACTGTGATGATGGTTACCAAAGAAAACTGTGCGTATATATTTTGTACGTGTGTGTATATGCGTGTATCCCCCCCAAACACTTAGCTTTTTCAAACTGGGAAGCTTTCGAAGCCATTCACTTGAAGAGCAAATGTGACACTTGGATCTTATGAAGTGACAAATAATTGGGGCTGTGCCTTGTGTGGATTCCCCCCTCCCCCCCATTCTGTGTATTGTTCAAATTCTGCATGATCTGTTTGCTGATGGCTCTTCAATAAAAGCCTTTTTAAAAAAAAAATTGTTTGCGGGACGAACTATTCAAAACACAGAATGCAGCTATCCTCTTGGATCAGCCTAAAGCCCGATGCTGAGCTCAACAAGCCAGGTGCACCGGGCTTTCTGTAAGGCTTCCAAACCACACAAACTGCCCTGATTCATGAGACAGCATATTTGACATTAATAAATGGCTGGGGCAGTCCCCTCGTCTTCCAGCTTTGGCTTCATTCACACTGGAGCCCTTCTTCAGAAAGGTTTCTTTGCAGTTTAAAGGACAACTCCATTTCAGAAAGACTCGGGGAAGGCTCCTTGTCCCCAGACTCTTAAAATTCCAATTCTGTTGAAAAGTTTTCCCAGCTTTGATGATATGCCTGATAGTTGAGTATTTTCCTGAGACACCAGGTGGCCTTTTCTGTTCCCAGTCTCCTCCCATCCTCTCAGAACAAAGCGAACCCAACACTGAAATTTTATCTCTTAATACACTCCTGTGCATCTTCTTTCCAATAGGGTTCCTGGCATTCCCTTGTTTTGTGTTGAACATGGCATTTTGAGTTCAGACTCCACAATCTGAACCTCTCATGCTCTTTAGCAAGGTAATTTCTTAAGCGGCTGTAGAGAACAAGGCCAGAGAAGAACCACGTGGGGAAAAGGAAGAGCTACGTAGAACCTGCCTGAAACCTGTTGACTGAAAGCTGTTGGCAGTCCCTTTTCCTCTAATTCCAGTTTTTGGTACTCTGCTGTAAATCCACTGCAATGTCTTGCTTGTGTACTTTGTAATGACATGGTGGCCTTGAATTTTTTGAAACAAAAATGATTGCTTTCTAATCAAGTGAATTACAGTCAAGGTTTTGGAAATACCATTTTATCTTCTTACCTGTTGATTAATGTATGATAATGTCCTGGTTTACTGCAAGGAATGGAATCTGCGAGAGTAAATATAAATTTGGGGATCACAAATGGTATAACTGAGCAAGCGACAGCCTTGTCCAGCTGCTCCCACCTGATTGCTCAGGGTGCTACTCCAAGCGCAAATCCTGGGATAAACATTTCCGTGCTGTATGGAGAAGGACGTGGGGATACCCATGCATTGGGCTGGGAATGGTCCAAACTAACAGCCACTGTACATCGTAATCAGCTTGTGTCTCCTTCTCTCTCCCCTGCTGGCTGACTTACTGCCTCAGGAAACAGCTTCTTCTGTGTTGTTTGGAAAGCGCTTTTTAGTTTCAATCAGCATAAGTAATTTAAACTTTCGTTCCTCTTTTCTTGCTTTTTGCACTCCTTTCATAAGCAGAAAAAAAAATGCTGTTTTAGTAAAGAAGCGTGCAATTTTCAATTTTGAATTTTGAGAATTTAAAACCAAAAATTGTTCAGTGTGGCTTTGTTTGTGGATTTTATGTATTTTTTTAAATTATTTTAAAAATAATCTTACTATTCCATTCAGTGAGGCTCTGATTCAAGTGCGCTTTGGATCAGGTTCTTACTGCTTGGACCAGCTTATGAAGTAGGTGACTGACTTTCGGTTATTTTTAATTGTTCTTCCTTTCTACTTTTTTTCCTCTCAAGTTGAGTAGTTGGAACTTTAGGTCTTATTTACCTTAGGCATTCAGACTTCATCTTAAAATCTGTGTAGACACCTCTGTACACTACGGAGGGACTGTCTTGTGGTGTTTGGTTACCTCATCTAAACGTTAGCTCTTCTGCATGTTTCATGGGGAGAACAAAACGGGCCATGGGAAATGGCTGATTTCTCTTTCCAGGCGTATAATGATGGGCCATAATTCATCTCAGGCTCATGTGTGTCCTTGGCATGGGTCATGAGTGATCGGAATTTAAAAAATGTATGTTTCCTACTCACTGGGGAAAATGCAGAAGGAAAGAGAATGAATGATTTGCCCGAAGCGTGAATCTTACTGGTGAAACTGCAGTTTGTTTCAATAAAAATGCAATAAAATAATCAAATGTGAGATTCTGGAACTGGATTTTGCGTTGCAAAGACATGGATTTTTATCTCTTGGCTGATTCGGAGTTCTGCAAATATGTCGTCGTGTTTCTGCTTGACTCGGGTGGAGTGGGAGGAAAAATAGTTAAGGTATCCTTAAGGTACTCACAAGATGTCAGATGGTGATGATGAAGGTTGTGTGGATGGATCCGCAACACTTTCTGACCCTGCAAGCAGAGGTTTTAACTGGGCTGTGTAGCCCAAAGAGTGAATTGGGCAGGGCTAAGGCTACAGGGTCTCGGTTGGCAGCTAAAAAGCTTCTGCCAATAACTTGCTGTGTTTGTAGGTAATTTTAATTTCGAAGATCATCAAATACTGCATCGTGAAAGGAGGCTATAGAAGGGAAAGTCCCTCCAGGAACCTGGAACATGGTTTCTAAATCACAGAAAAAGCATATGCAAAGTGAGAATCAAGTTTTATCTCCCATACTGTCTACCCACTGCATTGCAGACAAATGTCAGTATGCTTTAAATAAAGGGATTTTGTTTTTCTACCTCTGCTCTTAAAGAGGGTGTTTAGCTGTTGTGAATCTAATCTCTAAGGAGTGGCAACAATCATGAATGCCCTAAAAAGCTTTCTGAGTGCTAAAGATTTGCACATTGACAGACATTTTAGCTACTTCCAGGACTCATGGTGGAATCATTGTGTGTTTCGGAGGGTCAGGAGGATGCTCCGGAACCCATAAGCATGGGGTTGAGAGAGCACAGGGCGTCGAATACTCCAAGCGCACATTTTTTGCTCTCCTCCTTTGATTCAGAACATCATCACTGTGCTGTAACTGGGGGTGTGTGTTCACGAAACCATGTTTAGAGGAAAAAAACAAAAGATTTTTTAATGGTAGTTTGAGTTAAAAATGACGTGTCTGAAACTGCTCAGGCTTGTGACCTGATGATACTTGCACTCACAGCCTTGACAAGCTTGAAGGAATTACGTGTACTAGAAGACCACTGTGGGGACAGACTTGTGCTTGTGTTGGAACAATAAAATAGGTCCTCAAAGAGCTGAGCAACGCATTCGTCTCATCCTTCTGAAATATGCAGCTGCTCCTTAAAATAGAAATCTTTCTGAAGTTGAAACCGTGCATATGTGATTTTTACTCCCTAGGAACAATTTATACATGATACTTTGGAAGGGTTGGTTTGAATCCCGTTCTTCTGTCCCGTGGCTTCTGTCTCTGTCATTTGCCCTTATAGTGTCATCGGTGTTGATGTTTAGCACGTTACTAGCTGCTACTACTGTACCCTCTAGATTTTTTATAATTTAGCCTCTTTGTGTGTTTCTAAACCAAAGCCTTGGTCTTAAAAAAATGACTCTACAAATCCAACTTCAAGATTGTCCATGTTAAAAAACCTAAAATGGTCTGTTTTGTCAGTGCAGGTTAGCAGAAAACGTGTGTTACTGTGTATTACCTGAGCAGTGAAGCAATGGCAAAAGATCTGAACTGAGGATGATATCTGGGGTAAATTCACAGTGCTTAAGTGCTTTTCAAAATTCCCCTTCTATTGTTAAAAAAAAAAAATCCCTATTTATTTTATCATTTTAAAGATGCTGGACTTTTTTAAAGATTGCAGCTTCTGCTGACATCAATAGACTTGTGCTCCTATATTATTCCGATTCCTTGATTTCACAGCGCTGCCCCTGGGCACAGAGACACGAGCGTTGGAGCCCCAGGTCAGCCTTTCATTTTTCCCCCCCAGCACAACTCAATTTCACCAGCAAATCTGAAATTATTTGATCCACGTGCTTTAGGGCAGTTTCCTCCTCCTTTCAATGAAGAAATTGCTTTATAGCATGAGTTATATTGCTAACAGCTAATTGTATTGCCACCCTGAGCCTCGCCGAGGTGGGGACCCGCTCTGTCCCCTCTGCAGCCCCACGATGGAGGTCCCCGTGGTCCTGGGGCGCGATGCAGAGACAGCAAATGCCCACAGCAGTGAAGAGTGAGAACGTGCTCCTTTAGCGTGGCTACCCCATATTTGCGCTCCCCAAGGCGGTAATAAGCTTCAACAGCCATTGCTTATCTTGCAGTTGGGTTTTGGGTACCAGATGTGAACATTTCATAGAATCGTCGAATCACAGAATTGCCTAGGTTGGGAGGGACCTTTCAGATCATCTAGTCCAACCATCAACCTAACTTTGACAAAAACCATCACTAAACCATATCTCTAAGCACTATGTCTATCTGTCTTGTAAATACCCCAGGGATGGTGCCTCAACCACTTCCCTGGGCAGCCTCTTCCAATGCTTAATAACCAATTCAGTGAAGAAATTTTTTCCTAATACCCATCTTAAACCTCCCCTGGCGCAACTTGAGGCTGTTTCCTCTTGTCCTATCTCCTGTTACTTGGGAGAAGAGCCCAACCCCCCCCTCTCTACCCCCTCCTTTCAGGTAGCTGTAGAGAGCGAGAAGGTCTCCCCTCAGCCTCCTTTTCTCC
>VYZM01023096.1:228803-254516 GCA_013398915.1 Dromas ardeola
GGGGGCTTTCCCCTCCGCTGGCGATTTGCAAAATCTTTTAGTTCAATCCCCCAGTTTAGAAAGTAGGGGCAGCGAAACACTGAGACCGGGAATAGCAAATCCCTTCCGTTTGTCTTGTTGTTTTCTAATGTATGCGACCTCTCTGGGTGGTTTAAGCGGTTTAGGTACTTTCTATAAAAGGGATCTTTTAATGACAAAACTAATGTGATTATCTTACCGAGTGTGAGAGGCGTATTCAAGGTTTAAAGAAAATCTGTTAGAATAGCTGAATGTATCTGCTTAATCCTTTCTCTAATGTGGGTGGACAATGCTCTGGGAAGCAATTGGTCTTTCTTTCTTAGAGTAAATGCCTGGTCTCCAGAGGTAGGAACTTGTTTGCAGCTTTTTATACCCTTACGCTTCACCTTCTAGAGAATACAAAGGCGCAGGAGAGAGGCAGAGAGCTTTGAGAGGCCAAGTTTTTCCTCGAATGGCTGGGGGTGTAACCAATACGGGGCCAATTCCGGCAGGCGGCCGAGCACCCTCCACTCCCTTTGACTGCGACCTGAATAGAGGGATCCTCCTTTTGCCCTCCTGCAAAACCACGTCCCCCCACAAACGTGACATGGAGAAGTGTTTTATCCTTTCTGAGCGTGCTGGGGTGACAGAACCCTGCCTGGTTTTGTGTGTCGGGTGAGCAGCCCTTCCCAGGCAGATCCTGGGCTTTGTGGAATTCCCCAAAGGTCCCGTTTTCCATATCAACCCTTTGGAAATGTTTGGAAAAGTTATGGCAGGGTGACGCCTGAGCAGGGGAGAACACGGCCATGCTCAGACAGGGAGGACAGGACCGAGGGGTGATGCTGTGGGATGGATGATGCTCCACGGCTGGATGATGCTCCATGTCTGGACCTCGCCTGGTACCAGCCTGGCGTTGCTCAGCTCCTCCACTGTTCATAGGTCTGTTCTCATGAATTTTTGATTTCCTCGTGTCCATCTGGATACACAGGTCTTAGGAACATTAGGGAATCCTGTTGTCTGCAACACCAAGATAGGTAGAACCCCCCACCTTGCCCAAGTATTTAAAAAAGCAAGTAGTGGCTCTGGGACTCTTTAGTACGTGGATTTGGCTTTATAGCAGCAGCAAACAGGTTGTATTTTGTAACTTGTTATCCAAACATCCTCAAAACAGCGCATAAGGAGAAAAAGGATATTGAGCTGCCGCCTTTCCCAGTTTGAGTGAAACGTGCTGTCTCCTCTCACCACCCAGCAGAGTAACACAGGAAAAAGAGGCACCTCAGCATCAGTGTATCCTCTCCACGGAGACAGGCACCGAGCTGTAGCCCTACACGCTCCTCTGGCTGCCCGGGCCGTGCAGTTGGCGCTGGGTTCTCTGCTGTGGAGACAGACAGTATTCAAGGACTTGGTGCACAACCTAAAAACCAGTCCCAGCTTGTATCAAACTCTGAATTTTCTGAAGGAGGAGAAAGCAATTTGTGCAGATGATGCTTCAGCATCTCCCCAGCAAGGCTGCTGTATAACCAGGACTCGTGGGATGGTTTAGGTCAAAGGGACCTCAGGAGGTCTCTGGTCCAACCTCCTGCCCACAGCAGGGTCAGCTATGGGGTCACACCAGGATGCTCAGGGATGTGTCCAGCTAGATCCTGAAAACCTCTGAGGATGGAGCCTGCACAGCCTGTCTGGGCACCATGCTCCACCATGCTCCACCATGCTCCAACTTTTCCAGGTGGAAAAGTTTTGTATCTAGTCTGAACCTCTTGTTTCAGTTTACATGTGCTTTTATCCTCCCCCCATGAACCATTATGAAGACCCTCGCTCTGTCTTCTTGATGACCCCCATAGGGATTGAGGGCTGCTGTTAGGTGTCCCCAGAGCTCTTCCTTTTCCAGGCCGAACAAGTCCACCTCCCCCATCCTCTCCTCACAGGCCGAGTGCTCCAGCCCCAACCATTCCAGTGGTCCTCCCCGAACTTGCTTCAGATGATCGATGTCTTCCACTGGGAGACCTCAAACTGAACACAGCATTTGATTTGTTGTCACCAAGCACTGACTAGAGGGGGATGATCCCTTCCCTGGATCTCGTGGCTCTGCTTCTGTTCATATGGCCCAGCAGGCTGTTGGTCTCTTTGCTGCCAGGACACACAGCTTGATGTCCACCAGGACCTTTTCCACAGAGCTGCTCCTCAGGCTGTCAGTGCCCAGCTTGCATCACTGCAATGGGTCCTTCCTTCCCGAAGGGGCAGGACTTTGTGCTTGGTCTGGTTGAATTTCACGAGGTTCTTGTTGTCTCCTTCCTTCAGCACGTCTGTCCGAATGGCCACCATTCCTTGAGTGTATTAATTCTTCCTCCAACTTGGTGTTATCTGCAAGGGTAAGAAATGCCAAAGAAAACCTTGAAACCTGAAAAAAACATGTTTTCTTTTTCATCTCTGTGTAGAAGATATGCATGGGCTAGTCTTGAAAGCACTTGTTCTCTAAAGTACTTGCGACATTGAAAGAATTTCATCTTTCCTGACTGCTTTCTTGCTGTCTGCATCCCTGCATCAATTCTGCCATGGATTCTGCAGCTGAGATCGGCTGCCAGGACAAGGGAGGAAAGCCCCATGCTGCTCTGCCCTCAGAGCCCCGCCGTACAGCAGGTACAGCTGTACAGATGGTGAAGGGCCTGGAGAATAAATCTTGTGAAGAGCGATTGAGGGAGCTGGGACTGTTTAGTTTGAGGAAGAGGAGGCTGAGGGGAGACCTCATCGCTCTCTACAACTACTTGAAAGGACATTGTAGAGAGGTTGGTCTCTTCTCACAGGTAATTAGTGATAGAACAAGAGGGAATGGCTTCAAGCTGCAACAGGGTAGGGTTAGACTGGACATTAGGAAAAAATTCTTCACAGAACGAGTGGTCAGACACTGGAATCGGCTGCCCAGGGAGGTGGAGGAGTCACCATCCCTGACTGTGTTTCAGAGTCGTTTAGATGTGGTGTTGGGGGATATGGTGTAGGGGAGAGCTTTGCAGAGTGGGGTTGATGGTTGGACTTGACGATCCCAAGAGTCTTTTCCAACCCGAGTGATTCTATGATTCGATGTGCCTTGCTGCAGGGCCTGCTGTCACACGAGTGAGCTCTGGAAGTGCCATTCAGTGACCACAGCCTCCGTGCTGCAATGAAAACAGAACCCAGTCATTTCTGCAAGGGGCTGTGGAGCAGCTTTAACAGTTACGCACTATCCAAACAGCTGTGATGGGGAAGAAGAGCTGCCTGCGCTACCTCCTTGAAAGCAGCAAAGGATTTCTTTTGGAGGGTGGTTCATGGGGTGAAATGAGTCTGAGAGAACTATGCATGGGGTCACTGTTATTATATCATAGGTATTTTACCACCATTTCATAAGTGAAGAATTTGGACCAGAATAAGACCAGAGGGGTCTGGACTGGTTTTCTTCAGGAGGAATTATAACATTTAATGCAATATCACTGTCCCGATCTTGAGCAGTGCTCCAGGGCTGCCCACCGCTCCCAGGGAAGTTATCCAGTGCATCTGGGCTGATGCTGGGGGGGCGGTTCAGGAGTGATGGCAGGCACAGTCCAGTGGGTTGCTGTTTCCAACACTGGGCTTCCCTGAGCACCCAGAGCTCTGCTTCCACACCTGCACGTGCATCAGTTTGATAAGAACCAATTCAACATCTTGCCATGTTTAACGCCTGTTGGTGTTCCTCCAAGCACCTCACCTATCCACTGCCTGTCCTTAGCTTCTTGGCTGAGGCAGGCTCTGGTAATGTGGAGCCCCATTCCTCTGGTCCAAGAGGAGGACAGTGGTCCCCTCTCCATGAAATGTGTATGTATGTATGAGCATGCATGGGGGAAAAATAGTGTTCCTCCTCCAGAAAGAAAGGAACGACCTTCTCCTCCCCGCTTGCAGCCTGCTGATGCATCCAACCTTGCAAGCTGGGCTCTTCCCCTACCCCTTAACATTTCACCATGACAGGACAGGAGAGGAAGCGAAGGATATTATTTCCTTGCAAAGACCAGTCCCCCATTCTCAATCACCATGAACGGGGCCACTAAAAGAGGCCAGGCCCTCCCGGGTCACGCTGGAGGAGAGCGGAGGCTCCCACCTTTCCTCCCCACGGATGAAGTCAGCCCTCGCTCCGCAAACGAGACTAATAAATGTCAGGGCAGCGGGAGGTGAGTGCAATCAAGTGCGAGAGCCTGAGTTATAGTGGTAACCTGCTGAATTCCTGGGTCACGAAGTAATTTACAGAACAACCCTAATGTCATTCAATAATTATTCAGACAGCCCGGACCCCGGGGGGGCACAGCCTCCTGCTGGCTGTATTATTAATACCATCAACAAGCAGCAGGATGTTGGTGTGAAGAAAAGAACCACAACACAAGTGTGTGAACCTAAGGAACAAATGGAAAACGGTGTTAATAGGATATTGTACTGCTCCCTAATAAGCAAAAAAACCCCAACAATCTATCTATCTATCTTGCCCTAGCAAGTCGTTCGTCGAAATATGAGTGTGTCCCCTTATGCTGGCAGTGAAAATCGCTCGCGGCAGTTTGCGGCAGAAGGGGAGGAAGATCGGTGTGGCAGAGGCTGCCCATTGGTATCTCCCAGCCCCTGCGATAGTCCCCATGGAGACTGAACGGGGGTGGGGGGGGAGGTGGTTTCCAAGCGCCCCAGAATAATTTAAATTAATATCCAGTGAACAATGTAAACCTTCTCTTTGACATGGCGTGGGAACAGGCAGTCGCAGCGCTGGAACTGGGTCAGCTGAAAGGGAAGGTAATGCCTCAGCCCGGGATTTGATCAGCACAGTAAGCCAGGGGCTCGACCTCTGCTATCTCAGTCCCTCCCTTCTCCTCACGCCCCTCCCGCATCCTCCAAAACATCTAGAAATGGCAGCAAATTCCCTTTGGAAACTTCTTTTTTTTTTTGTGAATGGAGACTTCCTGGATGATGAGGACATATATGAAACCTGAGAGTCAGCGTAGAGGGCAATGTCTTCTGCAACAGCTACAGCCACCGGCACATGGGTGCCGGGAGATGCAGGTGTCAACAGCGTAGTGCTGCCACAGCTGCAATTTTAAACCATTTGATGTCACCGCTTTGGGTTTTGTGGCCCTTCCTCACCCCGCTGAAGCGCTACGTGGCCTAAAGTTTGCTGCAAAGGTGCAATAAGGAATTAGATGGGCAAAGCCTGAAGTGAATCAAGCCCCAAGTAACCTGTGAGTTGTTTCTCAGCTGGGAAATGACAGTGAAGGGCTACTCACGACGCTGCTCTCATCTGGTACACACCGCTAACAGACAGACAAGCAAAACCTCCCTGGTTTCAACTCTTCCTCCTGCAGAGGATCACATTGTTTAATTAAACACTGGGGTAAATGTTTCTCAAGGGCATTTCAAGGATCAGAGGAGGCCTCCTGGCCATTATCTCAGGGAGATAATCTGCTATTAGTAGATGTTGGTTTATAGCAGAAGAGATTTTGCCTCAGAGCTGTTCCTGTAACACAGTAATAGAGCTGGGCTGTGGCTTCAGGCACTACCTGAGGTGGCAGACCCATGTCCTCATCTGATCCACCGTGTGCATAGGAGAGAGGTCACTGCGGTGACCGGGAAGCAACTGTTGTCCCCAGTTCCTCTGCACCAGCTGTGCGTGGAGCCCTCCTGGAGCATCACTCTGCCCACAGACCGAGGCTGAGCTTGTTATGGGAGAAGTAGCATCAACACTTTGACTTGGGGTTTGAGATGAGCTCTTTGGTCCTTAAAACTGCAAAATGAGTGTATCTCCACAAAATGGTGCAGCAAAAAGAAACTGGCCATGTGGAGCTGCCCGGTGGTAGGCAATGGCCTGGACCTGTGGACTGGTGAACCAGTTCATCCTCCACTGGGAGTGCTTGGCGTGTCAGATGTGAACATGGGTCTATCTGCAGAGCTGTCTGTGATCCAGAGAAGCACTTATGGCTGTAATGAGACTCTTTGACTGCAGTGTCGGACAAATTATAACTGCGTTACCGGGTCAGGAGCTGCCAGAGCATGGTCTGGAAGGCTGTCACCTCCCCACTGGAGACAGAGTGGAGCAGTGCCTGCGACCAGTCTTCACATTTCCGATCAGAAAACAAAGCGTGCAGGGTGGCTCCCTTTTCCCATCTGTCACAGCTTTGGCCAATTCACTGCTTTTTCACAGTTTAGGTGGAATTCAGATGGCTGTTTAACTAAATCAGAATTAGAACAGAGGCCCAGCAGCTGATAGAATCATAGAATTGTCTAGGTTGGAGGGGACCTTTGAGATCATCGAGTCCAACCATCAACCTAACACCGACAAAAAACATCACTAAACCATGTCGCTAAGCACCACATCTACCCGTCTTTTAAATACCTCCAAGGAATATAGGATAGATGTTCATCCCCCAAGGAGAGGTGCCCCTGAACCTGCAAAGCCACCAGACTGGAGACCTCCAGAAGTCCAGCAGGGAGGCATTTAATGTATTTAGGGGATACAGGGATAGATAGTCCTATAACTGGATGGATGCCCCATCACTGGAAGCGTTCAAGGTCAGGTGTCCTTGCCCATGGCAGGGGGTTTGGACTAGATTATCTTTGTAGGACCCTTCCAACCAAAACCATTCTGTGGTTTTGTGGTTCTATGAAACACATGCAGATGGGATCTCCAGCTGGAAACCGGTGGAATCTAGAATCGACGAATGTGTCCTACAGCCACAGTGAGCAGCCACAGCCTGAGGTTTGAGAAGCTCAGCCACAGAAAATGTTTCAGTGGCCACAAATGACTCCTCTTTCCGTGGCCTTTTTCAATGTTTGGCTAGTGCTGCTTTCAATTTTTGGTTTTGCTTTGCTTTTACGCTGCCAGTGCCCAGCAGGCAGACAGGAGAGCCACGGACCACCACGGGCATCGGTGGCAGGAGGTACAGAGGGCTCTGGTGTTAGTTTTAGTCTCCGGGCCCTTCCTCTTGTTCACAGTTTAGTAATAAATTTCTAGTGACATCCACCCCACCTAACCTCCCTCCTTGACTTCTCCCACACGTGCCACCACCAGAAGTGACTGCAGTTTTGTGCCTGTGCTGCTTTTCTTGGTGGGACCCATGAAAAAAGGCTGAGAGATGCGTTATTCTGATGTTATCCCTGTCACTGCCTAAGAGCAGGATCACCAAAATACTTCTATTTTCCCTTTTGTGCTTATGCAGGGATGTTGCTGCTGATATTCCCTGAATTCCCCTGAAAAATAAAGAGTGTTTTACCCGTATTCCCCAAGCACCCAATACAAATGCAAATCAACTCTGGGCGGTAAACCTTGGTTTGGTTTGGGTTTTTTTTTTTCCCCTGGCTGCCCAGCATCACTTGGCGGGTCTTTTCTCCCTTTCCTTTAGCCAGTGTGTCCTAAGCGAGGTCCCCAGGAGGGTCAGAGACTTGCTCCGTTCCCACATCTAGGCCCTCTTCTCCTTCTCCTTCTCCTCTTCCTCCTCCTCCTCCTGTTGCCCAGCTTGTTTAAAGCCTTTTTGTTTATTAATCAGAAAGAGCTGAAGGGCTAAAAGTAAACCAGGACTTGCTCAAATTCCCTAAAATAATGGTCAGGCGGGCCACACCAGTCCCAGATGAGAACATTTGGGCATTTTATGTTCCTGCTTTGCTGCCTCTCTGCAGGCTTCATCTCTCTGATCAAATCAAGTAGGAGATCACAGCTGCGGGAGTCAAGATCAGAGGGAGAAAGGTGACTCGGAACTTTCCCATCACTTTAAATAGGTCGGTACTTTTTAGGTAATAAAATACCTAAATGAGGGACTCCTAAATTCCCCATGAGTGGGATTTGAACAAGTAGGATTTTAACCAGTGAAGCTGCTGAGAGTAACTGGTTCTCTAAACCCTTAGGCCGAAGCAGGTGTCTACTCAGAAAATTCATGCACTATTTTTTAAAAAGTACAAATAGTCAGTAGACTAGGCGGCCGGGTTAGAGCCATGCCTGACATTTCTTCTTCTGGAGTTGGCACATTGTCTTCTGTGCCCAAATTTCAGACTGATGCAGACTCTCTGTGCCCTTAGGGTCCCTTGACTTTTTTTAAAAGCAATTATTTTTAATTGTATGTAAAGCTACAGCTGAACAGATCAGTGGGTGATGTCAAATGCACACAGGATTACTGCAAGGAGAAGTTAAAAATGAGATATCAACATCAAAACCCAGCTCCAGCAAAAGGCAGCCTGCAGGTCCTGCGAGCCCGGGCTGAGCATTGCTGCCAGGCACAGCCGCCGGCTTGGTGAGGATCCATCTCTTCCTCACATGGGTTTCAGATCAACCAAGCGCTTAAATATATGCTTAACTTCAAGGGCATGAACAGCTCCTGCTTCCTGAAGTGTTCTTGCAATGGGCTTAGTGTTAAGGATGTCCCTAAATGCAAGTGAAGGGCTGATGAAGCCCATGCGGGGATGAGGGACACCAACTCCTTCCTCACTTGGGTCCACCAAGGTGCTTGAGGTCCTGTGAATCTGCTGAACCTGTGGACCCGGCTGTGTGTTGCGGTGTTTGAGCCCACGAGGTGGCCAGAGCTGTCTGCCGGGAGTGACCAAATCTGGGTGGGAGACACATGGGTCCGAATCCATCACCCACATCGCTCCGTTGCCATCTCCCACCTGCCCGGCGCTGAGACGGAGCAGCTTCTTCTGTCCTGAATGCCGCAGCTGAGCCGGTTCCTGAAAAAAAGACCTCAGAGTTAAAAAATTCATTTGTGTGGGTTTCCTTTTTTTTTTTTTCTTTCTTTTCTTTTCCCTTTTCATCTTCTTTCCTGCTGCTATTCATTTAGCATGAAATAACCTTCCAGATCAATCCGGAAGAGATTGTTTGAAACTGTTGCTCTTTTCCCCATTGCTAATTGCTGGGTTGAAATCCCATTCGAATCGCCCTGAATACACAGTCTGATGTTCCTAAGCAAAGTGTCTACCAGGTATTTTCGCCGACAGGCTTTTATTTTCCTGAAAAAAAAAAAAAATCCCCCCAAAATCCCCCTAACCAGTCCTGGCTCGCTGGGTAGCTTTTATCAGGACAATGGCGTCTCCATAGTACGTCTTGTTTCCGAAGCAGAGACGTGTTTTGGCAAGAACCGACCACTGCCGAGTTTCAGAAGGCCGGCAGGGCGGTTTGGTACTCGCGGACCCAGAAATGAAGCAGTTAATTGCCCTACTGGGAAGGAGGAAATTTCTTGTAAAAATCCAGAATCTGGTTGAACAATGTGGCCTTTTATTTTTTCAGCCTTGGAATCAAGCCTGGCTGCCCTTGTAAACAAAGAAAGGAAAGAATCACTGAACCAACCCAACACATAAAAACTGACCATGTCTGTCTTTGAAGTTCCCTTTATGTTGTTTGGAAAACTTGGGATTATAGAGGGTTTTTTTTCTTTTTTTTCTATTTTTTTTTTTTTTTTAAGAAAAAGAGGGATGGGAGTTAAGGGAAACTTTTTCTTAAACAGAGCAGAAGTCACTAATTAAGTATCCCATTCATCCCCGAGGCACCGGCTCATCAATCAGATTTCTTATTAGCATTCTGATGACCCCCCTGACCCCCTGTCTATGTACTGTCTGCATGATGACACGGAAAACCAGACCACACACCGAACGGAGGAGGATTATTCCATGCTTTTCCTTACTCCAGGGGGAGGGACGACAGAGCAGGGAAGAGGAATGATGACTGACGTTGTTGTTTTGGGTTGAGGCAAGTCAATAAGCGGCTCCTGGAGAAACAGCCCTGAGAGCTCGGGAGGGGGACGTGAGTGATGTCCCGGTGGGTTTGCTGATGGGCTTGGTGCCATCGCAGCGTCTCTCTGCTCCCGTCGTGGTCACGGCAGGCTCAAATCCAGAGTGAAGAATGGGATTTTGAGTGCAGCAACCACCATGCTCTTACCCTTGGGTAACCCCGGTCGGGAAATAGTTGGCTCCCAGAAACGTGCTGGCAGCTTCAGGCCCCCTAAGTAGGCTGTGTCCTCGGGGCGGGTAAAGATCCCACGTTACCAGTCCTCCAGCCTTTTCCCTTCCAGGTTATTCCAGTTATGAGTAATTAGCTGCCAAGGATGGCCCCAGCCGGCACTTGGGTGGCCAGCGAAGGGAGGTGGCAGTGGGAGATGACGAGCCGCTCTCCTCACGCCATGGCACAGGGGGCTGCGTGTCAGGGAGGAGAAAGACAGTGTCAGCAACGTGCCCGTGCCACTGCCACGGTGATGGACGCAGGAATACGGCACCGCACTTGGGGCGGCTTGTTACCAAGAGCTGGCTGAGATTTCTAAATCAGATTGTTTTTACCAAAAGTGTTCCTCTCAAAATAAAACCTTCTGACTTTATTTTTTAAACTGGGGAGGCTGCTTTCCTGATGAAATAGAAAATTATTTGTTCTACTATTTCCTACTTCTTCATTTTTCTTTCTCTCGCTGTCTTTTTTAAAAGCAAAAGTACAATAATGTGTGTGGCGGATGAAAAAAGGAAAACTGAAAAAATGTGGATAAAAATTTCAAAGTTTCTAAAGTATTTGGGGTTTTTGTCAGTTTGTTTTTAATAATTTATTTTGGGTTCTTTATTTGCTTTATTTGGAAGGAGTTGTCCCCAAAGAAGCGTGTCGCTCTAAGTCTCACAGCGCTGGGTAGTTACCATCACAGCTCATCTCCGAACCTAGGCAATATTCCCTGAGTGACACCAGAAACTGGTAGGGATTAGGCACCTCTAGGGGTGTGAACCTCAAGGTTTGGCCGGAGAAGAAATGTCCCTCTGGGCAGGGAATTATATCTGATCTACGGCAAAAAACCCCAATGGATAAAAGTCCTTGTCTTTGGAGCTCATCCTCAAGGCAGAGGGTTGCTGTCACAATGGAAGGGGACATCAGGGAACGTCCTGGGGACTCAGGGATGTCCATCAGTCATTGCGGATGGAGGAGGAGACGGGAAGGATGGAAGTGAGAGTGGGCAGTGGTTTGGTCTTTCATGTTAAGTACTAAAGCAGCACCAGGAGCAGATACCTGAACCCAGGGCTTCCCTTCCCAGGCAGGTGCCTTGGCATGAAGCTGCAGGAACACTTCTGCTCTCTGTCCCAATGGATCCTGAATTATCTGACACCAGTGTAAGGGGTGCAAGTCAACGTCCTCTGCACTGTCTTTTTAAATTAGCACTTTATTTTCCTTCTGCTGGATAGCGAAACTTGGGGCACTTCATATCATCGTCTGAGATTTTACTCCATGAATTCTCTGCCCAAACACCAATGTTGTGGGTCTCCCCTCCTCTCTTCCTGAGGCACGTTGCAGTTTCTGATTTGGTCTTTTGCTGGCGTTTATTTCCTATGGCCCAGGGTGCATGGTGGCAAGTGAAATGGATGCTCTACAGATCCTTCTGAACTGGATGTCAGCTACAGCAGCTTGGTGTCCTCTCCCTGACAGAGGCCGGAGGAGACCCTTGGGAAGAGCTATAAGAATGGGATGAGACTACTAGACTGTCCCCATCCTCCTCCAATTTGTGGCTTGGGGACCTCTGACTGCGCAGCTGTCTGGGCTCCATGGCCCAGATGGTGTCTTCTGGCCCTGTATAAACCTAAACCCACACACAACTCAGGCAGCCCCTGTGGCACTAAAGCACCCAACTTTGACTAATGTAGGGGCATAACCAACCCCTCCTTGGCCAGTGACTATGGACTGCGGACAACAGGATCAACCGGGGCAAGGATTAGGGCAAGCCAGAAATTAGACTATTAGTCAAAGTGGCCGGAAACCAGCTCCCTGGGCTACCAGCGCAGACACATCCTCCATGTGCTCAGAAAGGGATCTGTGTATCCCAGGCACTTAAAAAAAGGTCGTATTTTTGCTTGGTGATGGGAAGAGGTGGTGTGCTTATGTGTGGGCAGCCCTTAATGTCATGCTGGTGGTGCCTGGCCCAGGGAATCCTCTCAAAGTGACCCCTGGTCTCAGCTCTGTTCTCCCTGTGATCCAGAGGAGTCCCAGGTAAGCGCTAACCCCTGAGGTTATTGCTGGACCTTTCTACATGGCCCTTCATGTCATGGGGCAAATCATGGACCGTGGGCATGAGACTACGAGGCTCATCTCCACTCCTCCATCACGGCAGATTACTGGTGTGTATTTTGCAGCGGGGAAACACAGAAAGGAATTAAACCTGTTACATACTGAAATGATAAGGGCGTGTTCTAGATATTGACAGTTAAGTCTAGGTTTCATGGTTCTTGCTAACCAATGTAGTGCTTGATCTAGTTCCTCCCTGAAGTATCTGTTATGACCTGTGACTGTCAGTGGTCTTTGTGTGCTGTGCCATGTTATTCAATACTCAGTGTATTTTGAATTTAGATGAGATGAAATGTCAAATATTTCTCTGATGATGTCATTTTTTTTCCAACAGAGGGGCCTGGGAAACAGCAAGTAAAAAAAAAAACAGGGAGGGAAGGATGTGTGTTGAGTGCATACTGTCACAAAAGAGACCAGATGGGGCGAGACTTGCTATGTGGAAGATCTAAAAAGTGCACAGTTGTGAGGAAGAAGGCTCAAACCCCTTCCAGCTCTCTCCAGTGCAGCAAATGGGGAGGTGAGTTCAACTGGATGCAAGTTTGGCGGCTGCTGATCTGGTGCCGGGCCATCTGACGCAGCGATCAGCTGTTGTTTGCAAAGCCTGCATAAATTAAATTCCACGTACACAGAAAAAATTTAAACAGGATCCCTGGTGCCAGCAGCTCCTCTTATCGCTTTGTAGCCTGTTTGCGTTCCCTGGCAGATAATCACCATGACTAACATTTATCTGACACAGCCAATTTTGCTACCAAAATCTGTTTTCCGACCTTAATTGACTATTCACAGAAATGACAGCTTCCCCCCCAATAGTATAAATGCTAACAAAGCTCTCCTAGGAAATAGATGAGTTTTGGGGACACTTTATAAAGTCAAAATAAGATGCAATGAGTGCTCCAGAGAGCTGGATGGAGGGGCTGAGTGCCTTTTATTTCTCCCTCTTAGTATTTGTGGTAGTTCCCTTCATCTGATTTATTTCTTTTGCCGTTGTGTGTTGCATCTTCAAATAGAGAAAGACTTTGTGTAGTTGGACAGCCACGCTGGAGAAAGAGCTGCCTGCCACGCTCCTGATGCCAACTTGACTTCTGCTCTTTCTTTCTCGGCTGTTTTCTAATCTGTGTTTTCAAGAGGTCCATAAGGGAAGTGGGTGGCGATGCAGTGAAGGGCACTGGGGAATTATCAGGGTTCAGATGAACCTGGTAAGATCGAAAAACCTGAGGTTTAACTTTGAGCAGCTCCTCGGGCTGTTCACCATGGGGCTGCACATGATGCTGGCTCCAGACAGTGGTGGGAGCTGGGGCTGAGGCAGGGGAAGAAGGAAGGACCAGGGCAGACGCACACAGGTCTGCCTGTGCCTCGTTAGCAGATCTGTAACGTGACAGGGCTCTGCTCCCCAGAGCAATTCTCTTACCGACCCATGTTTCCATTGATCTCCACTCAAGTCATGCACATTATAAATCCCCAGTTTATCCTCTTGGGACTGGGCAGGAGGGAAAGAGCCCTTGCTGGCTAGATATAAGAGCCTCTTATCCACAATGAGTTTTTAAGCACTTGAGAGCTAACTTATCTTTCTCAAGAACTGATTTCTTCAAGTGGATTTGTTCATTCCTTCCAAAAGTCTGTTGTTTGTTTTTTCTTTGAGTCCTTCTGCCCTCTTTCTCCTTCTGATTCTTCCTCCATGAAGCCCCTACCATCCCATGAACCCATATGACGTTTCTAAGGAAAATCCACTTTTAAATAGTGGGCCATGTGTTCACTCTGCAACAGTCCAGACCTAGTGGTTCTCACCTGAAGACCAGAGCTGAAGGCTCCAGACTGCGGAGGGATGGCTTTAAGGTGGTCCCTTGCAAAATAATCACCAGACTTCCTCCAAGCAGGATTAAATAAACTGCCTCTGGGCAAAATTGAGTGCACAATGTTTGCATTTACGTATCTTGCATGTCTGTCTTTTTGTAAGGGGTGCCAAGCTCAGAACCGGCTCAAGTCATTGACAAAAGTGCCCATCCTGCCTGTATCTGAGGACACTCTTGTAGTCTGAATCCCCTTATCCCTCAGGGTTTCCCAGTGGTTTCTCTTCTTCTTCCTTGTGCTACCACCACAAAACTGAATTTTGCTTATACTGATGACTCTCCTCTCCCAAGCTGAATGAGTTCTCCATATTCCTGTTCAGATCCTTCTTAAAAGTCTCTTCTGTATGGCAAAAAGAAATAATTCAAAGCCCTGCCCCAGAGAAGATTTTGCCCTTCCACACCTTCATTTTCCTAGAGCATCCAGCCATATGGCCAGGGCTTACCACATCCAGAAACTGTTTGCTGTAGCATCTGTATATTCTTGGCGTGAGGCTAATTATAGATATTTTGAGATCTCCTTAAACTTGTTAAGCTTAATAGGTGGGATCAGATGACTTGGAGAATTTGTAGAGAGATGCTCTGCATTTTGTCTTTCCAGTTTTGGTCCTGGTCTGGTCTAAACCTGTAATGAAGTGTTCAAGGCCAGGTTGGATGGGGCTTTGAACAACCTGGTCTAGTGGGAGGTGTCCCTGCCCATGGCAGGGGGTTGGAACTAGATGATCTTTAAGGTCCCTTCCAACCTAAGCTTATCTATGATTCTATGAACAGGAACACTTACTGGCTGGGAGTTTTCCCCCTCAAAAAGGAGTGTGGTGACCTCTGAGTGGCTAAAAAAGCATTTTCAGGACATTTTGGGCAACTGTCCTGCACTGGTTTGACACCTGTAACTCCAAAGGAAGTTGGGCCAAGTTGGCAGGTGCCCTGAGTTTTTAAGATCTGGGCAGGATTAGTTTGATTAAGTTGATCATGGGAACTCCCTTCAAGGTCAGTAGGAAAACAGGCAAATGCAAGGTGGGATCACTAAAATAGGGCAGAAAAGTTACTCTGGAGCTCCCTGTTTCTCTCCACCAACAAGAATCATAGAATCATTTAGGTTGGAAAAGACCCTTAAGAACATCGAGCCCAACCGTTAATCTAACACTACCAAGTCCATCACTAAACCACGTTCCTAAGCACCGTGTTTACAGAAGAGGAGCTATGGGTGAGATGCTCTTGTGGGATCCCCTTCTACAGCCACGATCAGTGGTTTTGGGGTCTTTTTTAATTGCTCATCAGTGTCTGTATTTGGCAATCTGGTGGGCAGCATCTCATGGTCCTTACTGAGGTCTGAATCAAGGTGAATTATGCCTGTGCCCAGGTCTGGGCTGCAACAGCCGGGGTCCTCCTGTGGCTCCCCATGTAGGGAGCACCAAGACCTTCACACAGGTCACCCGAAGGAGGGTGGGCGGCTTATGGACCCTCCATCCTCCAGCTGGGAACCCCCTGGCAGCACCAAAAGAGCACAGAAAAAATGACAAAGCCTGAATATCTTGATCAAAACCCAAGCTCTCGAGAAAGCCATGACCAAAATCCACCTGGCATGGACTTAGCAGCCCCCAACACGCGTGGCGGTTCGGACACGCCAAGCAGGAGCGGCCGCGTTCCCACCACCGGGCGCGCGGCGATATGACAGCATGCCAAAGGATCTTTAGGGGCTGGGGCGGGGAGGGGGGGAGGAAATCCTGGCATAGAATTTAAAATGTGCTCTAACCTTTTCTGCAAACTGAAAGCAAGAAAAATGCTCATAAAACTAGTCTTTGTGCACAGAAAGAAGTCCGTTTTTATACTGTTGCTAAGTTCCTTATTGTTTTCTGGCTGTTTTTTGTGTTTCTGTGGCAGCCTTTTCTGTGGGCCTCTTTCAGTGACTTAGCTATATTGGCCTGCAGATAATTAGATCAGTGCTATCATTTTCACTGTCCTTTTTCCTCTGGGGCTATTTGCATGATAATGGCAGTTTGTGCGACTCTCTCCCTCCGTCTCCCTCTCTCTTTTAACAAGACACCATTTCTAAACATGAAATAATTCAGGGAACAGTCTGCGAGTGGCTCTGTTAAGAAAAGACTGAAAACATCTGGTTAAGAAAACATTTCTGGTAACCGAAAATCCAACATTTTTGTTATCTATAGCTTTCTAAAAAAAGTCTTTTTTTTTTTTTTTTTACAGTATTATTAGCTGATGTGTGTCTGCTGTATGGAAAGCTCCTAACCGTGAACCCAGACCATGCTTCTAAGCTCCTATGCTCCCACTGTGGGTATATATGTGTATATAATGATTTATTATGTGTTTATCTAGACAATTTATAGACAGGTAAGATATTAGGATTTAAACTCTTAATGAATCCGAGGAACATCTGAAAGGTAGCTGCGTGCCACAGAATGGTTTTGAACCCGTCTTGCTGTGAACAAAGTCTTACGTTCAGCAAGATACACCCAAATCTAAGCACGAGAGTAAACCCATTGAAATCCAGAGGTTGACTTGGGTGGCTGACGCTTGTGTTGTGCTGATTTAGAGTCTGGGGCTTTCCATGGGAGAAGGTATCAGGGCCAGGGGTGGGCCAAAGAAGCGCCTTGTGCAGGAGCAGGGACTCCTGCTGTCCCCAGGTCCTTCAGACGGGTGGCCACCTCAGCCTGCAGGCTGCGCTGCACCGCCAAGAAGGTTATTTTTGCTCTAAGAAAGTGGTCTTGGGACCGACTCCTGCTCGTGATGGGATTAAGCACCCTGCAGACGTACATACCTCAGCAGGGGAGAAAATGGTGAAAAAAAAAATAAAGGGACTTAATAAACTTGGTGCTGGTATCAGGAGATCATGGAATTCATTTAACATTTGGATTTCCCCACAGCAACTCGCAAAGGGGATCAGCTGTCCTACAGCTGATGGTTTTTTTGACATGGATCTCATAGAATCATAGAATCATAGAATCATAGGGTTGGAAGGGACCTCTGGAGATCATCTAGTCCAACCCCCCGGGTGCCAGAGCAGGGTCACCTTAGAGCAGGTTGCACAGGAACGCGTCCAGGTGGGTTTGGAATGTCTCCAGAGATGGAGACTCCACCACCTCTCTGGGCAGCCTGTTCCAGTGCTCTGCCACCCTCAAAGGAAAGAGGTTCCTCCTCACGTTTAGATGGAACTTCCTATGCTCAAGTTTGTACCCATTACCTCTTGTCCGGTTGCCGGGCACCACTGAAAAGAGCCTGGCCCCATCCTCCTGACACCCCCCCTTTAAGTATTTATAAGTGTTGATAAGCTCCCCCCTCAGCCGTCTCTTTTCCAGACTAAACAGACCCAATTCCCTCAGCCTTTCCTCATAAGAGAGGTGTTCCAGTCCCCTAATCATCTTGGCAGCCCTATGCTGCACCCTCTCCAGCAGTTCCCTGTCCTTCTTGAGCTGGGGAGCCCAGAACTGGACACAGTACTCCAGGTGTGGCCTCACCAAGGCAGAGGAGAGGGGGAGGATGACCTCCCTCGACCTGCTGGCCACACTCTTCTTGATGCACCCCAGGATGCCATTGGCCTTCTTGGCCACAAGGGCACATTGCTGGCTCATGGTCATCCTGTTGTCCACCAGGACTCCCAGGTCTCTTTCCACCGAGCTGCTCTCCAGCAGGTCAGCCCCCAACCTGTACTGATGATCTCTCAGATCACCCTGGCAAAACCACACTCCTAGTCCAGCTCCAGGTCTCGGAGGCCTCCCCAGAGCAGCCCAGAGCTGCAGTGGATGGGTGGTGAGGCTGGGAATAGAAAATCGTGTTTGCCTGTCTAGTTAAGCTTATTAAAAAATGCTTGGACCTTTCTAATGGGCAATTTTCAATAGGCAAAACTGGTCACAGTTTTGATAGCACTTTCAATTAAAAATAAAGTAATTAAAAATTACACAACTGTGTTTTTTTATGAAAAAAACATATTATTCTTGGAAAGAAATAGTGTTTAACCATTTAAATGCTGGGAGATAACATTTTTAAAGATGACCCCATGCTGGAAATATCTCCTAATGATTGTAACACACCAGAAAAAAAAAAAAAAGGTAAATACCTGCAAGGATTGGGCCCTGTTGTTGTCTGCCATGGGGTCACGCTGCTCCCACCATTTCAGGACCTGAGCCCCAGCCCTCTTCCTGGCGTGGACACAGATAAGACGGCACCAGAGCAGCTTCCATAGGCAGAGGCCACCTTGTTGCCAGTGTCATCACGTTACAGATCCATCAGCTGAGCTGCACCAGGTTTGTTGAAGAGACATAAAGGCCATAAGAAGGCATTGCTGTAGTTGTACATGCCTGAAGTCACCTCCAGGTCAGGGGCTCTCCAGCACGGTTGAAGCATCATTTGAGAGCTACCTGGAGTGGGAGAGAGGGCTGAGCCCAGGCCATGGGAGAGCTGGAAGGACAATCAGAGTTTAGCTCATAGCTACATGGAGGGAAGATGCCACATGTCGTATGAAGATTTTGGCATGGGGTTTCCTGGAGCACTGTGTCCAGTTCTGGGCTCCCCAGTTCAAGAAGGACAGGGAACTACTGGGAAAGAGTCCAGCAGAGGGCTACAAAGATGATCAAGGGATTGGAGCATGTCTCTTATGAGGAAAGACTGAGAGACCTGGGGCTGTTCAGCCTGGAGAAGAGAAGACTGAGAGGGGATCTCATCAATGCTTATCAATATCTAAAGGGCAGTTGTCAAGAGGATGGAGTCAGACTCTTCTCAGTGGTGGCCAGCAACAGGACAAGGGGCAATGGGCAAAAACTGGAACACAGGAAATTCCATCTGAACATGAGGAAAAAACTTCTTTTCTTTGAGGGTGGCAGAGCACTGGAACAGGCTGCCCAGAGAGGTGGTGGAGTCTCCATCTCTGGAGACATTCAAAACCTGCCTGGACGCGTTCCTGTGCAACCTGCTCTGGGTGACCCTGCTCTGGCAGGGGGTTGGACTAGATGATCTCCAGAGGCCCCTTCCAACCCCTACCACTCTGTGATTCTGATTCTGTGATTCCTGGCTCAAGGAAATTGGTTATTCGTAAATTAAGAGCCAAGAGACAGGGACTGTCTCACCAGAGTCATGGGAGTCACTGATGCTCAGCAATTCTGAAAATTAGATCCATTAATTGGAGTTATTCATCACTCAGTGGAAGTCAGTGGAAATGGCTTCACTGGGAGTTGGACCAGGTCCTTATTTCAGAGCAAAAATAATGAATGAGAAGAATTCTTTCTGAAACACTGGTGCCAAGCTGTCTATGACCATGGACCACACAGCACCCAGCACCCAGCCCTGCTGTGCTCTCCCCCATGTCATGGATGACGCATGGCTGGACCTCTGAGAAACACCTCGGTGTCGTTGATTTCAGTGACCATTTCAAGATACATGAAGATTATTTTGCAGTGTTTGCTAAATCCTCACTGTTCGCATCATGCAAGATTTGAGGAGCTCCTGTCCTGCCCAAAGCCATGCAGCACCTCCCGCAAAGCCTGTCAGGAGCCGTGAGATCAAATAAACTGGTTCCTGTCAAGCAAATAGAGACTAGTGGAAGGATAGTGTGCAGCAAACAAGACAGTGCTTGACATTAGTTGCTATTTGTTTGCATTTCACATTTTATTTCCACCCAGCGAAGCAATTCCAAGCAGCACAGTGCACAACTAACGAAAATAAAGAAGTAAGTTTGATCTCAAAACCCGCACATTTACCTGCAGAAATGTCTTTGAGTGAAGATAAAACTCTGCAAATTTCAAGGAATACACAAGGACTGAGGGAAAAAATAATATGAAAAAATATCATAGAATAGTTTGTGTTGGAAGGGACTTTGAAAGGCCACCTAGTCCAATTCCTCAATACGAAAGTAATTTCCTTCCTTGTTCAAGTATCTGTCTATGTTTCCTCAATGAGTATTTCTACCAGTAGCCAAGTGCCGGACTATAAGCAGGACTTAATGAAATGGAATCACAATTTCCACTCCCCAAAACTCTTTTCTGAAGAGGCAAGTGGTGGTTTTTGCACAGCTCCTGTTGTGGTGACAGAGAGCCCCCGGCAACACACCCCAGTGCTGCCTTCAAGAAAGCAGCCCACAAAATTTATCAAACGCACTGTTTTTGTGGCAGACAAGTTCATGTTTTTGCAACTTTTGTGGGATTTTGATCTGTACCAGGTCATTTTTAATCAAGCCATAAATAATTATGCAAAATTTAGGTATGAGACTGCTATATTACAGCTAATATGCTTCCTGAATACTCGTGTTTTCAGAGAGTATGAAAAAATATTTAACCGACTGAAGGCAACTTCAGTGAAGAGCTGAAAGCCTGCTGCCATCACCTTTAAAATTATATAGAAGATTTGAACAAAAGTCACGATAGTATGAAGAAGATGAGCGTTTCTCCTACTGGGAAGTTTATACAATGAAAAACCAGCTACAGTCTGAAACGGTGAAAGCAACACGAAGTTTTTCAAGCTGGTGCTGAGGTTTGTTTTCAGATGAGATGCCCCAGGAATTAGATTTGGACATGGTCCCTTCCCCATTGCATGCTTCTTCTGGTCTTCTTGTGCTTAAGCTTCCAGTCTACCTTCCCACAGGTAGATTTCCTTCACAATATATCATATGTAAAGTGCATAACACAGTTGTGGAACAGTATTTACAACTGCACAGATGAAGGAGAACAAGGTGGAAGAGCTAATCTGCCACTAAGCAACCCCAGTTTTATGCTGGACTAACCCCACTGAAATAAGGAATTCCACTCTTCTAAAACCAAGAGTTGAGTCAAGCTCAGCTGAATGACGGACTTTCCTATTCATCCAGAAGATTAAATATAGTCCCCCCCATGTGTGGTCTATGTTTCATCTGAGTCCTCCACTCCTCACATGAGCAAATCGGCCACTGACTTATGAGCAACATGATCCCAGAACAGGATGCGGTAGGTCTGGGCTGTGTAAATCCCCAAGATTTCACAAAATACTGGCAAATGGGAAATAAAGTCTGCCCCTGATGAATTTATGAACTTGATTCCAGTGGAAACTTTGGATATATGAAGTTGATGGGATGAGGGCTTGAACTGACCCACTATTTCTTTTCCAGTTCTAAACCTTATATGTTTTTTTTTTTCCCTGATTTCTTAAAATAAGCATATAAACAAATCTCAAGTTAAATGTTTAAAGTCCACCTCAGACACCTGTCTCTAGCTCAGCAATACTTCGCTGAAACCCAGAAATCTCCAGCGGCATCTCAGAGCTCAGCCCAGCCTGGGCAAGGATGGCCTTTACGGGATCTCCTTATGGAGTGATGATCCCACAGACCAACACAGCTTTGTGCTTTATCCTTGCTCATCTCTTTGCAATGTAATGCAGTGCAAACACATCGCCCACTCACCGGTGCCAGCAAAGCCACCAAAATCTGCTTTGCCCTTTCTCGTGGAGGGGCTATATCCCAGGAGGACATGAAACACCCTCTGAGATTGAAAGAGGGGAAGGGA
Source organism: Dromas ardeola (assembly GCA_013398915.1). NCBI lineage: Eukaryota > Metazoa > Chordata > Aves > Charadriiformes > Dromadidae > Dromas > Dromas ardeola. The sequence continues at coordinate 250,169 of VYZM01023096.1, forward strand.
AACCGAGAAAACAGCATCCAGGAGCTGCAAGAGGAAAACAGGGTTTCGTTTGCAGGGTGCCGAGTCTGCAGTCCTGTGTCCACTGATCATTTCACGGAATCACGGAATTTCAGAGTTGGAAGGGACCTCTAGAGATCATCTAGTCCAACTCCCCTGCTAAAGCAGGATTGCCCAGAGCACATTACTCAGGACTGCATCCAGGCGGGTCTTGAAAGTCTCCAGAGAAGGGGACTCCACACCCTCCCTGGGCAGCCTGTCCCAGTGCTCTGGCACCCTCACCGTAAAGAAGTTTTTCCTCGTATTTGATCAGAACTTCCTGTGTTCCAGCTTGTGCCCGTTACCCCTCGTCCTGTCACTGGGAACCACTGAAAAGAGCCTGGCCCCATCCTCCTTCAACCCACCCTTTAGGTACTTGTCAACATTAATAAGGTCTCCCCTCAGCCTTCCCTTCTCCAGGCTAAAGAGCCCCAGCTCTCTCAGCCCTTCCTCGTAAGAGAGATGCTCCAATCCCTCAGTCATCTTTGTTGCCCTACGCTGGACTCTCTCCAGCAGTTCCCTGTCTCTCCAGAACTGGGGAGCCCAGAAGTGGACACAGTATTCATCTGAAAAAAATAGCACCTCTAAGAAGCCACGACTGCAAAGGAAGGAACTGTGTACAGGCACACGTGTGAACATGCATCATTTGAAGGGCTCTATAGTGATTTAAGGCAGGTGAGGACTGGATCTACATAAGTCACACAATCTAATATCTACACATTTACACTAAATTTAGGTTAAGAGGCTTAAATTTGGCTTAAGTGGAACACGCCTTTCATCCCTCCCTCTGATTTTACTCAATATTTTATTGTCGATTTTTCTTTCTTTATTAGCGAGGAAGCAAACCGCTATGTTTTAAAATTTTTCCCACTGTTGCGAGTATAAACTTCCTGAAGATTTTAGCCCGTTTGCAAGAGATTCAGTAAAATGAAGATTTTTTTTTTTTTTTTTAGGTCAACATTTTCTTCTGGCAGACTGAGCCTGAAGTGCACTTTATTTCCCTTTAATTTAACAGCTCCAGCAGCTTTTCCAGTTAAATCGACTGTTCATTATTGAGCCCATTTATGAAGGGCTGTGCAGTGCAGTTTAATGAATCCCTGGCACAAAGCTCCCTTTCAGCGTAGGGAAAGAATAGCAGCCTATTTAGGTCCTGTAGGGCTGTATGTCAAAGGCTGCCTATAATACTTGTCAGGGAAGGGCAGAAATTCCCACTGATATAAGAATGTGCAAGAAATCAACTTTCACAACCAACTCGCCGATTAAGACGCGATCAGGAAATGAGACCCTAGGCTGCGAGCGGTGACACCTGTTTGGGCAGCCAGATTTTCCCATAACTCGATAACCATACGGGCCCTACAACCGGGCCGGGGAAAAAAAACCAATGTCCTCCCTCCCCTGTCACAGAGATTTTCTAACTTTCACGCTGCCTTCCCGATGCCGCGGTGAACGGAAAATGGGTGTTGTGAGTTGTGAGGGCTGGGTTGGGTGCTGGATTTGGTTTGCCTTCCCCAAGGGAAGGTTTTGCTAGTGATGAGGGAATCATGGAATGGTTTGGGTTGGGAGGGACCTTAAAAGGCCATCTAGTCCACCCCCCCCTGCCATGAGCAGGGACATAGAATCATAGAATGTGTTGGGTTGGAAGAGACCTTTAAAGGCCATCTAGCCCACCCCCCCCTGCCATGAGCAGGGACATCTTCAACTAGAGCAGGTTGCTCAGAGCCCCGTCCAACCTGGCCTTGAATGTTTCCAGGGATGGGGCATCTCCCACCTCTCTGGGCAACCTGGGCCAGGGTCTCAGTACACTCATTGTAAAAAACTTCTTCCTTATATCAGCCCGAATCCACCCTCTTTCAGTGATGGAGCACAGCACGAGATGTTTCCTTCAAGCTGGATCCTAGTGGGATCCTGCCCCTGCCTTGCAGAGGATTTACCCTGGTGTTGGACGCCGAGATGAGCGATCCCACGAGCATCAGGAGGGCAGATTCAGCTTCTGCAACCGCCTCCCGTGAGGAGCTGCTCCACAGAAGTGCTGGCACCATAACGCGGTCCTCAGCTGTGCGAGGCTGTCCCTGTTGTGTAAGCTGCTCTCTCCTTTCTGGCCTCCTTACAAGGCTAACAACTTGTTCTTGCGAAGGGTTTTGCCTGGGGTTTGGGGTTATTTTTGTGGATCTAATCCCAGCACTTCCCGGACGCTAGACCTTGCTAGCGAGCTGAGGTGGATCACTGGCGGGGCGTGAGAGTCACCCTGCACGGGCTGAGCATCCTCGTGCTGAAGGAGCATGGGCAGAAGGCAAGCGTTGGCTCGTAGAGCCGCTGGGAAAGAGAGACCTTTTGCAGGAATAACCAAACCGCTGTTTCCTTGGAAAAATTAAGTTTCTTTGCAAGTTGTTGACATCATGTGGCTTAGCAAATTTCCCCCCAGGCATTGCCCAACTCGGGGTAATCAGCTCTGCTTGAGAGGACACGGAGAATAAGCATGTTTAATGCAATTATGAAGGCTTTCTAAATCTCCAGTTCTGGTGGAGAATATGTAAATTTGACTGCTTAGCACAACTGAATGCAAACTTTCCTTTGCATGCCTGACAATTGTTTTAATACTCTCCAATTTTTAGGAGGCAATAAAGTGTCCCGCTAAACCGTAGCTGAGTTCTCAAAGCTGTTTAATTGAATGAATTCAGCCTCACAGAGGAGAAGCCAGGGCTTTCAGCTTTTTTTTTTCCTCTAAGCCACCGGATATTTAGCCACTCTGCATATAATACCACCCAGACTCATTAACAACCCCCGTTAGACAGGCTATGAAATATTACCGCCGTAACGCTGGAGCAGATACCAGCTTGAGGATGACTTAGTTGCTGCTCCATTACAGATTCATTCCATGTTGCTCAGACAAGAAATGGTCCCAAACCGTCTGCTCCCGTTCCCCACATACAGTTTGAAGTGACCTCAAAGTGGATGCAAAACTATCTAGTGGAGCACACAGGGGATATATACGTTGTTCTTTACATTTCCCCATCATTAAGGGAGCTCGGAGCTGGCTGCAAAGCTTGACAGGGTTTGAGAGGACCTCAGTGTAGAAGTTTGGGTAGTTGTACTTGAGCTAAGTAGTTTAAATCCACCTCCGATGTATACATACTCATTCTGAGATGCAGAGATATATAGATTTCCCATAGCCCCTCTGCCTACCAGTATTTTTTTTTTTTGGCTTCAATTACACAGTTGTGCTCAGAGCAGCTCCCCAAAAAACGAGACTCAGGTTTTCCAAGGAGACCCAGTCCAGATGTGCCGGCACCAGAGCCAAGGCCATGCCTGGGACCATGAGGCTCTGCCTGCTGCTGGGACCCCGCTGGGATGCCGGTGAGACACCCAGAAAACCAGCATTTCTGTTTTGTAGAGGATTTTGAGCCCTTTTTTTTCCCCTCTCATGAAATATATGCTTTCTCCTCTTTTCTCCTTGCAATACTTGCTTCGCATTCAATAAGCGTTTGAAACCACAGCGAGGTGAACTTGGCTGATTTTTCCTTTTTTTTTTTTTACCACTAAGTGCAGTCTTAGGGGCGTGTTTCCCTTTTCTTCTGCAGAGTTTTGCTTTCTGTTTTTTCCTTCCAACACAAAAGCGCTGCATTTCTAATGAATTGATACAGACCAAGAAAACTCACTTTATTTCAGTGAAAATGAGATATGCGTTTTATTCATATTTGGATGTATGAAATCACTGAAAACAAATCTAGAGCTCAAAGGGTTGAGGTTGTTCTGCACCAACGGAAGAGTTTTCTAAAGGAAAATCAACCAAATACCTTTTCCACCCAGAAAAGATAAGATAATAGCCGTTTCACTATTTTTTTCTACCTTCCATATGGAAGATCTATACTGCTGCTTCACTAAACCCGTGCAAGTAAAAAATCTTCATTTTTAACTGGATGCAACCCAGTCGTTTGAAATCTCTACTGAATCACAGCGCTGGATTTGCTCAGCACTTGGCCCGACTAGGAAAATACAATATGCTGGGTAACGTGCACAGCAATGAGCTTAGGGAAAAAAAAAAATCCCTTTGCAAATTAATTTAGGCTTGTGCATCCTGGTGGGTGTCTGAGCAAGAGCGTGTCTCCGTGCCCCTGCACCTGCAGGTGACCCAGCCCCGCGGGTCTGGCCTCGGGCAGAGGAACACCTCTGGTGACAGCTGAGCGAGTTGTCGGGGCGGGGGGACAGCGCTGGGGGTGGCTGCACGCTAGTGATGGGGGTCACACTGGTCCGGGGGATGCTGTGTAGCTGGTCTGGAGCGGCTGTGTGTATCTGATCGGGGGATGCAGTGTAC
>VYZM01023096.1:264882-317661 GCA_013398915.1 Dromas ardeola
CCCTAATCATCTTCATAGCCCTTTGCTGTACCCTTTCCAGCAGTTCCCTGTCCGTCTTGAACTGGGGATCCCAGAACTGGACACAGTACTCCAGAGTAGAGGGGGGTAGAGTAGAGTCAGCAGGAAAGGCTACAGCCCTCAGCCTCTGAAGCCAAGGGGAAAAACCTCTGAAGCCCAGGGGAAGAAACTCTGAAGGCAAGGGGAAGAAGGCTTTCCCTGCACTGGGCTTGGAAGGAGTCCTCGTCCTCAAGGGAGGAAAAAGAGACTCGGTACATGCAGTTTTTTCTCTTAGAGGGAAGCTTGCAGGTCAAGCTCAGAGAGGAAAAAATGTCTGCAATGGTTCCCCCCGGGCAGAGAAAGGTCAGGTCTGGGAGAGCTTCCAGCCGCTTGCCATACCCAGGCCCTCTCGGCCGCATCCCGCTCCCTGCCAGCCTGGTGCTCTGCCCACACCCGCTCCTCCTCCCTTCCTCCCTGGAGCCGCTCCCCAGCCGGCGATGCCCGGAGATTTCCTTCATCCCGCCGCAGGCACAGGGAGCGTACGTCCTGCTGGGAGGCAATGGTGAGAGAGACGCCAATGGAGGAGATGTCCCGGCTCAGTAGCCATCTAATGACGCAGGCACGCCGTCCGCAGGGGCTACCTGTCCTCCTCGCCGGTGGCCCTCACAGGCAGCGGGGGCCATAGCAGAGCAGTGTGTGAGCAGCCAGCATTTGATGGCATGAGGTCCTGTAAGGAGGCAACGAGAAGGCTCTTCAGTGCAGCCCCTTGGTGATCCTGCACCCAGGCAGGGACTGAACCTCACCGGATGCCAGTGGGGAAAGGGGCTAGCAAGGAGGAACAGGAGTTTCCTTTGGGAAACGGGACAACATCACCAGAAGCTATCTGGGAAAGGGCGTTCTTTCCACCAGATATGGCCAGAACTCCCAGCCTCTGCAGGAGAGACAGCCCCAGGTGGGACCATTGCCAGGAAAGGACCCCGTTGCCAACGGAGGCAGCCAGCCTTTGGGCTGCTGAGGCAGAAAGCGGCCCTCTGGCAGAGCTCCCTGTGCTCAGCGTTAATCCCTCCTTAGGAAGAGCTGCACAGTGGGGAGAAGCACCTAGAAAAAAAACAACAAGCGAGGCGCAAATTAAGTTAGGAGGTGCTGCAGGAGAGGACAGTCAAGTGTGGGCAGTTGCCAGGCCCACAGGAAGGCTCTGCTGGAGAGCTGTCTTGCAGACTCCTCTGGTGCAGCTCAAAAATGGGGTCTTGGTAGCCTCTCCCTGCCCCCTGCTGCAGGAGCTCAGGTGAGGTGTCCAGGGACAGCAAGGATTTCCTCGTAACACCGTAACGCCTGAGCTGCCCCCATGAGGAATCTTCTGCCTTCCCACCATATGCGGCCATTCTCTTTCCGCAGAGACATTGTCCCCAAGTTTCACAGTTTTGGGGGCCCAAGTCCTGTTCCGAGGGGCAGTATCCCTGACTGCTAAAGAGGATCAGCCCTGGAGAGAAGAGAATCCCTGAAAACACAGAGCTCCGAGGCCCTGGTGCCCCGCACCGGTGGTGCATCGCTGGGGCCTCATCACATCCTCCTGCTGTCAGCCTGCACCTGCGGCCGTGCCGGCTGCCATGAGCAGAAACGATGGTCAACGCGGCCATCGGGGTGCAAACTGAAGAGAGGGACCTTTTCAGGAGCTGCGGCTTGGTGGGCGGTGAATGATGGGGGGTCTATCCTTGCTTGTGAGGGGCTCAGTCTGTTCTCAGGACCTTCTGGAGGAGCTGTAGACCCTCTCAGTCCCCTGGCAGCAGCAGTTCAGCATGCACCCCAAAGGCCTCGCAAGAGGACCCATGGATAAGGTGTACCTCAAAGCCACTGTGGCTGCGGATAAATCTGTGCCACAGCAGATATACCCGTGAAGGCCCCAGCGATGCACCACCGGTGCGGGGCACCAGGGCCTCGGAGCTCTGTGTTTTCAGGGATTCTCTTCATTCCAGTGTTGCCTCAGCCTGGAGGGTGCCTTGAGCTGGGGACAGGAAGGGCCTACAAACACCTCATTTCAGAACTGCACCAGAGGAGCCTGCAAGAGCTCTGTAGCACAGCTTTGCCGCTGGGCTTGGCAGCTGCCCATACTTGGCTGTCCCCCACTTCAGCACCGTCTAAGTTACTTTGCTCCCTCCTTCTTTCTTCCCAGGTGCTCCTCCCATTGTTCTGTTGAGTTATGCCTTGGTATCCATGGACACCGACATTCCTCGGGACACCGTGCAGTGCTGCGTTCGAGAGACCCTCCTTTTCTTATCTGGCAAGATGTAGGATGTAGAATTCATCTTCAAGGACATTGGCTGCTTGCACTTCCAGAAGAACAAAGTCAAAATGCGGTTTTCCACAGACTTGGTGTGCACCCTGGATAGCGCTGGCCGCCTGCAGAAGTCTCTCCTCAGCGTGAGTGTCTCACTGTGCCAGCGCTGCCATGGGTTCTTGGGAATCTTGGGTTCTTGGGAAATGCCCTGGAAGGCCACTGGCAGTGACTTTGGGTCTTACTGGTCTCCTGCTTGAGGTGGCTGCCTCTTGCCCTTGCACAAAGCCAGGCAGTGTTGTGACCTGGGTGGAGGCGCTGGCTGTGCAGCTCCTGCTTCTAATAGAGAGGGGCTGATGCTGCGCACAGGGAGCTCTGCCAGAGGGCCGCTTTCTGCCTCAGCAGCCCAAAGGCTGGCTGCCTCCGTTGGCAACGGGGTCCTTTCCTGGCAATGGTCCCACCTGGGGCTGTCTCTCCTGCAGAGGACGACGGGTTCGGACGTATCATGCAGAAAGAACGCCCTTTCCCCGACGGCTTCTGGCGATGTCGTTGTGTTTCCCAAGTGAGTACGCCTGCTTCTGCAGCCCTTGGCCCCTGACCATGTCAGCAGCTTCTCGGCTTCTCTTGGGTCAGCGGGCAGTGCCAGGGCTTGCCCGCTGCTCAGGGACGAGCTGGAGGCAGACTTCTGCCAAGGGCTAGATTCCCCATCACTCAATGCATCCTCCTGCTTTTTTTGGAGGATGGGTGGATTCACAGCGTGGCCCATGGGCTAGCGATTGCCCCTTCCCTTCCCAGCTGACAGCAGACATCTCTCAGAAGGTGGCACCAAGCCCAGGGCCCTGCAGGCCTGGGAGGTGGCACCCTGGAATCAAACTGCTGTTGTCTTCTTGCTCCCAGGATCAGGCCCTATGTAGCACCTGGAAGAGCTGCTGGGGAAGGGCCTCTTCAAACACGCAAGGGGCAGGGTGAGGAGAAGAAGAAGGGAGAAGCGAGGAGGGAGGAGGAGGCCAAGAGAACAGGTACTGTGAGAGCCGGCTCCTGGGAGCGATGGCTCCTGCGAGACCTCTCTACCCTTCCCTTTTGCACCTTCTCCTCAGGGCAAGGGGTTCAGAGCCACAGCTGAAAGGCCATGCTTTGTTCATGATGAGGCCCTACTGTGGCCGTCATTCCCCAGACAGCAGCTCTGCTGGGCCTTGGTAGGGGCCAAGATGGCACCCCAGTGCTTCAAATTGCATTCGAGACCGCTTAGGCCCCTTCTGCACTGGGCTCCTGTAGCTCCTGTCTCCTGACACCCCCTCTGTGGGCTTGACATGCCCAAAAGGATGCTCCGGGGACAGGATGGCAGCAGAGAGACCCAAGGCTCCCTTCCCTGCCTGCGAAATGCAGGGAGAAAGGAAGACCAGTGGGAGCAGTGTCAGGCCACAGAAATGAAAATCCGGGCAAGGTTGAGAGGGAGTGAAAGCCTGAAGCTCAGACTGGTGTGCAAGGGTGTCCCTGTCCCTCTCTGCTAGCCCCTTTCCCCACCGGCACACAGGCAGGCTTGGTCCATGCCTTATTGCATGGCCACCAAGGGGCTGCTCTGAAGAGCCTTTTTGTCACCTTCTTACAGGGGCTTTCACTGACGAGCGCCGGCTGCTCTCACGCAGACGTCTCTCTCCAACCAGGCTACCTCGGATGACGGTGGAGGGAGAGCTGGGTGAGGCTGCCCGGGCAAAAGAGCCTTCTCTCAGGTGAGGCTGGTGGGGAGCTGGAGGAGGCATCCCCAGGGCTCTGGTCCTTGAGGCAGCAAGATTAACACGAGGTCTTGGTGAACTCCAAAACCATCGTGACATGCATCCTGGCAAACTGCCCTTTCCTTGCTGGGCAGCGAGCAGAAAGCGGGTTTTTGCAGGGGTTGCTCTCCTGCCCCTGCTGCCAGCGCACAGCTCTGTTGGGCACTGCCTGCAGAAGCTCACAGCAGAAGGCTACGGTTGACTTACTCTCCAAAGCTGCAAGGGAGCCTCCTCTTTTGGTCAGAGGAGGGCAGGGCCCTGGGCTCAGCAAGGGAGAGAGTTCTTTGGGATGGGGTCTGGATGCGGGCACCTGAACTCTGCTTCGGGAGGCTGGTGGCACAGCTTGGGTTACAGCTTCTCCTTGGGTCAGAGCACAGAGAAGGGATAAGGGATGGTCCATGGGGAGAGCTGCCATGTGCTGCCAAAGCGGCACCTGGCTGGTGAGCACAATCCATAGCAGAAGCTCCCCCTCTTGTGTTCTTGCAGACTGCCGGCAGTGTTCAAGGAGAGCTCTTCAAGGAAGGGAGAAGGGAAGTGCAAGCGGTCTGCTACATCCCAGCCCCAAGCTCTACTCACTGCCTGTGAGGGCCACCGGCGAGGAGGACAGGTAGCCCCTGCGGACGGCGTGCCTGCGTCATTAGATGGCTACTGAGCCGGGACATCTCCTCCATTGGCGTCTCTCTCACCATTGCCTCCCAGCAGGACGTACGCTCCCTGTGCCTGCGGCGGGATGAAGGAAATCTCCGGGCATCGCCGGCTGGGGAGCGGCTCCAGGGAGGAAGGGAGGAGGAGCGGGTGTGGGCAGAGCACCAGGCTGGCAGGGAGCGGGATGCGGCCGAGAGGGCCTGGGTATGGCAAGCGGCTGGAAGCTCTCCCAGACCTGACCTTTCTCTGCCCGGGGGGAACCATTGCAGACATTTTTTCCTCTCTGAGCTTGACCTGCAAGCTTCCCTCTAAGAGAAAAAACTGCATGTACCGAGTCTCTTTTTCCTCCCTTGAGGACGAGGACTCCTTCCAAGCCCAGTGCAGGGAAAGCCTTCTTCCCCTTGCCTTCAGAGTTTCTTCCCCTGGGCTTCAGAGGTTTTTCCCCTTGGCTTCAGAGGCTGAGGGCTGTAGCCTTTCCTGCTGACTTTCTTGGAGAGGGAAGGCTGCAGGGGAAACTCTCCTGAGCTTTGGGCAAACCCCGCTGAGAGGCTTGCCATGCCGTGGAGTGGCAGCTCCTGGCTCGGCATCTCCACCTAAACTGCCTTCGGTGCTTTTGCTCGCCCCGTAGCTGAAAAGGCAGGCTGGGGAGCTGGAGCTGCTGGAAGCCGGAGCATCCTCCCTGCGGCTGGTGGAGCTGGGAGGGAAGGGGAAGGCTGGCGAGAGCACGGCCAGTTCTGTAGGCGCCTTTTCTGGGAGGAAGACTATGCCCACCCTGGGAGCTCCCTTGCCAAGGATGGCGCGTTGTGTTCCCAAAGTCCATAGACAGACACGGCAGAGAAATGCCAGGAACGGTCTCTCCTGCTCCCTGGGAGCCATGGTGTGAAATGCTGTGAAACACAGGCTCTGTGGTGCCTGCTCATCGAGGGGCAGTAGCAGGCCAGTGGGCAGGGGTGGTCGGTTATGAGTTGTGGGCCGGCTGGGTGGTCAGGAGTTTTTGGTGTGGCGTGGCCAGCATGAGCATGAGCCCTCAGAGCTCCTGCTGTGGCCAGCACTGTCCCCTCCCTGGTGTCTGCTGCCCGCAGGGAGCTGAGCGTGAGATGCCAAGCGGAGAGCGGGCCGAACCCTCTCTCCCCACTCTGAGGTGGCACTGATGGCTGTGCTCGGGACCTGCAACTACGCCAGCAGCGTCTCTGACTGGGGAAGTTGCTCTAGCCGGGCTTCAGAACACCCAGTGGGTGGCAAGTGGGCTGTATGGTGGGAGCGGTCTTTGCATTGCTGCCTCTCGTGGTGCTGTTAAAGTGAGCTTGGGCTGGGGTCCCGCCTTTGTCTCATGCCACTATAGGTGCATCTGACGCCCAGAGGATGGCTGTCCCTATGGGGTGGCAAGCCTGGAGCTCAGGTGGCACCACTGGAGTTGAAGCAGCGGCAGCATCTTCTCATCCCTCACCCCCCAGAGAAGAAGATGGAGGCAGCTGCTCTGGAGAAGTCACTGACCAAGTGTGTGCCAGCTCCCTCAAGGGCCTGCATGAGTGAAGTGGGAGCAGGTCATCAGAGGGATCAAGGATGCAGGTTGCCAAATTGTGGGCTTTGGCTCTCCATCCCCTGGCTGCTTCTGGTAGGAAATGACAGGGAAGAGGCCCTGATTCCATCTCTCCCGCTGCAGCCCAAAGGCTGTGGGCTAAGACCCCCCTGGAGCTGCTGGTCATGGGTACCAAGTGGAAGGGGGCAGAGTAGAAGATACCAGGCAGAGGTGGGCAGGTTAGAATCATAGAATCATAGAGTGTGTTGGGTTGGAAGGGACCTTTAAAGGTCATCTAGTCCAACCCCCCTGCAGTAAGCAGGGACATCTTCAACTAGATCAGAGGCTGGCAGCCCAGAGGTTGACAGAGGTTGACAGCCCAGGTGAGAGTGTTGTTCTCTGCTGCTGCAGCTGCCTTCCCATGCGGGGCATCCAGATGAGGAGGCTGCTGGAGAAAAGAAAGGAAGCCCTGTAGGAAGACAGGCGCAAGAGCAGAGCTGTGGAAGCAGCAGGTGAGCGCTCCAAGTGAGAGCTCCAGCTGGCACCCAACACCCATCCACACTCAGGGATTCTCCAGGGGGATCTGGTGCTGGGCTCCAGCTCCTCAAACCACGTAGCCCCTGCTACCTCCCACCCAGCATCTGCAGCCAGAGACCTTGCTCTGCTCCTCCATAGCTGCTTGGCCAAAGGTCTCTGCCCCAGCCTCGCACAGCGCCTCAGCCTGGCACCACGTAGGTTCCCCACCATGGGCTGGGACAGGAGGGGCCTCCACAGAGCCACAGAGACCATCGGGCCTCCCGCAGGCCAGGCACACACCCAGGAGGGTTGGGGATGAAGGGGGCAGACAGCGTTTCTCAGCCTCCCACCCTGCACCTGGACCTTGAACCTTTTCTTTTTCGCTCCTTAGCACCGCTGAGAAGATCCACCGGTATGACCAGTCTGAAGGGTCCCAGTGCTCCAAGTCCTGCAGCTGGGAGGAGAGGCTGGGGAGTCACCATTGCCCTCCTGCAGCTGTGGAGCTGTGAGCAGAGGAGGGGACAGCATTTCCCAGGGTGAAATCCCACTGTTTCATGAACAATAAAGAGAGTTGCTTCCAGCTGGAGGGTTCTGCAATGTGTTTATTTGCAGGAGCTGGGAAAGGAAGATGGGTTAACGATCCCCCACACCATCCCACTGGTTGTTGTATAGGATGAAGCCAACGCGTGAAGTATAACGGCATGAACAGTTGCCTGGATGGCCTCTTCTTTTTGCAAGGAAGCCCAGGTGGACCCTCCATCCTGCCCCAAGCAGTTCTTTGTCCAGGTTCATCAGGCTTTTTCCTTCCTAAGCTGCTCACTGACCTGCCTGGCATTGCTCCCTGCTTCCTCTCTTGGCCAAGGCCAGAGAGGTCTTGGGGCTTCAGGGAAAGAGAAGACTCCTTTTCTCTAGGAAAAGCCGTCTTTGTGGCAGGCACAAAAGAAGCACCAATGGTGGAACCGCTTCCCACACCATATTGCTTTCTCTCTTGCCCTGTCTCCGAACAAGAATCCCCCTTAGGAACCTACCGCAGCATTTTGGACCACCCAGCCGTGTCTCATGGAATTGGCAGGAGAGGAGGGATGGCCACCCCTGGGCGCCTGTCCTGTGAACTATCAGTATTGTCCCCTCTGTCCCCAGGGGAAGGTCTGCATCTGAGCATCCTGAGTGCGAGCCCACAGCTGAGCAGACAGCTCGGGGCGGCCGCTCTGTGTCACGCACTGTTCTCCAGCAGCCGTGCCTTCTGCTGCACACATGGGTAACCTTGTGGTGACCACAAGCTGAGGAGGAGACTCCTCCAGTTGCATGTCTGCAGACTGCCACCAGCATGGGAGGGCAGCTCCTGTGGGACGCCAGAAGAAGGACAGCAAAAGCCAGAGCCCGGCTGGAGACCTCTGTCTGAGATGGACATGAGGGAGCCATAAAGGCACCTTCTACGTGTCTGTGTCATTAGTGTTCAATATTTCATGAACACTGAGGAACAGCAGCAGAGAGCAGAAGAGAAGCATCTCTGGGCTGATTTTCAGGCCCACAGGGAACAGTTTTAGAAGAAGAGGGCCCAGGCATGGGATGCACTTTCAGACTTCCCCCAAAACAGCCGTTGTCTCACCTGGGTGGAGGCGCTGGCTGTGCAGCTCCTGCTTCTAATAGAGAGGGGCTGATGCTGCGCACAGGGAGCTCTGCCAGAGGGCCGCTTTCTGCCTCAGCAGCCCAAAGGCTGGCTGCCTCCGTTGGCAACGGGGTCCTTTCCTGGCAATGGTCCCACCTGGGGCTGTCTCTCCTGCAGAGGACGACGGGTTCGGACGTATCATGCAGAAAGAACGCCCTTTCCCCGACGGCTTCTGGCGATGTCGTTGTGTTTCCCAAGTGAGTACGCCTGCTTCTGCAGCCCTTGGCCCCTGACCATGTCAGCAGCTTCTCGGCTTCTCTTGGGTCAGCGGGCAGTGCCAGGGCTTGCCCGCTGCTCAGGGACGAGCTGGAGGACTAGATCCTGTTGTCTTCTTGTTTCCAGGATTGGGCTCTGTGTAGCACCTGGAAGAGCTGCTGGGGAAGGGCCTCTTCAGACTCCCAAGGGGCAGGTGGAGGAAAAGCAGAAGGGAGAAGTGAGGATGGCAGAAGCGCCTAACAGAACAAGTGATGTGGGAGCTGGCTCCTGGGAGTGCCTGTGTGCAGTCTTTGCTTTACCTACTTATCTGTCTTTTATCTCAGCCCAGAGCTATTCTTACTTACTCCCTTCTCACTCTCTTCCCCAGGCCAGGGAGTGAGCAAGCTGTTTTATGGTACTTAGTTGCCTACAACCATTAACCAACCACCGACGGTAACAGCGATCAGGGCTGAGTTCATGATATGGGGAGAGGGCCACACGCTCTTGGGATCACTCCGTGTGTGTCTGAGCTTCAGCAACACCCTGGGCTGTTCCTGGAGTCCAATGGCTCAGACACTCAGAGGGAGAAGAGCCCAGGAAAGGAAGGCACTTTCAGACTTCCCTCAAAACAACCATTGCCTCCGCCACGGGAGCTGAGGGATGAAAGTACCCAGGTCTCAGGAGTATCGTTGCCTCCAAAGAGCCAGGCGGGGACTGCTGTGTCTCTGGCTGGCCTCATCTCTGCAAGGCATGACAGATAGCAGACAAATCCAGAGGACAAAAAGAGGCCCTGCTGTGGCAAGGGCACGGCTTGATCCTCCCTCTCTCGGACTTGCTATTTGCCTGGACAAGACCAGTTGGACCAGAACCAGTATTCCCAGTTACAGTCAAGAACACTGTTACACAACTGGGATAGCATTTGGCAGGGCATGACAATTTTGCAAGGCTAGGGGAAGCCTCCCTGGGACTCTGTGACACGGAGAGACCCCCAGGAGGGCCTTTGGCTGGTGGCAGTGCTTCCTTAGCAGCAGCCTGCAGAAGACACAGTGATGCAGTGGGGCGGGGGTGTGGGTTTGGGGGTGCCCCGGTCTCCAGCTCGGCTCCCTGCTGCGTGTCCCTTGGCTCCTGTGGCCTTGGAGAGCCGCCTGGACTGCAGAGGGGAGGGAGTCTGTTGTCCCCATGGGGCCAAGAGAGGTTTTGGGGTTTGTTTCGAAGGAGGGGGGGTCCAGGACAGTGCCAGGCTGGGTGGCCCGTGCACCTCACCTCATGTGTTTGGGCCTCCCCAAACACTGGGGACTTTCAAAGCAGGAAACGGCAGCAGTGCCCAAGTGCGCACCTCCCCACCGCATCCACAGAGCCACGGGCAAAGTGGGGCTGCCGTGTGTGAGGGATGATCACCCACACAGCTGCCACCATGGAAGAGGGGCCACCACGGAACTGCGAGCTTCCCACAGGCACTCCCACCAGGAATGGGACTCTTTCCTTCTAAGGTGGCCCAGGTAGCTTCTCCCAAGGCAGCCGAGCTGAGAGCCGGGCAGTATGTTAAGCAAGCAGCAATATGCAGTGCTGATTGACTGGGATCGGCTGCGGCCATAGTCTGTCTCCCTCCTTGGAGCACTGACTGCCCAGCTTGGACTCTCTTTTATTCCCTACAGACACGCTCCCCCGGAGAAAAAACAGCGGCAAGTAAAAAAGCTACTTGGATTCATTTACTTTTATCATTCTGCAAGCCTGGAGGTGCATTTATATCAGCAATGATATGAACCACGGGAACTGATGGAAAAAAATGAGAAAACAGTTCTCACAAAAACTTATACGTCTTGTGTTTGCATGGCTGCGGGGGGCCACCTGTAATCATCAATAACAAACGAATCGTAATCAGGACTGTAAACGAGCTGTTTCACAAAGGCTTCCTTGTCTGCCGGCTCGGGGTACCAAGAAGCAAGATCGTGCTTGTAGGCCCAGTCAACAATCTGCGAAAGGATAAAGAAAACAAGCTGATGGAACAACGCTGGCACGTTATGAAGTTGGCCTTGGCTGTATTTTCGCTCTTTCCCCGCTCTCCTCTCTCAAAATTGTGTCCTTTTTTGCTCTTTTCTCTTTGTGCAGTTCCTTGAGTCAGCTGCACTTCATCCCTTGGGTGAGAGAATGCAAGCTGCCCGCAACTACCGGCTGCGTAGAAATGCACGTCCCTGCCCTGGCAAAATGGTTGGAGTGTGCAATTAAAGAAGGAGAACAGTGTTTTAACCACCTCCGCTCACACCCTTAAGCTCCACAGCTACACTGTGCGCCCGCCAGTAACTCCTAGCAGGCCAATGTGATTCTCAGTGGGTGTCCCCTGAACGGGAATTACAAATTTGACGCATACAGGGCCTCAATCCCCCAGACGGACAACAAGTACAGATCTGGAATAGTATTTAGGTACTTAGGCCCCTATCAAATACAGGAGGAGAGGTTCCAAAACAGCAATTTGGAACCTAAAATATTTTGGCAACTTGCGTTATGTTTGAATTTGACCCTAAACCTGATTTTTTGAAGTGCTGAGCACTCGCAGCTCCAAGCAATAAAGCAGAGCTTTGTGAGCTGTGAGGCACCCAGAATCAGAAGGTATTTTTCACATTTGGGCTTTAACGATGGGAGAAATCAAAGCAGCAATTCTGGCTGGAAGGATTCCTGAGAATCATTGCTTTAGGCTGTAGAAAAAGTTGAATTAAAACCCCACAAAGCAAGAATGATGCCAAGGCAATTCCTGCCCTCCCTACCATGGAAAGTGGAAATAAACGAGTACTCACTTTCACAGCGATTTTGAGAGACACCTCTCTGATGCTGTGCAAGGGGGGATAGAGTCTTCCTTCTGCAAGATTCTGCTCTGTCACCTCGGCAGCAATAGACTAGAAAGAAGAGAAAGGTAGTTTACAGAGATGGTCCCAAGCACGTACCACATTCACTAGCATTATACGATATGTGGCTGAAACCTCAGCAGCGGCAGAGCCGGGACTAGTTCTTAATGGGAACTGCTGAACTATTCAAAATACGTGTGTGTATACATTTCATTACAGACTTAAAACTGGAGCCAGAATGATGGAAGTGCTGTGCCAGGGCAGCATTTCTGAAGAATGAGGGGAATTCTGTCATGGCTCCTGCACCTCTGTAGGTGCAATGGAAGCGTGAGCTTTCCCTGAGACTGGGAAAGGCCACGGCTTTTTGCTGAGGCGGCGCCATTTCCACTCAGTGCATTGCCCCAGGCCAGGTTCTTGAAAACACCTGAAGTAGGTGCATGTGCCTCTTACAATCTTTTTAAAAACATTAGTTAAATGCCAGTTGGAAACCTCTGCTGTGATGAGGAAGATATCGTCAGAGATGTGCCGGACTCCGCAGGCAATGACTCCCAGTGCCACTCCTGGGAAGACATAGGCGTTGTTTCCTTGGCCAGGGAAGAAGGTCTGTCCATTGGGCAGGGTTACCTTTGAGAACGGACTCCCACTTGCAAATATTCCTCGTCCCTGATAAGAGAGAGAGACAGAGGGGCATTCAAATTCAGAAGACGCATCTTACATTTCTGCTGCTTGCCATGATCTGCGCTCAGGGGACTCTGGTGACAAAGTGGACAAATCTCCAGCCAGTCAGTGAGTGGGATCTCCATCAGAGCCATCTCCAGTTGATACTTCTGGAGCGCCTGGTCCCCAGAGCCATGAAGAGGGCCATGGACAGGGCCACTGAGCACCGAGAGGGTGTTTGCACTGCCCAGCTGCAAGTGCTCTGAACTTGCTGAGAAGGAGTCTGTCTTCCTCTCTATCAACAATCTATTGAGCATGAAGAGGGACTGATATGGGATAAAGGTCTGGGGGCTCTGTGATTGCCCTAGCCAGCAGTAGGTGACGGGGAGGCAAAGAAGAGAATGAGACAAGGTCTCCTCTCTCACCCCAAGCCAATCCCCATGACAATAATTCTTCAGTGACATTGAGCCTGATTTGGGTGATGAAACTGTTACACAAACAATGAGGGTTGCAAAACACAGGGAGAGTAACCTGTGAAGATGGGACACCTCAGACATCTGTGGGTAAAGGAGGCAAGTGCTTTCCTTAGAGGATCACAAAGTAATTCAGGCTGGTAGGGACCCAAACTCCTGCTCACAGCAAGGTCAGCTATGAAATAAGAAAATCAGACCAGGTTGCTCAGTGCTTTATCCAGCCTGGTCTTGAAAATCTGCAAGGACAGAGACTGCACGAGTAGTCTGGGCCGCTGTTCCACCTTCTGACTCTCCTCACAGCATGCAAGCTTTTTCTTTATGACCAGCTTAAACCTCTTTTCTTTCAACTTATGCCCACTGTCACTTGTCCACCCACCATGCACCACTGTGGTTTCCTTGGTACAGTCATGGCCACAGCGTACCCGGAGCACCCAGCTTCCCTGCGCTGGGCTCCAGTACCTCGGTGAGGCGGTAGCACTGTTCCGCTGTGCACTCCGCTTTACTGGTGGGGTTGCTCAGGGCGAACACGATGGGCCTCTCATTGAAGGCTGCCATGTCCTTCAAAATCTTCTCAGTGAAAGCTCCTGCAATGGCTGCGACACCTGAAACAACAACAGCAGAGTGAGACGGTGCTTTCTGACTACCTGACTTCAGCGGATTAGGCTGATCCTTCTTGAGTGCCTCTGGCGGTAAATGAACTGTGGGAGGGAACAGGCTCCATCTCTGGAGATGCAGGTGGGAATGTTTTATTTTCATATTACGGCAAGATTCAAAGCATGTCTCAAAATAAAGCCCTCTGCTCCTCTGGGCAGAGTGGGGATCAGTGTTTAGGTAGCCTGACTGTGGCACTTTGCCTCCCAAAGGCCCAGCACTTCTCCTCCCAAAGACCTGCCCAAGCTGCCTGTTGTCATCCTCGTCCTGCCCAGCCTGCCAGGGCCACGTTCGCTGCCGAGAGCTCCAGGTCCTGCCTCCCACGGCACATCCCTTGGCAGCCCTGTCTGGAGGGCTCCTACAGCTCCAAAAGAGAGGAAGCCTGCGCCCCACAGTTGAAGGGGGAAGGATGTGGAGCGCTCAACTGACAAAATGGGGGTAAGAAAAGCTCATTTCATTTTGACTGGGAGAACAAAAGGAGGCCCTGGAAGAACAAAAGGAGGCCCTGGAAGAAAGACAGAAACTCTCCTAAGAACTGAATTGACGTGAAAAGGTTGTGCTAAGGGAACTCTACCTATAATTGCTGTAGGCTTCACTTTCTGCACAACCTCTTCCAGCGTGTTCACACTGGGGTGGTCCTGGGCAAACAGTTCTTTCTCATGGTTCAGGTGGCTCCTGCCCTGTGAGGAAAAAAGAGGAGTCAAACTTTGGTCTATTGGCAAAAGGTGGAGACATAACGTAGTAACTCACCAGTTCATTTCATCTCTTGTCCCTCTTCCTAAACCAGATTCCTGAGAGCAGGATCTCAACATCAACCTGTCAGGCATCGAGCTGTTGGTGTAATGTCATGGTGGGGCTGGCCTCTGCTCCTTTCCCTCTCCAAAATACATTGACTGTGTGGAGGCAGCATCTGGCTGCCAGGGCAGAGAAGTTGTACACGTAGCACAAGCCTCCCCAAGTCTGAAGATGAAGAAGGGCAGAGGTCCTGGGGACCAAGGGAGTGGACAGTAGAGCCGGGCCAGGGTGGATCACCAAGCAGGGCCCAATGTTGCTGTTGTAATGCCCCATATGACATGCAAGACTTCCAGCACTGCTTGAGACCATGGGCAGCAGTGTATCCTGCCATTTTAGAGGCCCAGCCCAGAGCGTTGCCTTTAGGGCAGCCAGTGCTGCTGGTACGCTGTTGTCACCATGAGACCTAGTCCTCTGAAAGCAGGAACAGCCCTGCTGACACCAATAAAACTGCAGCCCTTACTCCAGGGCTGAGCAGAGCTCCAAGGTACCTGCCTGCTCTGGCCTCTCTCTAGCTTGCAGGAGGTGGCGGAGGAGTGGAGCTCAGCTCTGGAGACAAATTTACCTTCACAATCAGTCCCTTGGAGTCCACCATCCAAATTTTTTTGATGGCATCCTCTCGTGAAATTCCTTCCTTTTCCATGGCCATGAGGATGAGATGAGCTATGCCCATTGCAGCCTGGAACACATTATATAAACACTCAATTGGGGTATCATCATCTTTTTTTGGGGGGGGGAAGACTTTAAATGAGAGATCTAAAAAAACCAGTTTTTTAAGAGAGACAGACAGAGGCTGTCTCCGTCATTTAAACCAGCTGCTGCAGGGGAGGAATAGGGGCCGACACTGAACAAACATTGGTGACGATGACAGTAGAGAGGACCAAAAAGCAAAGCGGGACTGCTGCAACTGAAGTAAAGGCAAGAGGAAAGTCCTCTTCTCCCACTCCTGCCTGAGGAAGCAGCCCTGGACATGCTGTGTGTTAGTGGTCCTACGGCTGTGCCTGGCCCTCCTGCCCAGATGGGGACAAACACGGCAGGACAGTCTCTGTGCCACAGCAGAGACATGTCTCTCAGGAGGGATGAAAGAGAAGCACCAATCTTTGCTTCACAGAAGGACAGACAAACAGTGAGTAACAGACCGAGCCCAAAGTCCCACAGGTGGGCACAAGCTGAGCCAGGACCTGGACCAGGGCCCAGCCTTCAGTCCATAGTCCAGGCTTTAGAAACTTTTTCTTCCCCCTCTCGATTCGAACAAGGCATAGAATCACAGAATGGTTCGGGTTGGAAGGGACCTTAAAGATCATCTAGTTCCAAGCCCCCTGCATGTGTAGGGATACCACCCACTAGACCAGGTTGCTCAAATCCCCATCTTTACATCTTACAAACTACCTGACTTCTGCCACGGGGGCAATATGATGGACTCCAGAAAGTGAGGTTATGTTCTTACAGTTCTTTGAGTCTGAGTCCTTTCAACTCTATTGCTAAAGAGGCTCTGGTCTACCCTAAATACCAACCCTGAGGACTCACACCAGCCTCCTTAATGTTCCTGCAGCACCCTGCCTCCTAAGGGGCTTCCCTCAAGGAACTTAAAGCCCCACTGACACATGGGCTGCCTCGTAGAATCCAGGAAGTCTGCCCAGGACTCACGGGCCAAGAGGTCACTGAAAGATTGTTGGCAACTTCTACGCAGCAGCAAGACCCACCTCTGGGGCCCACTCCTGTCCAGTGACAGGAAACCTGCTTCTGTGCTTTGTTTTCATGAAGTTTTGCAGGAAGTTTCATAGTTGACTTTTGTCTCTCTCAATGTGAATTTAGATCATATTGAGGAACAAACTCAAGAACATTCCTACCTCTCCAGCTCCCTGGAAAACAAACTTATGGTCAACGAGCTTGTTCTTTGTGATCCTTAAGGCTGCAAAGATGCCAGCGACTGCAACAGACGCGGTGCCTGAAAAGAGAGAAACACCATCAGATGGTCATCCTGGATTGTCTACCCTAATGACAGGCTGTTAGAAACCCTGTGGTAGGAACCATTCTCTTAGGTCCTGTCACTAAAGGATCAGAGTGCCTTTCCTACTCTGAAATATGAATCCTCAGAAGATCCCTGCAAGCAGAACACTGATTTCCCTCTATCTAGACTCAAAGGTACGCTGAGTCCCAGAATGTCAGAAGAAGTTAAAACCCAGCTCCCAAGGGTTTAAGATGCACTTGACTTGTATAAGGTCACATAAGACACCTGTAGCAGAGCGGTGGTCGGAACTTGAGCACCCTTGTCAGAAAATCCTCTGTGATCACAGAATTACCATTCTCTTCTCATTTACACCTTTACAGCCCAGGACCACCTTCTCTTTTTTTTATGTCCCTGATACTCTGATACCCTGACTCAGAGCCATCATGCCTCACTGCCAAGCATTAAGGAGTCCCTGAGAACATGAGCTGGTCCCAGATTAGCGAGAAACAATCCAGTATATGGAGAGCAGAGTCCTGCTGTTACAGCCACCGCGATATGTACGCCTTTCCATCCATCAAGGGAGGCAGTTGCCTAGGCTGAATAAACCCGCCTTCACCCCACATCGATTACACACAGTGTTCATCTAATGTCCTATCCCAGGTGAAGGAACACGGTGGGAAGAAATTAAGTGAGGCACAGGCTAATGAGGATTCAGGCACTGGTGGTATCTCAGATCACCTGGGCAAGCTGGATACAAGTGTTAAAGGTGAGCTAGGAATGAAGGAGGCAGTTTTAGCATAGAATATCTGAAGTTGGAAGGCACCCATAAGGATCATCGAGTCCATTAATTTTATTCCTCAGCGTTTTAAAGGATACCAGTTCGGATGTGCTTGAGCTCTGATGATGGCCTCTCCATTCTCATCTTCAGAAGGTTTGAGAGAAATCAGGGGGTCTACACGTAGCAAGTCTTGTGTGGTTGGCCATGGGTGGGGTGGACAATGAACCCTTTTAGGCAATAAACCTGATTTCACCAAATTCCCAGCATTTCCTATGCTCCTGCCCATTTAAAGAGCCAGTGACTCAGGGTTTCAATCAGCCAGTGCTTCAGTGAGACCCCTTGCATGGTCCTTAGGGCCTGGGGTGCTGCTGGGCATCAGCAAACATTCTGTCTGGGAAAGGAGAGCAGCTCATGAGCAAAGCATGACCATGAGCAGTGAAACCAGCAGATGGTGCTGCCTCATCTGCCACGGACCAAGAAAATAAACTCGGCTTTACCTGCTCCTTAGTGCAAAAGCCAGAGCTAAACTAGAAATCTACTGGTACATCATGGCATCAGGGAATGATTTACTCCTCTCTCATTATTTCCATGCAAGCAGAAAACCTAGTGGCAGCACAGTTACTCTGGCAGAGCAGTAGCTTTTATTGCCATGGCTTATTTTGCTTAGGGAACCTATATGAGCTACTCTGACAAAGAAAAGCTTTATTGGCCAGACTGCAAAGAAGCAGGGAGAGACCAGGGTCCCACAGCGGTCAGCAATGCCAAGCTTGTGACATGCAGTAGAGTATGAACACCTACGCACGCGCTCACGCACGCTCACACGCTATCTCCCAGGCCAACCTTGCACAGAAATCCCCTGATCCCCGTGTGGGTGGGAGTGGGGAACTGATCAGAGGAAAAAAATCCCAAAGTGGAACAATTACAGTGCAACAGTGTGTCAGGTCACAGCATTAGCAGCAAAAGATGCCTGGAAAGTATTTAAAAGGAAGAAATGTAACTGGAGAAATATCTTGTTTCTCTTGGTCCTGACCCAGGCGAAATGCTTTACACCCTATGACTGTTAAGAAGTCTGATGGGACGAATGCTGTTCTCTGCAAACCCATTTAAATGGGAAATGCTCGTGGGATGTTCAGCAGAGGGACTTGAGGTCTTTTTAAAGATGTTAGGAGCAGGAATTTGAGAATCGGGGCATACGGAAAGGAAGGGTGCGGGGATTCAGTCTGGAGAGCAGCGTGCGCTCTGCCGAGCAGAGACCTGTGGGACTGGGTGTGCCGTTACTCATCCCCCGGCACTTGCGCTGCAGCTCTGACGAACAGCAGGACTCTGCCGTTCCTAATCCTCCTCCTCTCCCTCCAATGTGTTTCTAATCCCTCCACCTCTCCCAAACTGCACCTCACCCCCATTACTCAACTAACAAAGTTACTGTACCTTGGCCTCAGCTCAATATTTTTCTTTGATAATTACAATTTCTGAGCGCGGAACAATAGAGCATCTCTGTGGAGGAGAGTTCACAGCTGGTTTGTGTAAGGAATTGGCTAATCATTGTGCTTCAATTCCAAAAAAGACCACAAAATGGGATGGGGGTGGGGGAACCCTCACCGTGAGTTGTGGCAAGAAAAAATCAACTACCCTTCAACACGTTGGTCTATCTGTTTTCCAAAGAGATTGAATGCTGCTATTGCAGATAACTACTTCCTGAAGTTATTAGCAAGAGCCAGCTTGGCTGGTCTGTATCTGAGGTGAGATACAGAAGGGCACAGAGAGAAGGAAGGAAAATGCTTGCAAATCATCGCGTCTGTCCAAGACTCAAAGTGAACGCTCAACATATCACAAAACAGCAAGCAGACCTCAGGAACCTCTCTGGGGAGTCCAGAGCAACAGGACCAGCAAAGAAAAAAGGCATTTAAAACTAAGGTACCCTCAGGCCATCTCTTTAGGAATTAATCTCTGACTCTCAGGCACATTCAGAATACTGTAAAACATTAAGGAAACCCACTCTTGAGGCTGATTTTCCACTTGCTCTAGTGTAAGTCAGAACAAGCCCCAGTAGATGTCAGTGGAGCTACACTGGAGCAGAACCACGGGAAAAGGACCTGCTCCACAGTTTGAAGACACCGCACGGATGGAAAAGGCTGCAGCCCAGAGGCACCCATGTCCGGGGGCCTTATCCTTCCCTCAGAGCGGGGAGAGCGGACAGAGGGACGAATGGCTTCACACATGGAGTTACAGGCACGACTGCAACAGGGAAAGTGGTGCGCAGTGCTGATGTCAAGGCTGTACCGTGTGTGACAGGACGCGGTGGCCAAGCAGGAGACATGGAGGGGAGCGGGGACCCTGCGGATGCTTGGGGCAGGAGTCCCCAGATGCTGAGAGCTGGTGCTGCCCAGTCACCTGGCCCAGGCGCTGGCTGAGCGGAGCAGAGCGGAGCATCACCTCCACGCCAAATCCTTCCGACAGCAGCAGCCACGCTGCCTGCTTCTTCATACAATGCCCGTGTGGGTGATTGCCCCTTCTCCACAGCACACTGGTGGAAGGGATGGCCAAATTCAGCCTGATCTTTTATTTTTTACCCTTGTCCCGGCTGCTTACACTTCGCCCCATCAAAACCATGCCAAGATGAGGGCCTGGGGAACAGCAAACACCAGTTTAACAGCTCCAGCAAAGGGCAGCCAAGAAAATATATCTGAATTTATGGATGCAGAGGAAGCATAGGGCTTTTCCAAATCCTGGTTCACATTAACTCCCTGCAGCAGTTCCGCCTGTTACTGGAAAGCAGAGTGGAGACTGTCCAGATCCACTCCAAATACATAATCAAAAGTCAAACACAACAAAGCTGAAGCAAAAAGCTGCCGAAGCGTTTGCAGCCCAAGGTCTTCACCTCCTCGGCTGAGGGCTATTGTTATCCTTCACCCAAAGGGTCTCTGGAAGACATTAAGAAAATAAACCTAGAAATGGTGTGAAGTAAGTCAATGAGAAGAGCAGTAAAACGCAAAGCATTGATACGCAGGGAAGGAACTGACTTTCTCCACTAACAGATCTAGGGACATTGGTGGTGATACGGTGAAGAGCCGTCTGACAATGGAGATACAGAGCTCATCTTAAAGTAGATGCCCAACGTAGGTCATCTCCAGATGCCTGTTTTTAATTCTTGCACTGTAAAGTGCTCAGACTATAAAATACGTGGCAGCGCTGGCCTGCAGCATTGCCCTTGCCCCTGCCAGCACTTCGCAAGAAAGCATCCCCATCCCCATCGCAGCCCTGTGCATGCTGTTTTATACCAACAAGCTAAACCAGGTCAGAGCACAGCCCTGTTCTTCTGTGCATTTTGCCTCCTTAAACAGGACTTAAAGATCGCAGACAGCTCAACACGGAGGTGACATACGCTGTTCTTTGCTGCAAAGGAGGAGTTTGCAATGGCATCCTGTGAACAAGAGAAGCAACGAACAAGAAAAGCAGGAGAAGAAAGGGGACCAGATGTTACAATCCCCAAAATGACAGAAGATACAGGCCACATCTTTAGGGCCCTGCACCACTAAGCCTAAGACACCGAGGTCCACTTGCACCCAGGACTCCAGACTGTTCCGACCTGGCTCGTTAAGCGTCAATGCGTAATTCAGAAACAAGTCTAAGGAGCTGGCCCTGAAATAGATAATATAGTAGCATCCAGAGAAAATGCAGGAGCCTCTTCTGCTGCAGGGCACAGCAGGTCCAAAGGGCCTGGTAATGGTGACCCCCTACAGGACTGAGAACATCTCCAGATCTATCTTCAGAGCGGGTAAATCCCCACAGGGAAAGCGTGCTGCTCAGGAGCTGCCTGGCAGGACATTGCCTGCTTTGTTCTGCAGCAGGGTATCGTCCAGCGCTCCCTTCCTATTGTGCTTCTCCCCCTCCTTAGTTTCCTGTGATAATTACTGATGCGTTTTCCACGCCAGCTGAAACAACAAAGTAAGATACTGTACCATTTTAATCTGCTGAAATTAGTTAATGCCGAGCCAAGAACTAGCTTCGCCTGCTTCACACAGCAGATGGAAACGTGCCTGCAAATTAGGCCACGTTTGCGCATGATTGATTTCCAACTTGCCCAAATGTTTGGAGCCGCTCAGATTTGCGGTGCTGGAGTCAGCCTGTTCCCAACCTCAGCTGAGGTCTGGGAGCAGCGTTCCTCCAGGCTGAGACTGCTTCCTGAAATGCCCTGGAAAGGTTATCTGCTAGGATCATGAGAAAAGGTAGTTGATGGGTCAAGACATATTTTGAGGCACATCAGCTGTCACACATCCAACAACAAAAGAGAATCACTGCTCAAATGAGTGGGAAAAGACCCAGAGAGGTTCTGCGAAAGTGATGACCCCTGTGCGTTGCCTGTGGACTACTTTAGTTGTGGAGGGACTATGAAAATACAAAAGGCTGAGTGTTTTTAAAGTGGTTAGTGATTTGGGATTTCCCATCTTGAAGTGCCTTGAAGATGTCTCATTTGCACGGTGTAGGTGTTCAGCCTATTTTAGAAATCCTCTCTGTTCACAGTGGCTCAAACTGGCTATGGATACAACTGAAACACTCAGATTGGTTGTTCTTTAAGAAGCTATCAATGTTGCACTTACATCAGGTCTACATTTAAAAGATCATCAAAGATGCCCAGAACCAGAAGACAGTAGGCTTTACGCTTCTGTGCACTATTCTCTTTGCCCTGTCCATATGTGTGAAAGGCTTTTAGAATCATAGAATCATTTTATTTGGAAGAGACCTTTGAGATCACCAATTCCAACCATTAACCTAATACTGCCAAGTTACTACTAAACCATGTCCCTCAGCACCAAGTCTACACGTCTTTTAAATACCTCCAGGGATGGCGACTCAACCACTTCCCTGGGCAGCCTGGTCCAATGCTTGATAACCCTTGCAGTGAAAAAATTTTTCCTAAGATCCATCCTAAACCTCCCCTGATGCAACTTGAGGCCGTTTCCTCTTGTCCTATCGCCTGTTACTTGGGAGAAGAGACCAATCCCCCGACAGTCTCCTTTCAGGTAGCTGTAGAGAGCGAGAAGGTCTCCCCTCAGCCTCCTTTTCTCCAGGCTGAACAACCCCAGCCCCATTGCCCTTCTCTGGACACGCTCCAGCACCTCAATGTCCCTCCTGTGATGAGGGGCCCAAAACTGGACACAGCACTCGAGGCGGGGCCTCACCGGTGCCGAGTACAGGGGGACGACCACTGCCCTAGACCTGCTGGCCACACTATTCCTGGTACGGGCCACGATGCTGTTGGCCTTCTTGGCCATCTGGGCACACTGCTGGCTCAGTTCTGTGACTGAATGACATGTTCAGATACAATTAATTAAAGAACACATTAGAGATTTCTTCAGTTTTCTGCAATTCTGACTAAATTTGCGGAACAACTTCTGCTGGGTAAGCAATCTAAGCCTGAAGAATTCAGGTTTGCTATGTGAATATGGAGGGTAACACACTGATCAAACAGGAGAATTAATTTTTCATAGAAAAAATAAGGTTGGAAGAGATGCCTGGAGGTCACCTAGTCCAGTACCTGATTAAAGAAGGGCTAGCTTCAGAATTAGATTAGATTGCTTAGGGCTTTCTTGAAGGATAAAAGTCCCAAAGCTTTTCTGCACAACTCGTCCCAGTGTTCAACCACCCGCATAGTGAAGAATATTTTTGTTATGTCTCATCAGATAACTAAGCCATGATACTGAAGGATCTCTGTTGCAGCATAAAGATTTCAGCTCAGCAAGCCAAGTCAACCAATTCCGATCACAGGCTGATGTGTCTCATCCCACTTTTGCATAGCCCAGGCACAAACTCCTGCTGACTTTGGTTACTCAGTGCCCATCTCTGAAGGCTGTTGGGATTAGGCAGGCTCTTTACCACAAAGACAGTGAGGCACGTGCACATAGAGCCTTAGTACCACGCTGAGAACCTTAGGTGTGCAAATTTACAGGGCTTCTATGGACTCCGGCCTATTCAGCAGGGATTATTCAACAGACAAAGTCCATGAGACCTGATGAAATGCATCCAACGACGCTGAGGTACGTGGCCATTGGCATTACAAAGTCAAGTGAGGGGTTGGACTGGGTAATGTCCGGAGGTCCCTTCCAAACTAAACTCTTCAGTGATTTTATGTATTTTCTTGTACGAAGCATGAAGCCAGAGATGCTTGACCCAGGGATTCACAAGACCTGGCACCTTTGTAAGACTTTTCAGTTGTCTACTTTCTGTTTATGCACAATTAAGTGGAGCCAAGTTACAGCAGGAAGAGAAAGAGCGGGATCCAAAGCATTCTTGTGTCCCTCCACTTTCGTATGTGCTTTAATTGCCTGCCATGGTACTTTACTGGGAAAAAGGAAGAAGTGACAATCAATTTTCTGCCGTAGAGCTGAAATTGAAGCTGTTGCCCCTTGCATGAACCCAGACAGAGCTGGGAAAGGACTGATGTCATCACCCCCATAGAGGAAGGAGAAGCACGGCCTTAATGGGGAGCTCCCACGGGCGGGCACTGCGCGCCAGCTCCTGCTAGCTCCCAGGCTCATGGCTTTCAGAGTAAGAGCAATCGCCTCGTCCCGGTCTGTGGTACCTGGCAGGCATCCCACTCAGCATCAGCGGGCTGGCTCGAACGGGAGGGGGTCTGAGTCATTTTAATTCTGTGGGGTTAGGATGGATTGGGCAATAGAGTAATCGATGTGACCAAAAAANNNNAAAAAAAGTCTGTGTTAATATTTAAAACTGCTTTCTGTTTGTGTAGGCCCTCGGGCAGCAAGAGGGAAGCCTCTGGGAGATTAAGCGGAGCAATTTATACTTTCTTCCCATACCTCGTCTCTGTGTGTGTGTGTGTGTGTGTGTGTGTGTGTGTGTGTGGGCACGTTGCATTCAGAGTCCCACTAACCCATGGGCAATGACTGGAAATTAGTATAGCTCAGGCTGATCTCATTTGCACTGTTTGTGCCTAAGATGTGTTTTTAAATCAATATACTTAAAACAATGCTGGCTTTAATATGCCGGAAAATGCAGGCTTCAGGAGGTCTGTTCCTGCTTGACTTGAGTGAAATGAATCAGGCCTCCTCAAACAAGGCTTTGTATAATACTCATTAATAACTTAAACCAGAATTTGCATTGAACTCTCCCACCTTTTTAAGTAGGCAAGTCATGAAACACCAGCATGTTAGAAAAGTGAGAGCCTGAGGCAAAACCTAAGAACAGAAGGGTGTAAGTGAGAAAATGGCACTTCCTACCTTTCTCATATCATCTGGGGATACAGGGTGGGTAAATCAGACTACTCATTCCTGCTTCAATTCCATTAATCTCTGACATGACTCTAAGACAGAATTAACTAAGTAGATCCAAGTTACATCAGCTTCCCAAAGGTCCCCAAAATTCATTCCTGACTACGACCCTGGCTTGGAATCCCTTTTTCTTTCTGACAGTTACATAAAAAAGCTTGAAACAGTGGCTTCCCTCCCTTGACTCATTGTTTATCTGTGCAAAAGATCGGCAGGATTTCTTTCCTTATCTACTACCGTGAAACCACTGCCAGCTAGATGCTTTATTTGAGAATATAGGGGAGCTTAGTAAGAGGTAAAATCCTATTGTTTTAACAGGTGGGACTCTGGGGAATTTTCAGGGGACTCGACATCTCTCGTGCACCGTGACAGACATCCAACTGGAAGCAGACAAGGTCCATTTTACGGCAAAGCCATTTTACAGCCTCCTTCTAGATGTAGCTTGCCTCTCTGAGGGAGTAATTTCCAGGAACTCTCTGAGGCATTTAGCTATGACTTATGGCCAAAAAGGCACTGTAAAATAGTCTCCTGCTTCCCACTCAGAATCTTCAGTTTTGCTGTAATATCCTCTTTCTCTTCTCTCTATCTATGAAACCATTCCAATTCACCAAGAAACCTTTCCATTTCACTCTAGTTCCCTCAAAAAACCCTACATCCAGGCCGACAGATCTGCCACATCGCCTGGCCTCTTTTCCTTTCAGCTGCTGAGTCCCCTTCCACTTGCAGAGAAAGCAACTAATCCAAAATAAATCTTTACATCATCAGCTTCTTATTATGGGCTTCATCTGTTTCATCTCCAGAAAAGTTTGAGTTCTTGGTTCCTCCATTCAAGACTTCCATTAAAAAAATGTATCTCCTTTTTCTGTGCTCCTGTCTCCACTGAAAACTTTTGTGGGTGGCAAGAATGAGTCTTCTGGTACGGAAGAATCTATTTCACCTCCTCTGAAACACCTTAAGCTCCTCTGCTTCTAAACCTTCTTCATGAAAATGTCTTTGAGCAGGACCATGCATCCTGTCACACCAACCATATTCCCACCAGCCAGGGTCTTACTCCCTCTTGCACCATGACAGATATGAACAAGCTGTTAGACACACTGCCAAATATTGCTAGATGGGTAGCAGATGCAGAAATAGTGCTGGAAAATCTGCTCACAAAAGAGTCATCATTGTGTGAAAAAGGGCACTGGCATTTCATTCAGTCTCTTTCAAGTACAAGCGAGGATAAGCCCAACTGACTGCAAATAATTAAATCAACAAACCTTGGAAACTTCTGCATGTTGCAAGCAGGACTAGACAAAAGAAGAGAAGATGAAGGGACTCACAGGAGAAGAACTAGTTATTTGTAATCAGTTGGGAAGATCCTGTCCCTTTCGGATGGGCAAACAGCCCTTCCAACGATTTAAAGCGAAGTCAGCACCAGACCAGGATGCCAGCAATACGCAGCTTGAATTCCTCTGCACATTGGAGCAATTCTGCTGCTTGCTGAGCCTCACAGGGCCTGGGAGATGTGCTGGTTACAGCCCCAGCTTTGCTGCTGCCATTTCTCTTTGGCGCTGGAAGAATTATTTTAACCACTCTAGGGGAGACCACGTCTGTTCTCAGATTACCCTGGAGTTAGCATCCATGGAGAGGAAAGAAGCTGGTTTACCTTTCCGTTTGTGCATGTAATAAGGAGGATAACAATAGAGGGACAATGCCAGGATCAGCTAATGACCACCTGCCTCACGGAAACCGAAAGCCTTGCACAACTGTTAAAACGTCACCATTGTTTTAGCTAAATTATAGAAAATTAATGGAACTCTCAAATTACCTTAATAATCTAAAGCACATGATCCATTTTCTCCCTTCAACAACATTGCTGCAGTGAAAAGCTAAATTACTAAAAACAATGGAAACTCACTTTTCAACTTAGACTGCTATGCTTTTGTTTATATTTTTAAATGCTTATGTGTAAACTCTAAAACTTATCACACATCTGAGTATTGCACAATAAACAATCTTGTGACCTTAAACACCGTTCCTCATGAGGAGGTGAAGGTTAAACTTGCATTTCCCTAACAGTACTTACCCTGAATATCGTCATTGAATGTACAGTATCTGTTGCGGTATTTATTGAGGAGACGAAAAGCGTTAGCATTGGCGAAGTCTTCAAACTGGATCAGACAATTCATGCCGTACCTGCAAGTTAAAGGGTAATTAAAAATGGACACAAATATTTCCACAACATAGGAAGATAAATACATCTTTTACCAGGACAATGCAGCTACAGTATCTAGCGCAGAGATAAAAGTATCATAAGAGAAACGCATCGCAGGAACAGCCAACAGGATCACACCCTTCCCAAGGTCCATACGCTCAGAAACGTGGAGTCTCTAAGAATAAATTGTGTTCATCATCTGTCTATGCAAGAGGAACAACGGGCTTCTTAATATGTATACCTATTTATCTATATCTATATCTATATCTATATCTATATCTATATCTATATCTATACCTATCTGCATCTTTGGATGGTTGGTTTGACAACTTTTCAGTGGTGTATTTACCGGTGAGCTTCACAAAGTGAAGGAGATGCTCTTCTGCAATGGATATTGCAGCAGCCATGCTGCAATTCAGCAAATCTGACTGCAAGGGGAACGTCAGTTAATGGGACACCACCGAGTGCCCACTTCAACTGCAGGTGGCCAAGAGATGAGAAAAAAACCTGCGTGTAGGGTCTCATGGACCTAAGCGCTTCACC
Organism: Dromas ardeola; assembly: GCA_013398915.1. Classification (NCBI taxonomy): domain Eukaryota; kingdom Metazoa; phylum Chordata; class Aves; order Charadriiformes; family Dromadidae; genus Dromas; species Dromas ardeola. The sequence continues at coordinate 291,633 of VYZM01023096.1, forward strand.
GTGTGATTTCACAGCCACATTTTTGTGCTCTGGAAACATGTTTCTCTCCACTGAGTTGCTCTGCAGGAAACCAGCAGGCAATGCCAGCGAGTGACCCATAGAGTCAAAAGGCAGGAAATAATTGCAAACTTTCCATAATTATCCAGTAATACCAGGGCAAGTGCGCAATTTCTAAAAATTGGTTAATATTCAGACTCCATATCTATACACTTTCAGCACTTTGTATGACTCTAGGCTGCATTAAAGCTTCGCTAATAAAATCCAAAAGGGCCATAAGCGCTCTTGTCTCTCACATAAATGTGATGGGGCGGTGGGAGAAGCTCAGGGAATGAGTAACGCAACTCTTAGCAACCTCTGGGCTGCAGGCAGGTGAGAGGGCTCTGAATAGCTGCCCCGTGTGAGAGACCTGAGCCTCTCTGGGACCGAAGGCAGTGCAGAGGCAGCATCGCCTGACATAGCCCCGTTCAGACTTTCCCCCTTTAGAAACTAGAAATTGATACTGGATAAAACATGCTCCATCTGAGAACCATGGCTCTTGTCATGAAAAGCTCTTTTCATGGCACTCGCAGTGCTCTCCTGGGAGGGGCCTCGAACTTTTTATTATTTTCCATTTCAGGTATGTCTGTCAGTGAGGAGACAATGATAAGCACATGCATTGTGCTCCTTTATTTGTCCGTCATGAGAAACTCTACCTTCATAAAACCCTCTGGTCTTAAAAAGGGAAAAGGTTTGGCTCTTACACTTGCTTCACATTCTCTGTGCGTGCTTTTAGAAAAGGACCACAATGATTTTAGAGCTGTGTGTGACTCTTTTGGACACAAAAAGCTATGATTCAACCCAATGCCTCGCTCCAGTTAAATCTCCCACTGTCCTACTAAGCTTAATATTTGCAAAACAATATTAATATTTGCAAAAATTTCAATGAAAAATTGGGTGCATGGACTCTTTGTTGAATCAGGGACGCAGAAGCTGTGGAAACTTTTCTATGGGGTCTGCAATGCAGTGTCATCCCCAGAGGGAAGGGTCACTGCTTCTGTCACCAAAGAATGGGGCACGTCCCCGTTACAGAGCTGTGTGTGCAGAGATCCCTGACCACGTACAGCACAGCTCCGTGCCAGAACATGGTGCTGCTTCCTTTCTCCTGGGCACCTTTTGGCTCTCTACAGCTTCTCCTTTGGTGATGTTGGGAATGGATGTGGCACACCTGCAAGGAAGGACATGCCACGGCAGGTGGTTTTCTTCCTGGCTAATCACAGAATCACAGACTGGTTCTGGTTGGAAGGGAACTTAAAGACCATCTAGTTCCAACCCCCCTGCCATGGGCAGGGACACCTCCCACTAGACCAGGCTGCTCAAAGCCCCATCCAGCCTGGCCCTGAACACCTCCAGGGATGGGGCATCCACAGCTTCTCTGGGCATCTTTAATTTATCTCATTCCCAGTCCCTGCCGTATGTGTTCCCCGTATCTCTCCTGAAAGAGAATACTGCACAGAGGGGTTAAAAACTGCTTTCAACATTAGTCTATTTTTATTGTGTGCCATGTAACAGCTCCTACTTGATGAAGTATACTTACTCCCCACTCGGCAATGTCCGAGTCCGGTGAGCGCTCTCTAGCTAGGCAGACGCCAGCATGACTGGTCACACTGTCCAGAAAGGCAGCAACTTCTTGCCTTGTTTACTGCGCTGAAAGGAGCAACAAAAGACCCCTGTGCAGTATCCCTGTTGTAGCTGCACCACAACTCTCACCCTGGGTATGGAGATTTAGGCATGGATTTTCCAGGGGAGAAAGAGGCTTTGAGATTCAGCAGGATCCAGACACTCAGGCAGGGAAATTCCAGCTTGCCATACTTCAAGGGGAAAAAAGCCCTAGAAGAGGGACTGCAAAACTGCTCCCATTGTGACTTTGGACTGGACAATCTTTGCTGTAGCCTATATGATAGGCCACGTTACATGGCTCAACAGCAAATGGAGTCTATGGAAATTTTCCATTTCTTTTTATAAGATGCTCTTAAATTGTCCCCAGTGTGCTGCTAACTATAAGTTACAGCGAGCATTTGAGGGACAGACTGCTCCTGCACTTTAAGCCTCCCCACTGCAGATTCTGGTAGCTATCAAGGAGCCATCCAGTATCAAAATTTCCTCTGAAATGCTGAGCAACATTCTGGAGAGCAATAGATGAAGATTCCCAAGACTCTTTCTCTCTGTAAAGTCTGGGAAGTCAAAATGAATGTTGTAGATATCCAAGGAATTTGTGCAAATAAACAATACAAAAACTGTGAAAATCAGTTTTCTAATGGATGATTCTCTTATCCGTCATTTGAATGTGTGAGGAAAATATGGCTAGGAGGGAGATGACACACCATCCAGAACATCTGCTATCATCTCACAGCAAAGAAGTAGCGGATCTTTATGCAACTTCAGTTGCTATAGAAACCATTTCTCTAACACCAGTCTTATTATTTATTTGTATCACTGAGGAAGTTCCATTACTGACTTGCTTAATAAAATCAGTGATCTCAGCCAGTGTTAATGTATGTGTGACCAGCTCTCCAAAGAGCATGAGGGTAGGTGGGTGGGTTTCCCTGACTACAGACTCACATTTGCAGAAGTATTGACCTGAACATTTTTTTTTTTCCCTTTTGAGCACAGAATTCTTTCCTCACTTCACATTCCGCGTCTGCAGCATGAGACAGTGCACAATTACTTCTGGTTTTGTCCTTGATCATTTTTTATTAAGCAGAGCACAAGGAAGGTATGGTGGCCCATAAACACTTCATTTCCCTTCCTGCCCCTCAGTATGACAGGACAGTGCTGGAATGCAAACTCTTTTCACGGAGCTATTTTTGTGAAGATTTTTGTTTTTTCTCTGCAATAGGCCCACTGAGCTTTTTAAAGTATAAACCACATTTTTGAGCCTACGTGAGCCTTTGCACGATGTGAGAACTACAGTTTTCATTAATAAAGACCACAAACTGGTCATGGCAAGACCCTAAGACTGGATGCTTTAAGTGAAAGAAGCAAGTATTTCAGACTCGCAGTTAAAGATGGGAATCTCGGCATGATGATCCTGGTTCTCAAAGACTACACACCTTACTGGGGGTTTGAGAGGACTTTAAAGAACTTGTGCTGCTCAAAGTCACTGAAATCAAACACAAATTAGGCAGCTGACTTACTGAGCCATCTTAGGAATTTACCAGTTAACGCTTACTGCTCTTTCCTCATGGTACTTTGGTGGCTGTGTGCAACGCTCTGCTCCACCTTAGGATGACCGGAGCAGCTTAAGGGTAACCTTGGCAAGGAAGATGAACAAAACAAATGCTGGGGCCATTTGCAGTAATGTCCTTGTGAGTATCAACATGATGAGTCAGTTCTACTGTCCCTCCTCCACAGCCCAGTAACTCCAGATTTGCGCAACCTGTTCCATCCCAAAAGAATTCAGAGCGCTCTACAAAGTATTTGGGTAGCATCCAAAAGTAAAATGCAGCCAACTTGGGACCGGAGCACAGAAGCGCTTAAATATGCAACAATGCTAAAAAAAATCCAGCTCAGGAGACAAGGCGGAGAATATTTGTTACTGCAAAGGGGAAGGGTGGTCAGAGAGCTGCTGCTTGCACTGGAATTCAGCCAACAAAACGCAACACAGAATGGGATTTCTTCCACTACCTTTACATATCTAAAATTTGTCTGTGTAATTCCCAGCTAGACAACTCTGGCTGCCTTCTCAGACAACGGAGAGAAAGAGGCGTATCCAATAGCAACTTCTTTGAACTAGTTTAAGTGAAAATGGAAGTAGATAACATCTCTGGAGATGCTTCTCCACAGTCTCTGGTGAAGACAGTGTAAGACGACCGACTTAAGTTTAGATGTCTAACTTTAGACACCTTTAGGAGAGATAATCTAATGTTATCTAATTATCACAGCTGGTCAGAAAGATCTCAAATACATGTCATGCACCCTAGGTCATTGACTTATCAGCCTTTTAACTGCAATGTGCTGCTGTCTTCAAAGCCTGCAATTTCTTTGTTGATCTTCTCTATGGAAATTGCCCTGCTCCATCTCTTGTGTATGGTACCCAAGTGGTCCCCTATCAGGGTACATGGAAATACTTCAGGATGGAATGAAATATACTGGTCAGTCTCCCCCCATCATAACATTATTAAAATGAAAACTGGATTTTGACAGAACTGATCTTGTACAAATATTGTGTTTCAGTGAAAACATTGCAATTTCCATTAAGAAACCAAAAAAAAAAAAGATTTCTTGTTGGAGGAATCGTTTTTAGTGAGGCTATGCCTTTGTCTAAGCAGCTAAGACATTTTGCTCTGTTTAAGTTGTGAGATCTGATCTGAATGCAGTCCCAGTTAGCACACACCGAAGCACGCACACCGTGCTTGCTGCCTATAGGTGCAGGATGTCTCTTTTTAGAAAAAAAGTGATTGCAAAGTTAATATTTGAACAAGGATTTCTGAAGATCCCCTCTGCCACATTTAAATATCCTTAAATTTGTGTCTAGAATTGAGGGTGGCCCTGCAGGGAGATCATGCAACCTGCTGTGGTAGGAAGAGGCTCCTGAGGTCAGTCTGCTCGGCTTGTTGTCACTTCTCATAGATTCTTCTGTGCTTCGACCAGTCCATGTGACTCATCTCCCAACCTTCAGCTCCGAGCCTGAAGGCGAGTCTGAAGCCAAGAGCAGCAGTCACATCAGGACTCAATGTTTTCCAGTCCAGGAAAGGCATGGCCAGCTGAGGTTGGCTCCCTCCAGTAATCTCATCCTGACTGTCAATGACTCACCTTCTCTAGAGCATTCTGTCATCTTCTTGGCATCCGGGACATTAGTAGTTAAACACGCAGGATCTAACTGCCTTTATCTAAAAGGAAAGCTCAAATGTAAACTGTCAGGATTTCAGACTCACAATGTACATTGAAACAGAGCAAGTGCCAACCTCCAGTTTGGTTTCTTCCATTCCCCGGTTCTTTCCCCCTGCCTTTCAAAAAAGGAAGGTTTTGGGTTTTAACCTTCTGATTTTGGATTCAAAGCTGTTCCCATTCCTCTTGGGCACACTGAAGCATACATTTCTTGGGATCTCTGCAGTCCTGTGTCTCCTTGTGGAACTGCAGCTTTCCCATTAGCATGAGTAATTCTTATGTTTGCAGGCTGTGGAAAAGGATGCTCGGACAGTTCATTTCCGTACCTCTCTGACAGAGGTGGGTGTGAAAGAATTCAGACACGCTGGACAGAAACGGGGAGAGACTGTTACAACAAAGTTTTTTTATGGTCACTAAATATTATCCAGGTTAGTGTCTTAACACTCACCCTTCAACCACTACGACACAATCACACTTTTCAGCAAAAATGAGACCTTTTGGAGTTACACGCCAAACTTGGCTGTACTGGATTGTTGTATGGCAGGTTAATGCCAGGTGCAAACTCTGACATCCTTTGCTGAAAGCTCTGTGTATTTTTGTCAGATAAAACACTGAATCTAATTTCTCTCTAAAAACAGTTCTTCACTTCTGTCTTGGAACTGGTGACACTACAAGAGTCATTATTTAATACCCACACCATGCCTCCTGGTTCACTGTTGGCTGCCAGACCACCATGTGGGGACCCTGTTCTCTACCATCTCTGGAATTAATTTTGCCATTTTACAGAACTGGAAACAAAAAGATGTATTTTATCAGTTCTTCCTCACCAAAAAAATTACCAGTATTTCATGGTAAAGATTATATTGCTGCCTCATTAGTTTGCGTCTTTGGGCATTTTGTGCCGTAAATTATTATGACCTGGATTCTGGCTTCCTGTAAAAATAGCCTCACTGAGAAAGCTTTACAGAATGGTCCCATACACTCATTTTAGTCTGATCTTCAGATCTTGCCTAGCAAATTTTGCACAAACAGGATTTTTAATGAAATAATTTACTATTGATCAAAATAACAGTATGACTATCACCCTAATGAACGATGACTCTAGACACTAGACACATACAATATTACAAGTCTGTTGTAAAAATTACCACCCAAAAATCTTTATTAAGAAATTATTCAATTTCCAGGAAAACAAACAAGCATAGGATTCAGGCTTTGCTTATCACTGTACTGTTGTTCTGGTACTGCTACTATCAACCCAGAGGTACATGGGATTTCTGGGCTGTGCTAACATGAAAAGATGCTGTCAGTAAAGTCTGTATCGCCAGTAGAGGATGACACACATCTCTCTTGGATGAGCACAAAGTGTGGAACAAAAGAGCGTCAATCCCAGAGGAGGGAGGCAGATGTTTTCCTGATGACATTGCTTTTAGCTTCTTTATTCAAGAGACTTCTCAATTGCCTCAACAATCTCATTATGCAACTTGGTTCTTTCATCCTCATTTGTATGTACCCCTCCGAGTTCATCCAGCCTCATTACAAGGCACAAGGTTAGAGAAGAAAAAATTCATGAGGCAGCAGTTACCATTTGAGAAGCATCTGACCAAAACTGCACAAGTCAGAACTTCAAGGGTGGCCTGAGGACCTGTGCAGTGCCTTTGCTGACCACTGTCACAAGGGCATTTTTGTTCATTGTGAGCAGGGAGTATAAAACATTCCTACATGTATGAAAAAAAATAATTGTAAGAAGGTCCAGTTCCTTTACGGAAAGAATCACAGGGAGGAGGTTCCAATCCCTGTCTGAATTTAGCGTTTTATAGCATGGCTTTCAGTCATTCACAACATAAGGAATCTGCTTTGATGCACTGCAACTCTTATTCATAGTCTTAGATAAAACCAGGCAGAGAAAAAACAAATTGTCCTTGCCCTTGTCCTTGAGATTTTCTTACTGCTGCTTGATACACCAGCAACCAAAGTTCTGATTTCCAAGAAAATGAAACTTTCCATAAAGGAGCCCATGATAAGAAAAAATCATGCTTGGTAAGTGATCAGCAGTCAGGATTGGAAAAACCAAAGTCCACCCTAGCAAGTTAAACAACACTAGCACCTGAGTCTGGCCAGTGTCCCAAGGCCATTCTTACTGTTGAATTGTTAGCGTGATCCTCGTCAGGCTTTTGGTTGGACCAGCAGCACTCTGCCACACAACTCCTGGCCACAGTTAGGGGTCAGTTTGGTCAGGCACCACCTCAAGAGATCGTCTGCCTGTGGCTTTATAGTGGTAAGGCAGCTAAGCGGTATGACGAGACTAAGCAGTATGGATATGAGCAGTGACCACGATGCCATTTGGCCTTACGGCCAGAAAATGGCTCTGGCATCTCTTGTTCACCAGTACAGATGTAGCTAGAAAAGAAGTAGCTTTGAAGTGAACAAAGCATTTCCCTCATTGCGCTGCAGCCAGGATCTCACTTTGCCCCTGGAGAGGGTGAGGGCAGTGACTTAAGAATCTGCATTTTCCCTGCGTTTGAAAGGGCTTCCCCTTCAAACCCTTCTTCATAACCACAGAGTTACAGGGTCCTGCCTGAGTGTGCCTCAGGTGGGCAGAAACGGGGTCCAGGGACAATTCAGAGAGAAAAGGCAAGTCGTTCCCATAAGGTCTTTGCAAACTTTATCAGGGAGCGTAGTGATAGGACGAGGAGTTAACGGTTTTAAACTGAAAGAGGGGAGATTTAGATCAGATATCAGGAAGAAATTCTTTACTGTGAGGGGGGTGAGACACTGGCCCAGGTTGCCCAGAGAAGCCGTGGATGCCCCATCCCTGGAGGTGTTCAAGGCCAGGCTGGATGGAGCTTTGAGCAGCCTGGTCTAGTGGGAGGTGTCCCTGCCCAGGGCAGGGGGGTTGGAACTAGGTGATCTTTAAGGTCCCTTCCAACCCGAACCATTCTATGATTCTATAACTACGTTTTCACAAACAACAGTGGAAGAACACTAGGCTGTTGTCCCATCTGATGCTAAGGTTGTCTCAAGGCACAGAAGAAGATACGCTTTTATCTGTATTAGGAATAGAGACAGAACAAGCAACCTTAAATAAGCAAATGCTGGTACCAAGCTAAGAAGAGGCTTGGAGGGAAAAAGTACCTTTGCTCATTCCATGTAAAAAGGGCGTGAGGCCCAGCTCATTCTTGTTACTGGGGTCCCAGTTCCTTCACGCTGTTGAGTCTGCCAAAAGCCCCTTCGTGGCAGCTCTGGTGCGATGGTTGGGCTCTTTGCAATAGGCAGGTTACATAAAAGCATAAGAATGTCCCAGAAGGCTAAGGCTTTTCTACTGTTATTCACGCCTGGGAAAGCTCACATCAGGATTGCACTGTTTGCATATTTATGTGCGTTTCTGGCCAAGGAGAGGAAACCCAGATAGGTAAAAAGACAACAGCAAGATGGGTTTACTACTACGAGCTTGCAACATTTGTTTGCTTACAGGCTACAGACAGATGTTACACTTAACATCAGAAAAAGCTTTTAATTTTCAATACTTCCACATAGCTAAGAGGAAGGCAAGTTTTCCCTTAAAAAACTGACGAGAACTAAAATTCTGGTAAGTTAAAACAAAAGTTGGCCTTCCAGTTCTGAAACCACTGAAAAAACCCTTCAAAGCCTCACTCAGTATCGTGATGTGATTTAATAGCTCTTATGTCAATCATTAAATAGTTCTACTAGTGTTAAAAGGAGAGATGAAGAGATAAGTTAGAAAACATGATCACATTTGTTACTGTGTTTTGAAATGGAAATGTCATGGGTAAGGTTCATTGATTGTCATATTATCATAGCACGGTGAAAGCTGGACCCAAGGATCTACAATAGAAGTCATGACTGTTCCAGCAGATGTAGCAGTTATGATGGTCGTCACGAGTGAGATAAAAATGCAGGTTTTGGTTTTGAGCCAACAGATGGGAGTTTTGCAAAAACTTGTAGCCTTTTATATTATAGACAATACAAATTTAGAGCTCTAGGTCCTGGATTTAGAAACCCCATGTCAGGCAGCTGCACCATGGACCCAACAGGAACCGCTGCCTGCCTCACCGTCTTCTTAGACTGCAGACTATTTCTGACGTTGGGTAGGAGTCTCACTAGGTTTCTGCCAACATAAACACAAACCACCACCTTCTGAGGCAGAGAGCCTGCTGCGGATTCAGTGAGTGCTAAATGAAAGTGACCCTTGAAGCACAAAGATAGCAGGAAATCCCTGAATCTTGGATTACTGGAGGCTGGGGGTATGCCAAGGATGGTTTGCTGCTTGTTCCTAGTCATAGGCCAGGGCATCTGCTATGAGCTACTGTTAGAGACAGGATACAGGGCAAGATCAAGCCAAGATCTTGGGAAAAAAATCTTGAAAAATCATAGTCAACTTTCATTATAATCCATACAGCAACAGAACTGCCCTCCCCTGAAACAACCAACTCTTTTGAGCAGCATGTCTCACGACTTCCAAGCACTGAGACCAGCACTAATGGCTGCTATGGTCATTCTTGTGTTTTTATGCAAAAGGACATAATCCTCCTTGCAGCAGGTCTGAGGAACAACTGGAGCTGGAAGTACCAGACTTCTTGGGAGTAGGGCATAAGCAGGAGATGCAACCATATTAGTGCTGACCCTCAGATGTAGCCTTGAGCTACCCTCTGACAGACAGCACGGAACGGAGCCTCACCACCTGCCTTCCACCCAAACAGATCTTCTCCAGCTACGTCTTTCTAAACCAGCTGTGGTAAATCTGTCTTAGGTGGAATGCACAGACAGAAAGCCTAGGGCAGAGGGCTTTGCGACATCTGTAAATGCGTTATCCCAAAGGATTTGAAGGCAAGGTAACAAAAGTCCATTACCACAGAGACCCTGTGGCAGCACATCTGGAGCTCAATCATTCCTCTGCAGCAGAAAATCAAGCTAATAAAACCTAAATATTGTTTTTTGGCTTTAAATATCATCCAGTGGCTAAAAGCGGATCATAGGAGCTGGCTGATGAGCTCATCCCACATCAAGCCAAGATACTGGACAGTGGGGCTGGCTCTTCCCATCACCACCACTTCAGAGTCCCTCTGGGCAGGGCAACTGGGGCAGATGGGCAAGGAGAATACCCACCCTGTATTCCCATGAAGGCTGGAGCCGGTCTATACCATTAGCCCTGCTAGAGCACTGGTGATGGTGTGCAGATCTCCTAGTAGACACACAGATGCTGAGGGACTTTAGCTGTTAACAGTATTACGCGAGGGCTTTGTGGAGGCCAGTAGGGTCTAAAGACTTAAGTCTAGTTTTTCAGGGTCAATTAGCCAAGTTAACTAGAGCATCTGACTAAATAACTAGAGCACCGGAATAAATGCTCTAGAGAGCATCTGAATAAATAACAGATGGCCACCTGTAGTGGTGATTTTGTTTCTGAAAGGTGCTGGTGAACTTGTGATCCACAGACCTGGAGAACTGCTGAAACAGAGGCAGCTTGTTGTGGAGCAGACTCTGGTTGTTGAGAGCACGTGGGACCTGACTTGCTATCTTTGTGGGTAAAAGTACCGGGAAGGGATCAGGCAAAGAGAAATCAGGTATAAAACAAGCACAATGTAAAACAAACTCAGCAGAGCTACTTTCCTTCTTCTCCCATTTTGAGAAACTGAGTGCTTGATCTCCTGATGTCTTCTGTGCTCTGCCACGTGGCACGGGCTGATAGAAGGCTTCTGTTTCCCTGGTCACCCTGTTAATAATCACTGATGGGAAAGGAAAGGGGAGTCAAGTTATGACAGCTTAATGAGGCTTCTGCGACACGGTTTGCTGGTGCGTGGAGGTGCCTCTCGCAGAGTCTCAGGCTGCATGCTCAGCATCTGCCAGCCAGTGTTCCGAACGGAGGCTGGAGGTCGGGGACAGGCCATCAACACCTCTGGCCACTTGGAGCCACCAAGCTGCACTGTTACTGTATGACAAAAATACAGAAGGAATGAATGGAATAAGACAGACGGTCTTATATCAGATAAAGAGCGGATCTATACCAGCTTCTATACAATTAGGAGAAAAAGGAGGAAAGAAATTTCCAGCGGTAGTTTGCTTTGAAAGAGAGTCTGATGATTAAAGAATATTGTTACTGCAGAGGCTGGGCTGAAGCTCTGCAGAGTCCAGAGAACATGCCCCAGCGCAACTCATCTCCCACCGCATTTTGATCTCGACCTTAATTTGCTCGTATAGGCAAGCCCCAGAAATTCTGTGGGTTATTCCGATCCTTGGACACTTTAGATGAATATTTATTCCAGCCTACAGAAAGATACCAGTTCAAGAATAAGACTGACTTGCCCTTTGCCATGGTAACTGAAGAGAGGGAAAACTGAAGCAGTGTATTTTCCCATACAAAGCACATTACTCATTGTGAGAAAACCGCAATTTGTCAGGCTGCTTCATTCAGTCATAGGCTGGGCTCAGTGGGCCGAATTTTGCACGTAGTTGCCTCCCGAGAGGAGGAAAATGCATGGTTTGGAGCTCTTGTTAAAGAGCTCAGTCATTGTGTGTGTTTTAGGTGAAAGAGTAATGAATGGAGGTTTAGGCAGCAGGAAAACACAGAAATTTTTCCAGGTGTATCAGGAAGGGCTTTTCTTTCTAAAATTGCCCAGGAGTCACACTTTATTTCAAAATACTCCAAGTGCCAACACCGAAGCCTCTGAAGCACTCCTCATTTCATTACGAGGTGGCTATTATGAGACCAGGAGCCCTTTCTGCCGACTGTAGGGGTCTCCAGCTATAGAAATTTGACATCTGTTTGATATTATTATTCCATTAGAAAAGTAAATCTTCGCTCCCCTGGCTTTCTTGTGGGCTCTGACACATTCCACTTCAGTGACAAATGTCCCTTGAGCCAGCCGTGATTTGACAGGGTGGGAGGTACTCCTGCAGAGGGACTGACAAATGGTTTCCATGAGAAAGTTGAAGTACCCTCAGGAAGGGGACAGAATTCTGCACAAACATCAAGCTGAAAAGGAAACCCCCAAATTGCAAGAGATTTGTGGCAACCCAAAAGTTTCCTGCCCAAATAACAGAATTTGCATGTGACATTACAGACTTGCATAAGCAACCTCAGCAGACCGAAGATCACAGCAGTTCGTACTCACAGGTTTCCTCACACGCTGAAGAAGGCTACAGTAAAGCAGCATGTTCTTGACCTTCTGAACAATTTCTGCTTCCTTTCGTAACAGAAGTGAGAGCTCCTACTGGGTTGCATCCAGTCATTCCAGTGGAAATTTGAGACCAAATGAATCTGTTTCATATGAGTTTGCCAAACCCAGGCTGATAGCAGGATTATTCACCAGCCCAGAGCTCACAGAGGATCACACTCCAACAACGCTTTAAAGTACGCTGGTGGTCAGGATGATAATATAGGGTAATAGCTCCTTTCACTCAAGGATCTCCAAATACTTTACAGATGTGAATGGATAAGTGTAAAGTGGAATTTCCCAGCTCCACTTTGCAGAGAATGTTCTGGGGGCTTACTGCGTTCAAGCAATTCATCCTGGCTAAGAGAAAAACTGGGGCCCCAGGAACTTGATTCCCAGTCCTTGGATGAAAGCATTAGACATGACATCACCTCCTCACAAGATAAGAGTTCATTGTTTCATGGCTGAGTGTCTTCTCCCTTCCATGTGGAGATTAGCTCATGTAAACTAAACACAGGAAAATAACAGCCAATCCTTCCTCTCCAGCAGCAAGCGGAGAAAAGGCAAATTGTCTTTCTGGCCCTGTCACTGACATCGCAGGAGCAGTGGCTTCAATGAGTTTTGCATTTATCACCACAAGCATAAATCTCAGAGCCAAATTTGCGGCGGCTGAGACCATCATCTGGGTTCTCATTCTATTGTTCCCATTCTATCATCACCACCAACACTGCAATACCCCTGTGGTCTCCTGGCCAGAAGGAAGTGGGTTAGTTTCCTTGAAGGATTAATTAGTGACTACAACCAAAACAAACAAAACCCCCACAAATCAGCCCTGACAACTCTTAAATCTTTTCTACTTGTAAAGCCTCTTGTGATTTCCTAGTTGTGTTTTACCAGTTTCCCAGCCTCCAAGAATTTCTCCCCCCTAGATAACCCGTAAGTGTCTAACGTAACACTACACTGTAATCAAGTGACATTTCAGCCAAACTTTCTTATCAAATATAAAGAAGGATAAAGTAGAGCACAAACACAAAGTTCACTTCTCTGCAGTCACCCTTAGATATTTTTAAACCAACAGGCCAACTTTTAACCACAGTGTTATTGTGTTTGTATTCACAGATATCGGGGCTCTAGCACTGGCTGATGGCAAGCATCTTTACACACTAAGCGGGCAATTGCAGCTGGGTGGGTTGATGTACTGGCCGGCCACCACACAGGGCATGTCTACACCATGCTGCTGAACAGCAAAGGAGGGACTCCTGTCTTAACAGCAGCATCACACGTGCACAGGGTGCAGCCCAACGCTTGCACAGAGCCAACACTGCAACAGAGGCTGAAATTCTCCATGACGCACCCACCCCTCTCAAAACTTGGTTCGTCAGCCGTGACTGAACGGTCCTCAGCATTTCAGCCCCTCTTTCCTACACCCCTCCACCCACAGCCAGCCGGGCAGTCAGACCGTATGTAAAGATATGCTTCTCAGCGGACGGGTAGGTGTTGTCATTAGACACTGGACATGATGCCTCCTACCTCAAGGGAGACAGGATGAACGGAGAGCCGATGACACATGTCCCACCCACTCCCTTCCATTTGTGCAGGAACACACACACACAGAGCTGACTGGAGACACAGAAAGAGGGAAGATCAAACACAGCTCCTTCAGCTGTGAAGAAAAGACCTTACAACATCCAGACAGGCAGCAGCCTATTAATCAGGCAGAGACTGCAGCTCTCTGCCGCTCCTCATCAATATCATCCGCTGCTTTAGGAAAGGTAGAAAAAGTTGCTTACGAGCTTGGGGCTTTTCAAATATTATTTTTTTTTTCCTTAACAGTTGTTCTCACTTGCCTTCTTACGATGATGTCTCCAGATACTCATGGAAATTTTAATCTATTTTCTTTTTACCAGGAAGAGGGACTCAGTGCAGTGCAAGAGGTGCACATACAGCGCTGAGGTTGTGGTTCTGCTCTTCCCATATCAAACTCCCCGATACATCAGAGACCCTCCAGCCCAGATTGCCACATGGAAATACGCACTCGGTCTGTCCCACCATTAAAAGGACAATGCTTGTAACGCTGGCCTTCTCACTCGGCAGACTGAAATGCCAGCAGGGAAGCTCCTATTTTTAACAAAGCGATAGACAGGCAGCCGGACAGATCTCACCGTGTGGAATAACATGCCATTTCCAGTTAGATGATTTCCTCCACAATGGTGAAAGCTAGAAACTTCCTTTACAAAATGTAAACAACCCAAAATTTAGCTTCTGCCTATGCTGAATGAGGCTCATAAATGCATGATGGAGAACAGATACAGCCCACAGGGCGTAAGTTTGACACCTATGGCCTATATGGACAGGAAATGGTTATAAATAGTCAGTCCCATTTCAATTCTCTGAAGACAAATATTTTTGACACAGAGAGCTCAAGCACAAAGAGTCATCCGTAGACCACCCAGGAGACTTGCATTTAAACGACCTTTCTTTGCTTGGATGATCAATTATACTAATGTTTATTTCACGAGTTGCAACATTTGTTCTTAAATGGAAGCAGCCCAGAGGAGCCATGTATATAATCCCACTTACTTGTTGGTAACTGCCTGCATAAACTCATCAATCAGTTCGTCGTACTGTTTCCCACGAACCCTCTTGTGTTTCAGTCCAATATAGAGTGGATCACTCAGGAGAGCCTAGGACACAAAGCAATTCTGTTGACATCTTCTCTTCCACGGATGGATGGAGATTTACGTCCCAGCCTACCCAAAAAGTTTGTCTGTTGTGCCGATATTAATTTTACTTACTATGCAGTGAAGGCCAGCTCACACACCCCTTCCTGAGCAAAAAGTGTTTCCATAAGAAGCTACGGACTGTATTTTTGCGTAAATAAAGTTGGAAGGATGTAATGCTTCTTGACTGCCGTAGGAAATGGAGCTCTGCATCCCCCGAACAGCTCTACCAAAGGCTCCCTGCCAAGGTGCCTCACTCATAGTGAATAAAATCGACCTTGCGTGGGGAGTGTTTACTGTGCATTCAGTTCTTAATTTTGCACTGAGTCTACCAGGAAAGCTGTTGATGATAAACAGTGCTCTGAGCAATGAAGATAGCCTGAAGTAACCTGAAGTTACATGTGTCATATAGACCTTTAGGTGACAGCCCAGAGCTGACCAGAACAAGTGATCAGATGCCAAAATGTTCCCAAACCCTGCACCCACCTAGTGTTCACCTCCACTTATCTGCAGGTGTCAAGGCAAGGTTTTTCATACAACAGATTAGTTTATTTTTTTACTCCTGTTGTGAATAAAAACCCAGGCCATTCCTTCAAGCAATCCAGCAGATTGGTGTTAAGTCAGGACCCCTAAGCCACCTAAAAAGGACTGGGTCAGCACGGAGACAGCACATATTTTGGGGAAAATTACAGGACAAACAGTGGCAGGAGACAGGTGGGCAAACACCTCCGTGAGTCACTGCAAAGTCACTCTGCTTCCCTTCCAGTTTCAGGAACTGAATCATCCTCATGAGAAGGGGATGAGCCATCTCAAACCTATTGTCCTGCAGCCATATGGGCCCTAAATATTGGCAGGTATGCTAAAATTAGATCTGTTTTTACAGCCACAGCTGTTTTCCCTTAGAAGGAAAGACGAAAGAGGTTTTCCTCTGAGTTTGATACGTTAACTCTTCAGGGCCGTGGAACAGAAAGCACACCCCTTTGCATTACTTCACCGATTGCCTCTTTAGTGCCATGTGCTCTGGGGCCGGTTCATGGAGTATAAATGTATAAAATTCTCCCACAGGCAAGCTGAGAAAAGCCAAACTCTGAAAAAAGACCGATTTGCTGAAAAAGTATACAAGGTATTATGGACTGTCAGGAAGACAAGCTGGGAACTGATGATAAAAAGATAACATGACTTCTATATTTACTCCACTCTACCTGAGATGCCTGCGTTAGCAACACGGTCTCCCTAGGCTCAACACACACTGACAGGCAGAGATGAACGGGATGAATGCCTACAGGAGGTGTCTCATTTCTGCACTGATAAATGAGTTTACTTGTGGGGCAGGATGCTCCTAGGATGTGCTTAGGGTTCAGTTAAGCTGGGTTATGCACATGAGAAAGCTATTAAATAAATAAACAAATTATTTATATTGTGAGGAAATATATTGTTGATATCGCTGGAAAACAGCAACTTCTATATCTTAATCCCAGATGCCGAAAACGTTTCCATAGAGAAGTTCCTGGACACATATGTTACACTTGATCTTGGGCAGAACAAAAGTGCCCAAGACACTGGGAGTCCCTTTCTCTGACACTATCTGACCCTTGGAGATGCCTAAAAATCATTGGTGCCACTTTGGATTTTAGTGTCCACTCTGGATGCTGAAACGGATGGTCCTGCATGGTCAGCAGGTTGGTAGGGAAGCACTTACAACCCAGGTCCCTCTGGAGGGAAGCTCCAGCTGGGGGACTCAGAGCATGCCAGCACTTGGTGGTGCGCAGACCAGCATGGAGGAGAAGAGATGAAGGAGCCGAAGTCAAGTACAATGCCCTATTGACTGGAAACTCTAAGAAGTGAAAGACTGAGACTTAATTTCTGCTTTAGCCTCAGAGGGTCCAAACTCAGAGTCCCCACATTTCAGGAACGACCATGGATCAGGCTGAGATGAGCAGACCCTATATTCCACAAGCCCACGACACGCTACTGTGATAAAGGGATAAAATAATCCTGGGACCAGAGACCAAAGAGTTAACCGGGAATCTCATCCCAGATGTCATCTACAGCCACTGATTTCGCTTTCTTTCATTCTTTGCAAGTGTCCAGTGTGTGATACTTGGGGCTGGAGTGAAAGCGGTGCAGAAAATCTAGCTTTCCAGTGAGCACAGGCATGTCTGAAGATGTCGGCACTCATCTGTCTTCATACACAAAATCAAAGCTTTTATACCTCATGTTGTTTCTCTCAAGAAACATGTGTTTAGTTTACTTGGGGTCAAGCGAGGCACAAGTACATCTTACAAAAATGGACAAACCCAGGCCATCACAAATAATATAGGATATTCATTTTAAAAAAGACATCCTCACAGATGTCCATTCTGGCATCGCTAAAATGTTGCACTTCGGCCTTTCTGAGCCAGAGTCATGAGGCAAAAATCTGCAAACAGATGGAGTCCTCTTGTCTGGTTGTCATGTGCAGTAAAGTGTGCAATCTGACAAAACACTGAAATTAATCATTCCCAAACCTCTCACCAGGGATTCTCCATTTTCTGGAATACAGTCACCTCCACGCAGACAGGAGTATCTGCCTCTTTTCTCACAATTACCAGAGGAAGAATAGATCTGGGACTTCCTGTACAATATCTTTCGACTCACCTTGCCATGCTGGAAGGTGGAGCTGAGCCTTCAGCTCCAACTGGCAACACTGAGTCTTCTCGCCAGGGGACCATGAGGCTGTTTAGTGTTTATTTCAGTTCCCCATAAGAGCAAAAGTTTCTTGGGCATCAAAGAGGAATGAAGCCTGGCCGCTTACCTGCAGTGCTGGTCTAGCCATTGTCTCATTTTGGATGTCTCTGGTTTTGCCTCCACCTTTAGCGAACTGGCCTCAGTTAAGCATTAATCTCAATTCTTTCTCCCCCCTGCCAGATTTATGAAAAACTGTCTTACCTCATTGTCTGTGCCAACATCCAGCAGGACAGGGAGACACTGTTGTGGGTGAACTCCACCACAAGCTGTGTACAAAGCAAGCTTCCCCACTGGGATACCCATGCCGTAACTTCCTAGATCTCCTAAACCGAGAATCCTCTCTCCATCGGTCACCACGATAGCCTAGGAGGATCAAAAGAGACTGTTGTACGGTGTTGCCAGGGCTCTAGAAGCAAAACCATCTCCACTGTCTTCACCCCGATGCCATTTTGCATTGCGCAATAGATATTTGCTCCATGACACCATGTTAATGAGCAGCTAGTGATAGAGGGCTGTTCATTTTTGGGGGTGGAGATAATGCGACTGATGGGTAGCTGCTCGCAGTGTGGCAGAGGAGCAGCTCTGCTTGCCAGCACTTCAGTTCCCTTGTTGCAGAACCCAGCCAGGATGGCTCTTTGTGCATCCTCAGCTGTATAACCAGAAGCTGCACAAAAGAGATCTGGCCTTGATTTTTCCTCTCCTTTTCAGGAAGAAGAGCTCTGTACAAAAGTGCTAGTGCTTATCAACTGCACCCGTGGAAGTACGGTTGGACGGGATGATCTTAAGGGTCTTTTCCAATCTAAATGATTCTATGATTGCAAGTAGTAACAAGCTCGTCTCTTCACACTGTTGTAGAGCAGCTGTGGAGTAGCCAACATCACATAATCAAAACAAAACTCACCAGCACAGGCAGCAGCATGGACTGTGGAGGGGCTCTCACCCTATGTATTTAATATTAGACCCTTTTTTCCTCCCAAGTTGTGAGTTAAACAATTGCCAGTTAATTCTTTGTGCAACTGGCCTTTTGTATTCCATCAATACTGTAATGTGCTACCTCACCAAAATCTTTGACCCATAATTTTATGTTTTTCTTGTTATTATATCATTTCTTTGTGAGAAGGAGGAAAATAAAAGCCTGCTTAATGTTGCCCAAATTAGAAGCCTAAAGTTTAGCTGTTCAACCCCCACTGTACTTTGAGACATTAGGAGGCAAAAGACCAAGCAGATCTGACTAAGCCTCACAATTTTTTGGTTAACTATGCTATTTGTCGGGTTTGTCCCCAGGGTCAGGCAGTCTTTGGGGCAGTTCTCAAACCCAGTAAGAACAGGAAGATACTGCAGTCCAGTCCCACTGCGGGAGAAAAGCTGTAAATACAATAATAAACTTCAACTTTCAGCACTGTCCCAGCACTTCAGAGAACAGAGCGCTCACATCAAATGGTTTATCGACTGCGGGGGACTCAAGTGCACAGTCCAGCTTGGATTTCAAAGGAGAAGGCTGCAGAGAAGTTCTTTATTTGCTGATCTGCAAAGTTAAGGCTAAACTTAGGACGTAGGACATACACATGCATGTGCTTTAGGATTAAAAGCCACCTCAACAGATGTACTCCCTTGGAGGAGGGGAGAATAAAGATGCATTGGTTTATTGCTGTGATGGAGAAGCATTTCGTTGTTTAGGAATGGAATAAACCTCTTGCTGCATTTTGCTGTTTCAGGAAGAAGTGTACTCATCTGTTTCAGTGTCCTTTCTCATTCAACATAAACTACATACACATTCCAAGGCTATTTTCTCTCTCAACCTAAACCACTGTTTGTAACGGCAGAACAGAATTACATTATGTTACATCATTCAGGAATAAGCCTAAGGTGAAACTACAGATACAGAGGACACATGCATCTATTCTGCCTTTTACATCTATTTTGCCCTCTAGCAAAAAAACCCCTCTAGTAGTTTCAGGCATGATACATTTCAGGGTCGTTACGCCCATAGTAATAGGGACAAGCTGTATGTAATAGGGGTTATCTTGAAATGGTCCTGCTATATGTAGAGTATTTGTTCTTGTGCTGTTGACAGTTTCTTGTCACTAGGAGTTAGAATTCCTAAAAGTTTCATTTCCTTCAATGAAAAACTAAAAGGACTACACACCTATCCTTAGGCTAGAGGTTGAACAAGCCATGGGAAATTCACAATCATGGCAGTGATTACCCTTATTCACCTCCATTTTCGAGCATTTTCCTATTTGTTTTTCCTTCCGAGTCAATGCGCGGTGTTAGTGATAGGAAAGTCTCTTTTTGTGTGGGCTCCATCTGTTTCTGGGTGTGCGCTCACTTCTTTACCACACCCCGAGGATGCAACTGGGACTGGAAGGCAGTAATGGGAACAGGGAAAGCAGCAAGCACGTGCACTGCTACAGGTTTATCCTGAAACTGAGGCAAATTATATGAAAAGGAGTTAAAATCCTAACTATGCAGAGAGGTTTGGGATTTTTTTCTAAATAAATTCTAATGAATCAAAATATTTCTTTGGAGCACAGATCCCCTTTCATCTAAACAAGTTAAGTGTTCTCAGGCAAGCCAAAAAACCTCTTGATAGCACTTAGATATCCATCAGAGAAAGAAAATTTCTTCAGCCTTAGATGTACTGCACCCTATAGGTACCAAAGCTCCTCAAGGTAACACAGAAAAATACAGGAGACCAGAAAATACAGCATGGGAGACATTAATTGCTGTCTGTATCAGAGAGGGGAAAATGGATTCATGTTTGTTTGTGGCTCTTCGGATTCGAAAAACACCAGAAAAAAAAGAAGAACATAGTTTCAGTGGGTACCTGATATACAAGCACATTAAAGTAATTTTTTTAATTGCTCACGTTCATGTGATCAGGACGCAACAAACAGGCCATTAATCTCTGGCTGAGCAGGACAGACCCTTCTAACTGAACCACTGGTTTAACAATGTTTTTAACCTGTTTTCTCCTTCCAGCTGTGCTACAAATTTTCTTGATGACTCTAGTCAAGTCTTTGGCTAAAAGTTAGGTGTGCGGTTTAAGCCAATCATCTAACTGGTTTCTAACCTTCTTTGATAGCTGATGGGGAGAGACAGAAACCTCCAGAGTGTGTCTCCTCCCTTCAGCAGCTGGTTTGGGAAGGGATGAAAGGGGTATTTCTCTTTGAAGATGCTCATCTCCCTCTTCATTGATCACGCAGAAGTACTCACAAGCTGAGATTAGGCACTGAGTCTTCAGGCAGCTGATGTTAGCTGAGATGACTCTGGACCATGGGCTGTATGTAGCTAGCCCAGTTTTCCAATGCCCAAGTAGGAGGCATCTGGATCTGGATCACTAGCAAAGTGATCCAGAGCACTACACTGATCTCCAAGCTTCCGAGGCAATGCAGAGTGGCAAGTGCCACTGTTGGCATTCCCAATTCTCTGTATTGATTGTACGAGGTCAGCCTTTACAGGATAAATTGATACTCTGCCTTCAGTGCACCATGACTTTGACCAGCCCTGTATGGGATTAATCCTGACAGGGACTCAAGATGCTGAATGCAGTTCCAGGGTGAGCATCTGATGGAAGGAGGGAGGGAAGGAAGGAAGGAAGGAAGGATGGAAGGCCTGTGCAGTAGCTAGCGTGGCAGCACACTTGTCTTGGAATAGGAGATACGGTTTCTAGATTATCCTCACTTAGAGGTGGTTTGAACTCATAGCTGCCAGGATGACACCCTACCACAACACTATTCTGTGTGATTCTCTGCATTCCCCCTGCTCTAGTCGGACCATCATGCAGAGAAGAGTACAAGATTAAGGAACCAGAGAGAAAACTAGCAAGGGGAGGCACTGATGAGGGCTATCAGCATTTTATCCAATGTTTCTTCATGGCAGGATTCATTACCCACCCTGGAAGAGACACAAAATCCCCACACTCCCACATAAGTGTGCTCAGAAATGGCTTCTTTTGCTTGTTCTGCTTCTGGCACTCTTATTCTTTCAGTGCAGCCCAGCTTCAACAGGAGGGGTGGAGGTGGGGCACATCAGAGCTTGGCTGAGGCTTTGATAAGCTAAGCAGAACACCCTTCCAGCCCTTCCAGGCAGAGGATCCAGATTTCCCATTTCCACAGTAAATGCTGTTACCACGAATGAACCACAAAGCAAGAGGTGGGGCAGCATCTCCAGGTATTTCTTCGCTGTCTTTAATGGGACCTACTGGTGTTGGTGTTCAGCCTTTTTAAAGACCTGGGTCCCTCCAGGGACTTAGGTGCAGTCCAGGTGCCTCCTTACTTATCTCAAAATCTCAAGTGTTCCAGTGCCTACCAGTTCAGGCATGGAGAAGTCTTAGTACAAACACACAGGGAACCCTGCGGTCCGAAACAGAGATACTGATGAAATCAGCTGCCTTTGCAGTCTGGCAAACCTGGAAAGTAGATAGTCTGAATCTCTTCCATGGACCACTGCCCTTCCTATGGTCTGTTTTGGGTGCCAGAGGGGGCTGTTTCAACAACAGTCTCTAATCGTTCTGTGCCAGTTTCCCCATCTGCAAAAACACATCTATTAGGCGTAACGAGTTCTGCTCATAGTCCTGAGTCAGAAACAAATGGAAATACTGAGATCTTTGGACAGAGCAAGGACAAAATATCTAGTTCGCATCTGTTCTCCATGGTTCCAAAGACAAGGTTATAGGAATATAATTACATTTTCTGGAAGCACGTTAAATTCCCTTTTTTTTTTCCCCTCTTAGAAATGGAAAATGCTTGCAAGATTTTCTCAGCTGCCAAACCTTTGTTCCTAGAAGAAACAGCCGACTGACAGGGGACCAAAGCTCTATCAATAGCCAGGGAAATTCCCAGGCACATGTACTTTCAGAGTGATGGAAGCAAGGTGACTGGCAAGACCCGTCTTAAGTGTTGACTTTATTTCATGCCAGGGACTTGCCCAGCCCTGAGCTCTAGAGAAAAACACTTCACAAGATCACTTTTTGGGTGGGGTGTCAGTAATATTTTCAGCTGCTGGATATCAAACATTATTTGCAGAGTTGCCAGCGTTCTGGATGCTGCATGACTCACTGGATCTGGGAAGGAATCCTACGAGCAAGTCGGTTACAGATATCTCAGGGAGCTTTGGTACATCTAACAAGTTGCAAGTTAGCCACAGAATTCTTCAACACACTATCTTAATTCTTCGCTAGGAACTCTATTCTGTACAAATTATTATCACGCACGCTCTTTTTATTGCCCAAGGTTCTGCTGCCTTTGATAAGCAGGATCTCTGTACCCGGCACTGGTGAGGCCCCACCTCGAGTGCTGTGTCCAGTTTTGGGCCCCTCACTACAAGAAAGACACTGAGGAGCTGGAGCAGGTCCAGAGAAGGTCAACGAAGCTGGTGAGGGGTCTGGAGCACAAGTCTCATGAGGAGTGGCTGAGGGAGATGGGGTTGTTCAGCCTGGAGAAAAGGAGGCTGAGGGGAGACCTTCTCGCTCTCTACAGCTACCTGAAAGGGGGGTGTAGCCAGGTGGGGGTCAGGCTCTTCTCCCAAGTAACAAGCGATTGGACAACGGGAAATGGCCTCAAGTTGCAGCAGGGGAGGTTTAGGATTGATCTTAGGAAAAAGTTCTTCACTGAAAGGTTATCAAGCATTGGAACAGGCTGTCCAGGGAAGTGGTTGAGTCACCATCCCTGGAGGTATATAAAGATGTGTAGATGTTGTGCTGAGGGACATGGTTTAGAGGTGGACTTGGCAGTGTCAGGTTAATGATTGGACTTGATGATCTTAAAGGTCTCTTCCAACCAAAACGATGCTATGATTCTACAATTCTATTCTATGATTCTATGATAAAGATTCAGAGCCTTTGAAGTCCAACCACTAGCCTGGAAACTCTCTAAGGAATGGAACATGTCTTAGCTTGTCCTTTTAAATAGGCAATTCTGTAAATAATGACAAGCAACTCAATTCAATATCCCATTTTCCACCCAACTTCCTGTAATTTCCCAGTCCACAGAAGGCATGCACATACCTTAATATTTTCTTCAGGCCAAGAGTTTAGCATTGTTGCAATATGGCCCTTGTCATGGATGGTGATAAACAACCCCCTGAGAAAGGGAAAAAAAAGAAGAAAAAGAAGCCTTGTAATAAAATTAATAACTTCAAGATAAAATAAAACAGGTGAAACTTGAAAATAAAGGGAAATGAGCACAAAACCAGGCTATTCACTGGCATGGAAATGAGACCTCAAGGGACTGCTAATAACAAGTTTAGTTCTCATTTCAAAACCCCAAGGCTCAAGATCTTTAATGGCAACTTCACTCAACAGCCACTGGTGCTGCACTTTTCACTCTTGTGAAACATCTTTGCTTCAGGGAGCAAACTCTGTTTTAGTGCCAAAGAGCTTTCTAGTTAAAATAATTCTGATAAATGCAGGGGAGGCTGATGATTTTACCTTAAACCTTGTTACTTTCCCTGGGAGCTTATTGCTGGCAGTTCAAACAGTGAAAGCATGATCCTTCTCCCCCAGCTACTGATGTCAATGATGTGGATGACTACTGCAGAGCTAGACATTTTGGGTACCCTCTCCAGTCAATGGAGCTCCAACTGGATCCGACTGGATCAATATCTGCCATGGCATTTGCTTTGACCAAGCTAACCCTGCCCTTGCAACACCATTTTTTTCCCCCTGAATATCTGACTCCAGTTTTTGACACTCGCATTCACCGAATGAAACCCAACAAAAATTATGAGAAGTGAAACAGAAAATTAAATGTTTGGATGAAACCTCAGTATGACGTATTCACATGGACAACAGCATACCCAATTGCACTAAGAATCGCATACCTGATTGCACTAAGGCTAATGAGTTCTCAACACAAAGGTCTTCATTGTTTAAATAAAAATGCCTTCTTTTAAATAAAGTTAGCATCTGGAAGATAGTATTCTTTAAATATGTTTTAGACTTGTGGCTTATTTTTTTCCTCTTTGCTGTTATTACCAAAAATACTACCCTTAGCAGGAATTCTTCCAATACCCAGGACAGTATTATTCACATTGGCTGATCTCTGCTTTGATATTTTGGGATTTTTTGAAGCTCCTCTTAGGCAGTGCTAACCTCAAAGAAGCAACCTCCTCCATATGTCTCTCCGGGGAAATTGCTTATGCCGCTCACAGTGCTCTCTAATCAGCACAAATCCAGGGCTCCAACTCAATGACTGCTCTTGGCAGGAGGAGGCACCCATTTTCCTTGCCTTGTCACCTGCTCACAAAAGCAGGAGTTGTACCAGGGATCCGTATCAGCTGGAACAAGAGAAATGCGTTTTTGCTGCTTACATCTCTCTACTATTGCTCAGCCCCACTAAGTTCCGATCCGGTCACGGTTTGGGATTCTAATGTGAAATGTTAGCTAGAAAAAGTCTCATTTTTAGAGGAGGCTGAAAACAACTTCCATTGTAACTCCATATGAGCGATGAATAATCAAACATAACCAGGCTAGTCTCTACAGCAAGGACTTCTCTCACAAGACTCTTCTAGGGGGTTAGATATCTTCCCACAGTTAACTGTGGGAATCCTAACGAAAAAGCCCTTTACTTTGAAAAGAAGAAAAATAACAGTGCTGACTTTAATACCGATCAAGTCGCAATCTCACAGAAAGATCAGAAATGCAAAAAAAAAAAAAAAGGAAAGTAGTGGATCGTTTATTCAACATAATTCTTTAAAACTGTGCCCAGTAACCAATGAACTAATCACACACACATGGCCTATCTCAAAGGCAGTATTCACAGATGTTAATCTTCATAAAAAAGGGGTACTGTACTGCTGCCATCTGTGTTTAGAGAAGACTTATTAACCAGGAATTAAAAGCACAAATTAGTAACATCATTGCAGATACTTCAAGGTATGACATGCTTTAAAGAAGAATGCTATTGTTTTAACGTAACATTTTCCATACATGATAAAGACACCTATTACTTCAGTGTCTAGCTGCGTGTCTCATACATTCACATCTCTTCAGTGCCGAAGGGAGTCCACCAGCTATTTAACCAAAGAATGAAAGGAAGGAAGAAAGGAAGGAAGGAAGGAAGGAAGGAAGGAAGGAAGGAAGACAAAAACCAGTGCTTGCAGGAGAAGCTGATACCCAACTGTCTGCCCACCACTGGTCCTGAGGCTCAATGAGTTGCGAGTTGTTTCAGACGCAGGGCAGAGGGCAGATACCCACGGCCCCTGAAGAGCCCGTTGTCTCGGGAGGGCAATGGGCTGGTTTCCAATCCCTGCTCCGGATCTGGCAGTAGAAAGAGTTTGGCCTGGGTCTTCCAAAATCTGGTGACTGCTCTCACTATGCTCCTTGGGAGAAGGGCTCTCACAGCTATCGTCATGGTATGTTTTGCCTGAGGAGGGACTGGCTTGGCTTAGATGGCCGGGTCAGTGATTAAGAACCAAGCATGGAGAGGCACCCCTCTCAGAATTTGTGTTCCCTTCCTTAATATTATATTTGTTTGATGTTGAACAGGCCCTCCCTGGAGTATGCTGGCTTCCGTGGATCCTTTTCTGAAAAAAAAAAAAAAA